>CM008285.1:24366465-24384133 GCA_002319775.1 Fagopyrum tataricum
TCGCCCGACCCCTCGTCCCGGCACCACTTACCTCGGCCCTCACCCTTGGCTTTGCTCCCTCCTCTTCTCTCAGCAGTGACCACCTCCCTCCTCTCCCTCTCGTTCTTCACTTTCTCAGCCCCGGTCTCCCATTCCCTCTGCAGCTTCCCCTCAACCACCACCTCTCTATCCTTCATCCCTCTGCACACCAGCCCTCTCATCCTCTCTATCTCCTCCTCGATCCAGCTCTCTCTAACGGATTCGAACGAAGACACTGCCGCCGGGAAGCCGGCCGCCTGCCCTAGCTCCGTCTGTGGAAGACGTCTCAACCGCCGAAGAAGCCTTGCCCCGCCTTCGCCGGAAAAGCCGTCGCCGCCTCGCGTAACCTACACCCCCCACTCTCTTCTCCCGCCTCGGTTGAATCTCGAAACGCTGGACACTTAGCCACCGGGAACCACGCCACCGTCTGCCACTGCAGCACCACCGGGAAGCTGCTCCACCCCGCCTTGGCCTCGCCTTCACAGCCGGAGCCCTGGTCCTTCGTTGTCGCTGGGAAACGCGCCAGAAGGCCGGCCAAGCTGTTCCAATAATTACAGTCGGCCCCCCTCACTTTAGGTATAATTACATTCGGCCCCTTAATTTTATGTTAATTGCAGAAATTACCCAGAGTTTTGAGTTATTGCAGTTTTGACCCAGATTTCTGAATTTGTTGCAATTATACCCTATGTTGGGTTTTTGTCGGAAATTGCCCCAAGGTTTTAATTACGGTTTTGACCCACATGACTTAGGAAATGTATATTTGCCCCGGAAAATACGTTAGCGAGTTTTAACCTCGGAATCTATGAACGAGTTTTATAATAGGCTTCGATATATTATATTTGATGATCAATTTAGTGTATGGGCTAAATTTTGTAATTTCATGCTAGGTTCCGAATCCCGATAAAAGTCACGAATTCATATCAATCTAGTTATGTTCAGTAGTATCATGATAGGTTGAAATTAGCATAACTTAGTGGAAACACCAAGTAGCGGCTTTTGAGACCTTAGGTGAATGTGAAGAGCGTTTTTAGACCTCGTTAGCTTTTTCGTCGTTTTTGACGGTAATTATGGTAGACTCTAGGATGCAGTCCTAGAATGTGAGTCAAATGATCCTGCGTAGACCATTTGTGTAGAAGTCCTAGACTTCTCGAGTTGAGCGGGTTTTTATGGATACCTTGTTGTGAACAGGTTGAGTACTTCTTCCCATGGGAAGCGTGAGCGTTGTGTAAGTTAGCGTTTGGGACGAGGTAAGTCTCCGGACTTACTTAGCTCGTATTGTTTTGTATTAGCATTGATGTGTGTTTGGTGTTGTGTGTTATTTTATGTTATAACAATGAAACCGGTAATTAGGACCACCGACTTTATATATATACATGTGTTGGCCCAAGTGTATGATAACGGGCGGTGACATCATCTGCCTAGCCCTGGCGGGGTCTAGGAGGTTCTCGGCGACGAGTCCAACGGGTATACGGGCGGATGCATCTGCACCATTCCTTACCGGTAAGGGACCGAGGCGAGACCATTGGGGTCTCGTGTCACAACAGAAGTTGAACTAGAAGGGAATACGACTTAATAAGGAAAGATTATAAACCGAACTTGTGTGATATATGTTTCATGTATGGATGTGTTTGTGCCTTCACTGCTTTTCTAATACCTAGAATAGGAGCTAATGGTTTCAAAACCGTATGTAGTTGACTTGCAGGTTAGGGATGCCGCCGAGTGAGGTGGAGGAGTGGACAGCCGGGGTCTCCGTACATTATAGGACGGGGATGTTTTTGAGTAACGTTTCATATTCTTGTTTATGGATATTGTCGTATGTTTAGGATTCGGATTTAATTAGGTTGTTTAGAAGACTCGGCTGAATTTCCAAGTTGTAGTTTCTTACATTTCGGTTTCCGCATACTTTAAAAACATTTTTGAGTTTTCGCCTTTATTTGTGCCATGTACTCATCTCCTTGTTTATTGTTGAGATGTAAGTACAACCAACGCCTGTCTACAAGGAGGAGAGCAGTAGAGACAACAAAATCAATTTGAAAACTATAATAGTGTTCAAATTGATGTATTATAGATCCACAATAAATAAACAAGGCTAGTTAATCACTTGGTTAGTCTATGTACTCATCTCCTTGTTTATTGTTGAGAGTTATGTACAACCAACGCCTATCTACAAGGAGGAGAGCAGTAGAGACAACATAATCAAATTTAACACTATGATAGTGTTCAAATTGATGTATTATAGATCCACAACGAATCAACAAGGATAGTTAATCATCAGGTTAGTGTATGTACGCATCTCCTTGTTTATTGTCGAGAGTAAAGTACAACCAACGCTTATCTACAAGGAGGATAGCAGTAGAGACAACATAATCACTATGAACACTATAATAGTGTTTAAATTGATGTATTATAGATTCACAGTAAATAAAGAAGGCTAGTTAATCACTAGGTTAGTCTATGTACTCATCTCCTTGTTTATTGTTGAGAATTAAGTACAACCAACGCCTATCTACAAGGGGGAGATTAGTAGAGACAACATAATCACATTGAACACTATAATAGTGTTCAAATTAATGTATTATAGATCCACAATGAATCTACAAGGCTAGTTAATCACAAGGTTAGTCTATGTACTCATCTCCTTGTTTATTGTTGAGAGTTAAGTACAACCAACGCCTATCTACAAGGAGGAGAGCAGTACAAACAACATTATTAGATTGAACACTATAATAGTGTTCAAATTGAGGTAATATAGATCCACAGCGAATCAACAAGGCTAGTTAATCACCAGGATAGTCTATGTACTCATCTCCTTGTTTATTGTCGAGAGTTAATGTAACACCCCAAATCCGCGGGACTCGGGGTGCTATTGGGCGAGACCTCACAATGGGTCCCGACCCTTAGCCTGACAACAATTTCACCGGATCTTTCAACATGGCACAAATAAAGGCAAAACTCAAAACGTTTTAATGTATGCGGAAACCAAAACTAAGAAGTACAAAGTGAAAACTCAGGCGAGTCCTCAAAACGATAGAACCTCAATAAGAAAGTCTAAACATGCAACGACATCCAACTAGCGACATAAACAACATAAACCCAAAACCCGTCCCCGTCCTATAATGTACGGAGACCCCGGCTGTCCACTCCTCCACCTCACTCGGCGGCGTCCCTAACCTGCAAGTCATCTACAACCATTGTTTAAAACCGTTAGCTAATATTCTAAGCCTTAGAATAACGGTGAAGGCACAAACACATACATATCACACATCATAAAACACGCAAGTCCCGTTTATTATCTTTTTATTACTTAGTCATATCCCGTTCTAATTCAACTTCGGCTGTGACACAAGAACCACCGTGGTCTCGCCTCGGTTCCCCCACCGGCAAAGAATGGTACGGATGCACCTGACCATCTAACTCGCCGGGCAAGTCGCCGAGAATCCCCTAGACCCACACAAGGCTAGGCAATATTGTCACCGCCCGTTATCATACACTTGGGCTAAAATATACATATAAGGTCGGTGGTCCTATTTACCGGTTTAATAGTTATAACAAGAACATAAACACGCACCACCAAACACACATCAATGCTAATACGTAAAATACGAGCTAAGTAAGTCCTGAGACTTACCTCGTCACCAAACCCAAGTCAACCACACTCTTGCTTCCTTAAGGAGGAAGCCCACAACCTGCTCACAAGAGATATGCATATCAATACATACTCACACTCAAGAAGTCTTAGACACTCCACACAAGATCACCTAACCCTCAAACTAGGAAACACATCCTAGGTCCCAAATACTCATCACACTCTCAACACATGCAACTTCCCACAACAGTCCATAATTCCACAAGAGTAATCCTCAACCAAAGAGGCACAAGCTAACCTAGAAGGTCCATCATGCTCACATGCTCATATCCATCACTTACATCGAGCCTTAAGGGCTCCTAGGTTCACAACCACTAAGTGGCATTCCGAGCTACTGTAGATCCATCCTAGGCATGCTAGTCCTTCTTCTCTTGCTGGATCTTCTCCAAACACTCTCCACAGGTCTTAGGCACCTCTTCGTGATCTAAACGAGCTAAAAACCTAGACATGCACAAGGGTTGAGCAAAAAACCTCTCCAAGCTTCATCCATGGCCATGGATGAAGGAGGAAGGAAGAAGAAAGGAAAGAGCAGCAAGGAAGAGAGGGAAGGAAGAGGGAGAGCTTACCAACAGTTGAGAATACCTTCTGCAGTACACAGCTTGGATCTTCAGCAACCATGGAGAAGAGAAAAAAAAAGAGAGGAAAAGAGAGGAGAGGAGTTGAGTGAAAGAGTGAACTAACGTGAGGAAAGAGCTAAGGTAAAAGAGAGAGAGAGTCAAAGGCTGAAAAGGAGGTGTGGGGACCAAGGGGTCAGCAGACCTCTTGTCCCTCACACGGACCGAGGGGTCGGAAATGACCCCTTGTCATTTTCAACCCGGAACGAAGGGTCGGAACGCGGAAAAAGAGGAAAAACGACGAGCCGGCTCGGAATTTTTCTTAGGAATAAATCCCGGCTCTCGGCATCTCTAGATTACGGAAAACTACAAAGTGATCTAAGTCCGGAATAAAATTAATAAAATTCCGAACGTTACAGTTAAGTACAACCAACGCCTATCTACAAGGAGGAGAGCAGTACAGACAACATAATCAACCTATAATAGTGTTCAAATTAATGTATTATAGATCCACAACGCTAGTTAATCACCAGGTTATTCTATGTACTAAGCTCCTTGTTTATTGTTGAGAGTTAAGTACAACCAACGCCTATCTACAAGGAGAGTAGTAGAGACAACATAATCACATTGAACACTATAATAGTGTTTAAATTGATGTATTATAGATCCACAACGAATCAACTAGGCTAGTTAATCACCAAGCCAGTCTATGTACTCATCTCCTTGTTTAATGTTGAGAGTTAAGTACAACCAACGCCTATCTACAAGGAGAGTAGTAGAGACAACATAATCACATTAAACACTATAATAGTGTTTAAATTGATGTATTATAGATCTACAACGAATCAACAAGGCTAGTTAATCACCAGGTTAGTCTATGTACTCATCTCCTTGTTTATTGTTGAGAGTTAAGTGCAACCAACACCTATCTACAAGGAGAGTAGTAGATACAACATAATCACATTGAACACTATAATAGTGTTTAAATTGATGTATTATAGATCCACAACGAATCAACAAGGCTAGTTAATCACCAGGTTAGTCTATGTACTAATCTCCTTGTTTATTGTTGAGAGTTAATTACAACCAACGCTTATCTAAAAGGAGAGTAGTAGAGACAAGATAATCACATTGAACACTATAATAGTGTTCAAATTGATGTATTATAGATCCACAACGAATCAACAACGCTAGTTAATCATCAGTTTAGTCTATATACTCATCTCCATGTTTATTGTTGAGAGTTAAGTACAACCAACGCCTATCTACAAGGAGGAGAGCAGTAGAGACAACATAATCAAATTGAACACTATGATAGTGTTCAAATTGATGTATTATAGATCCACAACGAATCAACAAGACTAATTAATCACTAGGTTAGTCTATGTACGTATCTCCTTGTTTATTGTCGAGAGTTAAGTACAACCAACGAATCAACATGGCTAATTAATCACATTGAACACTATAATAGTGTTCAAATTGATGTAATATAGATCCACCGCGAATAAAGAAGGCTAGTTAATCACCAGGTTAGTCTATGTACTTATCTCCTTGTTTATTGTTGAGAGTTAATTACAACCAACGCCTATCTACAAGGATAAGAGCAGTAGAGACAATATAATCAATGAGACTCTATAATAGTGTTCAAGTTTATGTATTATAGATCCACAATGAATCAACAAGGCTAGTTAATCACCAGGTTAGTCAATGTACTCATCTCCTAGTTTATTGTTAAGAGTTAAGTACAACCAACGTCTATCTACAAAGAGGAGAGCAGTAGAGACAACATTATCAAATTAAAAATTATAATAGTGTTCAAATTGATGTATTATAGATCCACAACGAATCAACAAGGCTTGTTAATCACCAGGTTAGTCTTTGTACTCATCTCCTTGATTATTTTTGAGAGTTAAGTACAACAAACGCCTATCTACAAGGAGGAGAGTAGAGACAACATAATCACATTGAACACAATCACCGTGTCTAAATTGATGTATTATAGATCCACAACGAATCAACAAGGCAAGTTAATGACCAAGTTAGTCTATGTTTTCATCTCCTTGTTTATTGTTGAGAGTTAAGTACAACCAACGCCTATCTACAAGGAGAGTATTAGAGACTACATAATCACAATGAACACTATAACAATGTTTAAATTGATGTATTATAGATCAACAATGAATCAATAAGGCTAGTTAATCACCAGGTTAGTCTATGTACTCATCTCCTTGTTTATTGTCGAGAGTTAAGTACAACCAACGCCTATCTATAAGGAGGAGAGTAGTAGAGACAACATATTCACATTGAACACTATAATAGTGTTTAAATTGATGTATTATAGATCCACAACGAATCAACAAGGCTAGTTAATCATCAGGTTAGTCTACGTACTCATCTCCTTGTTTATTGTCGTGAGTGAAGTCCAACCTACGCCTATCTACAAGGAAGAGAGTAGTAGAGACAACATAATAACATTGAACACTATAATAGTGTTTAAATTAATGTATTAAAGATCCAAACGAATCAACAAGGCTAGTCAATCACCAAGTTAGACTATGTACTCATCTCCTTGTTTATTGTTAAAATTTAAGTACAACCAATGCCTATCTACAAGGAGGAGAGCAATAGAGACAATATAATCAAATTGAATACTATAATAGTGTTCAAATTGATGTATTATAGATCCACAACTAATCAACAAGGCTAGTTGATCACCAGGTTAGTCTATGTACTCATCTCCTCGTTTATTGTTGACAGTTAACTAAAAACAACACCTATCAACAAGGAGGAGAGTAGTAGACACAACATAATCGAATTGAACATTATAATAGTGTTCAAATTGATGTATTATAGATCCACAACGAATTAACAAGGCTATTTAATCACTAGGTTAGTCTATGAACTCATCTCCTAGTTTATTGTTGATAGTTAAGTACAACCAACGCCTATCTACAAGGAGGAGAGCAGTAGAGACAACATAATAAAATTGACCACTATTATAGTGTTTAAATTGATGTATTATAGATCCATAACGAATCAACTAGGCTAGTGAATCACCAGGTTAGTCTTTGTACTAATCTCCTTGTTTATTTTTGAGAGTTAAGTAAAACCAATGCTTATCTACAAGGGTGAGAGCAATAGAGACAACATAATTAATGATGCTCTATAATAGTGTTCTAATTTATGTATTATAGATCCATAACGAATCAACAAGGCAAGTTAATCACAAGGTTAGTGTATGTACTCATCTCCTTGTTTATTGTTGAGAGTTAAGTACAACCAACGTCTATCTACAAGGAGAAGAGCAGTAGAGACAACATAATCAAGTTGAACACTATAATAGTGTTCTAATTGATGTATTATAGATCCACAAGGAATCGACAAGTCTAGGTAATCACCAATTTAGTCTATGTACTCATCTACTTGTTTATTGTTGAGAGTTTAAGTACAACCAACGCCTATCTACAAGGAGGAGAACAGCAGAGACAACATAATCAAATTGAACACTATAATATTGTTCAAATTGATGTATTATAGATCCACAACGAATCAACAAGGCTAGTTAATCACCAGGTTAGTCTATGTACTCATCTCCGTGTTTATTGTCGAGAGTTAAGTACAACCAACGCCTATCTAGAAGGAGGAGAGTAGTAGAGACAACATATTCACATTGAACACTATAATAGTGTTTAAATTGGTGTATTATAGATCCACAACGAATCAACAAGGCTAGTTAATCACCAAGTTAGTCTATGTACTTATCTCCTTGTTTATTGTTGAAATTTAAGTACAACCAACGCCTATCTACAAGGAGGAGAGCAGTAGAGACAACATAATCAAATTGAACACTATAATAGTGTTTATGAACAAATGTATTATAGATCCACAACGAATCAGCAAGGCTAGTTAATCAGTAGGTTATTCTATGTACTCATCTCCTTGTTTATTGTTGAGAGTTAAGTACAACCAACGCCTATCTACAAGGAGGAGAGCAGTAGAGACAACATAATCAAATTGAACACCTATCTACAATGGGAGAGCAGTAGAGACATCATAATCAAATTGAACACTATAACAGTGTTCAAATTGATGTATTATAGATCCACAACGAATCAACAAGGCTAGTTAATCATCAGGTTAGTCTATGTACTCATCTCCTTGTTTATTGTTGAGAGTTAAGTACAACCAACGCCTGTCTACAAGGAGGAGAGTAGTAGAGACAATATAATCAACTAGCCTTGTTGATTGAGAGCACCAACTTGCCAATCCACAACGAATCAACAAGGCTAGTTAATCATCAGGTTAGTCTATGACTTGAAGAAGCCCTTCCGCTATAATCTCACACAAAGGGGAAAGCTATTGTCGCCAAAGCACGAGAAGTCACCTGGAGATGATTGAGAGCATCAACTTGCCAATCCACGTGACACAACTCAAAACAACGCAAAAGTTGCTGGGCAAACGGATTCCGCTCACACAGTAAGGTGTCTCGATTCCACGAGAAGAATATGGGATAGAAGAGAAACAATACTCGAAAGTACTTGTGTTTAATTTCAATCAAAGGTAGGGTAAAAGGACGTCCAACCCATGCCTTATATAGGCGAGGTGGTGCGTCATTCTTAAGCTAACGACGGGTTATGGGCTTGATCCAAGATCAAGCCCAATCTAGCTAAAAAGAAAGATAATATTTTTGGGCTGAAAATAGTTTATCCTAAACCCAAAAATAAGAAAGGGAAAATCATATTTTTGGATTGAGATTATATTATCCCAAAAACCCAAAAATAGATAAAATATATGATCCTAAATTAAATAAATTATAATTTAACCCATAACAATAAAAGGAGTCTGAAATATGGGCTGAAATAATATATCTAATTAAGGCCTTATTTAACATTTAAAATAAGCCCAATTAGACATATAAAACGTCCAAATGATCTCCTCCTTTCCACGTAGCATTTGCAAGATTCTCGAACTCTCCTCCTTGCCCATGCATACGTGATCATGCATGTTATCTCCCATCTCCAATCAATGGTCTTCAATGTATTTCCGGAAATGGTCTTCTCATCTCTTTCATGAATAATCTCCTTCACATGTTGAGGAATGTCCTTAATTCTTCCTCTCCTTCTCTTTAGAGTGATCAACACTCCGTGCTTCCTAGCTTCCATGCTCATGATCTCCATTCGGGCTAGATCCTTAGATGCTCCTGCATCATCTCCCTTTCTTAGTACAAGGTAATCCTACAATGAAATCCATGGAGATGTCTTCCCAAGGCACGGTAGGAGTGGGGAGGCGTGTGTAAAGACCATGTGGTTGTAAACGGGATTTGGCTTTGAGGCAATCCAAACACCGTTTAACTAGATGCTCGACATCCCTGAGCATATGAGGCCAGAAGAAATGAACTCTCAGAGTATGGTGGGTCTTATCTCGTCCAAAATGACCCATCAGTCCTCCTCGATGTGCTTTTTCTGTCAAAAGTAGTCTAAGGGAACATTTGGGGATGCACACCTTGTTTTCTCTGAAAAGGAACCCGTCAAATATATAGAACTTCCCTGTGGGTCCCTTATCTCTGCAGTCACGAAATATCTCTCCAAAATCTGGGTCAGTTATATATAGCTCCTTGATGTACACAAACCCGAGTACCCGGGAATCTAATGTAGTGAGGAGTGAGTATCTTCGTGACAAGGCATCAGCAACCACATTCTCCTTACCCTTCTTGTGTTTGATTATAAAGGGAAAAGGCTCAATAAACTCCATCCACTTTTCATGTCGTCGATCAAGCTTATCTTGGCTTCTGAAGTGTTTGAGTGACTCGTGATCGGTGTGCAGTATAAACTCGCTCGGTCTGAGGTAATGTTGCCAAACTTTTAGAACACGAAAGAGTGCATATAACTCTTTATCATATGTGGAGTATTTTAAGGTGGCTCCTTTCAGCTTCTCGGAGAAGTAGGCAATAGGTTTACCTTCCTGCATTAGTACTCCTCCAATTCAAATTCCCGAAGCATCACATTCGACCTCAAATGGTTTGCTGAAATCAGGTAGGCCGAGTAAGGGTGCCTGGGTTAGGCGTGCCTTCAGCTCCTCAAAAGCAGTTTGTTGTTCCTTTCCCCATATGAATTCAGCCTTTTTCTTCGTTATTTCATTTAGGGGTGCTGCTATGGTGCTGAAATCCTTGACGAATCTGCGATAGAAGATGGCCAATCCATGAAAGCTTCTGATTTGCGTGGCAGATTTCGGTGTGGGCCAGTCCTGGATAGCCTTGATCTTGCTATCATCCACCTGTAAGCCTTGTGAACTAACAACAAAACCTAAGAAGGTTACATGATCGGTGCATAGTTCACATTTCTTGAAGTTGGCGTAGAGATGTTGTTTCCTTAAAATAGTAAGTACTTCCCTGAGGTGCTGCTCATGTTCCTGAAGGTTGTGGCTATATACCAATATATCATCGAAGTAGACAACTACGAATCGTCCTATGAAAGGTTGCAGAACATGGTTCATAAGACGCATGAAAGTGCTAGGGGCGTTGGTCAAACCGAACGGCATTACTAGCCACTCATATACACCAAACTTGGTCTTGAACGCTGTTTTCCATTCATCACCCTCTCACATGCGGATCTGATGATAGCCGCTCCGGAGGTCTGTTTTGGAGAAAAGGCGAGCTCCATGTAATTCATCCAGCATGTCATCGAGCCGAGGAATGGGATGTCGGTACTTGATGGTGATGTTATTTATGGCCCTGCAGTCCACACACATCCTCCAACTGCCGTCTTTCTTGGGCACTAAAAGGACGGGTACTGCGCATGGACTTAGACTTTCTCTAACATATCCCTTATCCAACAGTTCTTGTACCTGCATTTGAATCTCGTGTGTTTCTTGCGGATTCATCCGGTAGGCAGGACGGTTGGGCAATGGTTTGCCAGGTATAAGATCTATTTGATGCTCAATTCCTCTGATGGGGGGCAACCCCAATGGAAGTTCCTCGGGGAACATGTCTTGAAATTCGGTAATTACTTGGATATCGGGAGGTAGAGTGGACCGTAGATGGTTGTCGAGTTTTATCTTCCTTGCTCAGTAGCATAAGATTGGTATTGACATCTAGGAAGTCAGTCCGATATCTATCTTGGGATGGGGTGCATGTTTCTTCCCGGTGGTCAGCTCTTGGTCCGGCAGTACTATCACTAGGGATTGTGGCTTCTTGGTTCATATCTGGATTACGAGAAACCACAAATTCAGCTTCTTTAATCGACGGCGGGGGACGTTTCTTGACCAATGTAGATACTTCTTCAAGGCTCATGGGTTTGAGGGTGAAAGTGGTTCCCTGGAACTCGAAGACGTATTTGTTGGTCCGTCCTTTGTGACTGACCTCTCGATCATATTCCCATGGTCGACCTAGAAAAAGATGACAAGCAGTCATAGGAACAACGTCACATAAGATGGTATCTTCATACCTTCCTAGACGAAAACTAACGTAAACTTGTTTATCGATAGCTAACTCTCCTTGTTCATTTATCCATGATATTTTATAAGGATCTGGGTGATCTAACACGTCTAATTGTAGCTTGGTAATTATTTATAGACTGGCAATGTTGTAACAGCTACCACCATCTATGATTAAATCACATATTCTATCTTTAATAGAACATCTGCTACGGAAGATATTTTCTCTTTGTCCCACATTTAGAGTTTTCATGTTCTCCAACGTGCTAGAGGATTTAAAGATACTTCCGTTAATTGATCTGTCATCCGATAGCTGGGGTTGTATCCTGTGCTCCTTTCCTGGGGTTGGCATGATTCAAAGCAAACAAACTTGTTAAGGTTAGTTAAAGATAAACTAGTAGGCTACCATCTTCAAGTGTCTCGCTCAGTACCTATCTCGTAAGCTTCGCAACTTCCTCTTAGCCGGTTTGCGAGGATCACTGTAAATCTACAAGAAAGATGTCTCAAGCAAACAACAAGTTAATGCGTTCAGGCAGAAAACAAGGTGATCGAACCAGATCTCAAAAGGAAAAGACTTTTTATGTGGTGCTAGCTAAAAAAGCAAAACTACTCTCGCCTGCAATATTCTCAACCAACAAATCAATAATCTCAAAATAGAAAAGATAATTTGCGGCTTTTTGAAAATTAAAATATAAAAAGGAAAAGGGAAATAAAATAGAAAAAAAGTAATAAGGGAAAAAAGAAACAAATAACAAGGAAAGGGAAGGTAAAAGGAAACAAGGGAAAAGATAGGAGGGAAAAAGGGAAGGAGTGCAATTTAAGGTTGCCTGCAACGATGTAGGGAGCTCTCAGGGAAGCAAATATATATCAATCACACTCAAAAGGGACGCCTGTCAAAACAAAGCTTGCACAAGATACACAACCGCGGAAACTGAAAGACTTAGCTCGCAAGTAACGTCTTTTTTTTTTTTTTGTACGGCCTTTAACCTTCTCTCTCTTTTTCTTTTTTTTAACTAAACACTTGCGAGACTACTACGGGCGGCGGGCTGCGGCGGGGCAGCGGCGGCGGAGCAGCAGGGCGGCGACAGAGCGGCGGCCGGCAGCAGGACTTCTTCAGCTCGATCAATTTTTTTTTTTTGTGTGGATCTCGGTTGATGGGCCGAGATGGGTCGGGTTGGGCCGGTTTGACGAGGCCCGACGGTTAGGGTTACGGTTAGGGTTTAGCGACGTCGGAGGCGACGGCTAGGGTTTCGGGTAGGGTTCGAGGGGGCGACGGCTGCGGCGCAGAGAACAAATCTCGGCCGGGGTAGGGTTTTGGATCTCGGCCGCGACCAAGGGCTGGGGCAGCGGCTAGGATCTCGGGCGACGTCTCAAGGCCGAAGGCCGTGGGAGCGGCGCCGGGACTGCCGAAAACAGCGGGGTAGGGCAGCGGGTTTGGGCTGGCCGGCGGCCGGCGAAGCGGCGGCTGGGGATAGGGGCGGCCGAAAAGACGGCGGGACGTTTTGTGGTGGTGGATGGGTGAGATTCCGATCAAAACGAGAAAAGATCGAATCTTAGGCAAAAATATGTATTCAAATCAACAATAGGCCACAAAAATCCTTCTTTTCAAGAAATTGAATGCGGAATTGAAAATCGCAGAAAAATAACGAGAATAGTAGAACTAACCGTTACGGATCCTACTCCGGTGACTCTTTTTGTGTAGAACTTCCTTGACGGATCTTGAAAGCTCGAATTTTTTGTGTTTTATATGGGACGTGTGAGAAGGTGTTGATGAACCTGAAGCTCTGATACCAATTTGATACGGGGTTAGCCGTCAGTTGCCCGATCTTTCAACACCAAGAGTCGCAGTGAAGAAAATGGAAAAAAAGATGGAAACTTGAAATAAAAAGATGGAGGAATGATCCAATGATGGTGAAGGATCGATAGATGGATAGATTTGGTCGAAACCTTAAGGCAACCAAGAGCACGATAGGGAAACTAAGGCCCTAACACACAACTTGGAATGACTTGAAGAAGCCCTTCCGCTATAATCTCACACAGAGTGGAAAGCAATTGTCCCCAAAGCACGAGAAGTCACCCGGAGATGATTGAGAGCACCAACTAGCCAATCCAAGTGACACAACTCAAAACAACGCCAAAGTTGCTGGGCAAACGGATTCCGCTCACACAGTAAGGTGTCTCGATTCCACGAGAAGAATATCGGATAGAAGAGAAACAATACTCGAAAGTGCTTGTGTTTAATTCATTCAAAGGTAAGTGGGAGAGACGCCTACCTAAGCCTTATATAGGCATGTTGAACGTCCTCCTAGGGTTTATATGGGCTACGGGCTTGATCCAAGATCGAGCCCAATCTAACTTAAAGAGATAAGATCAAATCTTTAAGAGATAAGATAAAAAATAAAATAAACTAATGGGCTGAACTAACAAGTCTTAAAAGCCCAAACGAATAACTAAAAACAAGCCTATCTTTTATTTAAAAGATGTCCAAGAATGGGCTTTAAAACAATGAGCAAGTTGGGCCTAATTTAGCCACTTAAATTAACCCAAAACTCTTCCACTTTCTTTTCTTCTTCCAACACATGGATTTCGGCCCTTCTTGGAACGTTTGGGCTGTCCTCCTGTCTTTCCTTGGGTTGGACGTGTATTACCAACTTCGGACTCTCTTCCAATGCTCCTGTCTTGATAAAGCAATTCTCCAATTCATGCATCTCTTTCCCAAGTTGTTCTCCTATTCGTTTGGCTTGAGCTCTTGTGATGGGTTTGGTAGTAGATGGTGCATAAGAGGCTCCTGCATCATTAACCTTGATGGGGACTCCACAACAACTCAAGGCTTGTGGAGTTTGTACCGACCCTTTTCACCCCATGGGGTATGCAACAGCAGCCCCACCAAGGTAAGTCCCAATCCACTGAAGATATGTTACAAGTTTTAACCAAGCATTTTGCTTCTCATGTGCAGAGTACGGAATTAAGCATCAAGAATCTTGAGAAGCAAGTGGGGGAAATGGCGGAGGCAAAAATTGACTATCTTGATGGAAAGCTTACTATGGAGTTTAATAATGAGGTTGTTGAATTCGATTTGTTTAAATCTATTAAGAAAGCCATTAATACTCCTTCTTTGTGTTCCATTAATAATGATATGCCTATGGAAAACCCTTCCTATGATGACAACGCTAATTTTGGTATGGAAAAGCATGTGAAGTTGGCTTTCAAAGTGGATTTTCAAGATGACCACAACAAAACAAGCGAACATAGTAAATTGGCCATTGGGCCCATTCAAATAAACCCAAGCCAAGAGCTTGTTGTCCCCATCTTGCAGGATACTCAACACGGAATGCGAAGTTCTCACACAGAAACGAGCAAGGAAGATCTAGGAGAAAGAGAGAAAAGAAACGCTCATATCATGAACGGAAACGAAGGAACAAGCTCTCCACATCAAGCAATTGATCCGGGAGAGGTTATAGAGGCATGATCAGGTGTCTTGCGTCGAGCCAACGACATAAAACAAAGGCGCTGCTCGGGAGGCAACCCGAGAAAATAAGAAGAGGAGGCTCTGTCAAGAAAACTGCCCCTGCGGCCCTGTGTCACCGCCCCCGCGGTGACAGACCCCCACCCCCGCGGCTGCTTCCTTGACGAACGCTCCCAGCGCTGGGCCTGCGTCTCCCCCTTCCTTGTCACCGCCCCCGCGGTAACAAACCCCCGCCCCTGCGGGTTTACCTAGGAAAGAAAAAAATAGGAATCAACGTCTATACCTACCCCACCCACCTCTCTCTCTCTCCTCCTCACCTATCTCTCTCTCTCTCGACCTCACCTTTCCTTCTCCCCCTTCCTGCAACTCACGAGCCTGCAACACCGCCTACCACATCGCCCCCAGCGCCACCAGCAAGCAAGCCCCGCCGCCTTCACCAACGTCCCTGCGCCACTACCTTTCCACTACATCCTCCCCTCCACTGTTTGTTGCACCCCTCCCGTAACCCTCTATCTCACCAACCCTAACCCTAATCTTTCACCACCACTCACCACCCTCTTAATCTACCATCAACCACCATCGGCATCACCAACAGCCGCTAGAAAAGCGCCACAAGAATGGCCACCATCGATCTGTCACAAGACCGCCCTCCAGTCTTCGCCCGCCCCTGCGGGTCCTCAAACCGCCCCTGCGCAAGCCCGCCCCTGTGGGTCCTCAAACCGCCCTGCGGAAATCACAACAGAAAGGTCGATCTTCTTTCCTTTCTTTGTGAATTCTAATTCTTCTGCTTGAACCTGCTGCTAGAATGGATTCTACAAGGAAATACAAGATGAATGAGACAAAGAGAGGGCAAGGTATGACATTGTGCAAGACCGAGCGATCTTTGCAACTCGGTTCTTGCATGTTCCGACCTTGGAGAAGTTGGGCATGTTGGAAAGTATGCAGTCCTTCCTCAACAATGTTGGGCTCGGGGACTCCCTTAAAAAGAGTGTCCCAACGTATCCCGAGCTGACCAGACAGTTCTTGGCTACGTTCAATATGGAGAAGGAGGACCAAATCTGTATCGGCCTCACTTTCAAATACAACAAGAGAAAGTACACGGTGAGCTTCTCTCAGTGCAGAAGGCTTTTGGGGTTTCTAAGAACCCTTCTCACAAATGGTGGGAGTCAGCCCCTACACCGGACTTGGTGGAGTTTTGGCAAGCTGCTACCAGCTCCGAGTTTCATGCGGGGGGTGAGTACAACAACAAGCTCACTCACCCCTGCTTGAGGCTCCTCTCGAAGATCATCATGTGTGTCTTCTGTGGACACAAGGAGGAGAACAAGGTCGCTCTCAAGGACCTTCCACTATTGTATGCTTGCATTCCGGCATGTGACAACGTGCCGGATTGGATCTTCCTCTTCCTCACCGCTTTGAAGTGGATTAGGAAGAACGAGCCGCGGGATATTGTTGGAGTTGGGGTCATCTCCTTGATTGCGGAGCAGGTCATGGACTTGACCGAGTTAGAGGATGGGATGGCGATCCCATTCTACAACGAGGGCCTTCTCCGACGCCGCAAGTTGTTGAAGAGGGAGGGTGAACACCTCTTTTGGCTTTCATTTGCAGATGGAAGCCATATCACCTACTTACCCCGATTTCTACCATTCGGAGATGAGCTCTCCGACCTATACATTGCAGCTGATCCATATGTGCCGAGACGATCACGGGTTGCCATTGTTGAGGGGCACACTACGAGCTCCAGCAGATTCCCATATGAGAGACCACATGCCCATTCTTGATGATGAGGAGATGCCCACCGCAGCGGAGGAGGATGACACCGCCCGCGCCATCCTGCTAGCTCAGATGGCAGCTCTAACCACTCAGCACCAACAGTGGCATACCAACTACCAAACGTCGAAGCTTGAGCAGCAGCAGACTTGGTAGACGGGCTTTGAGGAGAGGATGACCGACCACTTTGACCGGCGTCAGGATGCTTGGCAGGCGGCTCAATAGTAGAGGATGGGGCTCAGCAGC
Organism: Fagopyrum tataricum; assembly: GCA_002319775.1. Classification (NCBI taxonomy): domain Eukaryota; kingdom Viridiplantae; phylum Streptophyta; class Magnoliopsida; order Caryophyllales; family Polygonaceae; genus Fagopyrum; species Fagopyrum tataricum. The sequence continues at coordinate 24,383,594 of CM008285.1, forward strand.
TGGCTTGGCAGGCTAGTTTTGAGACCTCCTTCGGAGCTAGTATGGATGCTCAGCAGGACCGCCTTGACGACTTATACCGGCGTCAGGAGCACTTCTTCGGCCACTTCCCCTACCCACCGGAGCATGGTCCGGATGGTCCAGCCGGACTATCCCACTAGTAAGCTATTCCTCTTTCCCTTCTCCACATTCTTATCTTTGCTTTCATTTTTACACTTTGAGGGCAAATCGTTCTTTAAGTATGGGGGAGGGAACTTATCATGCATAGTTATTTGAGTTTGTTTTGAGAATTCTAGTTGTAATTCATGTTTAATTCAGTCAAAAAAAACAAAGAATTGAGAAAAAGGCAAGAAAATCCTTGGATAAACCGAAAACCCGAAAGGGCGGTTTAGACAAAAAGAAGGTAGTCCGACCAACTCTAGGTTGGTGCAAAATTGGACTTAAGGGATGTGCGGAATTTGTGAGATTATCATTAAAAAAAAATTAAAAAAAAAGAGTGGCAAGGTGAAAACCCGAAAGGGCTCCTTGGCAAAATGAGCGATA
>CM008285.1:24394133-24406976 GCA_002319775.1 Fagopyrum tataricum
TCTATCTTATTTAGCTTAACATCATCCATAGATTTCACAGACAATCCATTAAACCTTTTCTCTAATTCAGACGACAACAACTCTAAATTTCTATCAAACTCACTACCGATTTTCACAAAATTCCCATCTTTCCTAATCTTTTTCAACCATTGATCCAACCCATCCAAATACTTATAGTAAATCAGTTTGAGTGATGTAGAGAACTTGAAATCAAAATTCATACATTCTGCAATCAAACCCCAAAGTTTTTACATTGAAACTGAATTGAATCCCCCTCTCCCCCTCTCCCCCTCACCAAATAGAATAACCTAAATAACTTTACAGGCCTACCATCTCCTACTAATGTTGGCATACTCCTAATTGTACTTTTATCCTTCAACCCTACTAACAAAACCGCTATAACCTGATCAAACAAACCCCTTAGCATCCCAAGCCCATCTTCGTCATGATTGTCTTCTTCTGTGAAAATCACATTCACATCATATCCATCCCTCAAAGAAGACCATCCTGCCATAACTAACAAACCCTTTCTACAAAGACTAATATGAAGTATAAAACCAACTGAAATGGGAAATACAATTTGTATGCACAAGTGTATGTCAAAAGCTTTTGAGATAGAATATATAATTTGGAGCGTGCAACGGAGACTGACTAACAAAAAGAACCCCCTCGACAACTGCAACTGAATAAGGCTCTGAGCAAAGAAAATGGTGAGAATGAATTTGAGTTGTCAGATTAAGGGAATAGAGAAATAAGGGGATTGTGGGTAACCTTGATTCTTTTTCATTCGATACCCTTTAATTCGTTTCCCCTTAAACCTCTGGCCAAATTAGGAATGAAATCCGCTTAAAACATCAAATTTAGATTTTGATAAGAACAAGAATAATATACTAAAACTACTAGCTGTAAATTAAAAGGGCAATTAAGGAAAGATTATCAAAACAAGGAGAAAAATGCAGAGGAACAGTTGGCAAGTTTTTACCTTGAAGTCCTGAACTAGATTAACCGCGATGGGGGGCTTCTGTTTGTAAACAAGAGCATGGAGATTTTTGTGAAAGCAGTACAATATTATTGCTGGTCATGGGATTACTAATATTTTATATTTTTATTTTAGTGACTATTTACACGGTAAAATTCCTTATTTATGTTATTCGAATGTACATATTTTTTTTATGCGTTACAAAGGGGGCGACGTAGATGTTTTGCACGTACGTCATAAATTTGAACATTATATGATTTAAATTGACATTTTGTTTTAAATGTTGGTGTAAATGCTACAAATCAATATCACAACATTGTAGGAATCATCTATCTACATATCTAAGAAGAAAAAAAAACACATCATAGTTTCTTTTTTCTTTGTGGTTTGCAAATTTGTTCGGTATTCGTCATAACGTCATTGTCGAGTGAATGCGAAGATGATCTATCATTCAACCCCACCATTAAACTAATATGAAAAACCTTATATTTTACCCCGAGTGTTTTTTTTTTACTTTTAATATATTTAGTCATTTTTTGAGATTTAAACCCACTTTTTTTAATATCAAGAATAAGAAGATTTGCCAATAACATTAAGAAATTCATAATAAAGACTTATGCATTAAATTGGAAAGACTTCCCAAATTAGTCGGTAACATGTAAACATATATATGTTATGACTTGAAAAGTAGTTTTTAACATCTAGAGCGTTTTGCCACGCATTCTTAGTGTATTGAAAACACATCATGGGTGTGTGGGACAAACATCCATGGTGTATGCTAATTTGCAACCGAGATATTCTTTTTTTTTATTTTTTATTGAAACTAAAAGGAGAATATAATAATTTGAAAGAAACCAACAAAAAGCATTATCATGTCAAAATTAATCATATCAACTTTTTATGATAATATCCATATATTATTTATTAGATTGAGAGTACTTAAATTATCACCCTCAATATATATATCCGTGGTTCCTATTTGTAGTGTTTGGGATAATTCCATTTCGTAATGTGTATACTTCAACTTGAGGAACAAAGTGAGTCCATATTGTCCTTTATCTAATGAGTTCAACCTTGTAGGCCTCGAGATGAAATCAAATGAGCATTTTTCGGAGAGAAACATTCTTACGATATGGAGTCAAAATCTATAAAGTTATGGAATATAAATTGAACTTCCCAGGCTGAACGGGATGAAATAACTTAATTTGGCAATTTCTTAATAACAAATATCATTCATCCGATTAATGTTAATCAATGTACAATTTATAAGGTAATAATACTAATCGTTTTGACAACTTAATTTTATTTTGGTTGTTTTGACAACTTAATATTTTAAATGAACGACGTAGTAAATTTCGACAAAAATATTATTCACAGGTAACGATCATTGATAACAAAGTTTGCATACATCTTATTGTTCTCATTGGTAATAAGCACTCATCGAGCAATCTTGTGATTTCTTTTGTCGTGTACTTTACGATTAAATGTACATACTCGTGTTAATGAATATTAGTGGCACGTGTGCTTATTAATCAAATTTTTTTATATTAATCATCGTCTTATTACTTAGATAGCGTATATGATAGTATTAATCATACTCGTAATCGTGTTTTCTTTACCATTAATGAATATTCACTTTTTTGTATACAACATTAATTGTTCGCGTTCAGTAACATAAATGTGTATGAACATGAATGTATTCATGAACATGAATTTGCATGAATGAGTATGTTCACCCCTAATTGTTTTTCATCCTATTCTTGTTGTAAATTTATACCTGTGTTCATGAACACCAACATGCATGAACACATTATTCATATTATGGACAAACACGATTGATTAACATATTTACATAGTAAACAAAAATTCATATCATCGTGTTGTGATGTATGTTAATGTATCGCACAAATCGTATATCACCTTGCACATGTATGAAAAATTACCTTTTATTTATCTACGTTTTATCTACGATTTTGAAATTGTTGTGAAATTATCCTTTGTTTTGTGTTGTGAACTTATGAGTGGTACTGAAAAATCAAGAGGTCGCCGACGACTTTCCCCGGTAACATTTGTGTTTGCTCGTTTGGATTTGTAATTATTATTCTTCTAATTTAGGTAACGATATATATATTATTCGACTCACACGTATGGTAGCTAATATTTTAATTTAGGATATATGTGTTACGGTTGAAATAAAAAAGTATGATAATTTACATATTACCAGCTTTTAATCTTAACCGTTGATATATTCATCGAACATATGAGATAGATTTTCACTTCTTCGCGTAAAAATTAATGTAAAAATTAATGGTTCTCACCCTAATCAATTCCTATATATATAATTATTCATATCTATATAATAAATTTTAGAAAGACTTTTTATTTCTATGAAGATAAAATTTAAAAACTTATCTTTTGTGCACATTTTTAAGGGTCGATAAAAAAAGTAAGCTTTTTATGTTCGCAACAATTTCAACTTTTTTTTCCCCCTCTTTTCAGTTATACCACAATTTGGTGTACACTAGTTTTTCATTTATTTCTATGGGACTTATAATAATAAATCAAGATTGTTTTATTGTTTTAAAGTATAGATGCGAAAGGTCAAATATCAAAAAAAAAAAAAAGGAGTCAATATCAAAAAAATAAGTGGGTGCCAATATCAACCCATGAAAAAAAACATGAAGTAGGTATTTGACTTTAAGGGCGTGTTTAGCTATAACTGTGGGGATATTATTTTAGATTCGAAAAGGGACCTACACTTTTATAGTTTACAGAGTGTTCAGACTACACTATGTTTACATGATATATGCAAATAAGTTGGAGTTTGAAGTACGAAAGGGGAAGAACGAGAACTTGTTTGTTTGGAATTAAGATGTTGTACATGTCATGAGTTCGACATTGAACAAATTCCGTATTCACGCCATTGCTGCAACCAAACACGTGAATCAAAATCCAGCTTGCCTCATTAGAAAATATTATACTTGTGATAGTTGGAAGATTGGGTATGTGGAAACAATATATCTTGTAACTAACAGATCGGAATGGAATGTTCCTTTTGAAACAACAATGTTGGCATGTGAGCCTCCTAAGAGGCGTAAAAGAAGTGGAAGAATGCCAAAAGCTAGGATTATAGCTTCATGAGAAAAGTATCGCAAGAGGAAATGTAGTTATTCTAGTATAGTTAGACATAAAAAAGACTTGTACAAATCAATCAAAGTAAGATGTTTGGATGAGTGAGTAGGTAGTGGATTATGAATATGTTTTGGAGTATGTTTTTACAAATTTTTAACGCACATTAGTGTTAGACAAGTGAAATTCCTAATAACATAATATTTTTAGTACATAAGCATGTAACTACTATATCAACCATGTTACTAGTTTAGAACAAAGTTAGATGCATATTTTGAACACCAAATACATTTAATACACCATGAATGATAGATAAATGAAGTACCAAAATGAGTAAGAATGATAATATACAAGCATGTAAATTATATACCAAAGCATATCTTGCTATTACCCAATGATATCAAAGTTAAAAATTATTACCCTACTTTTACCCAACTTTGATACCCAACGTTATGAAATGTTACCCAACTTTGATACCCAACGTTGTGAAATGTTACCCAAATTTTATACCCAACATTAGAAACTATTACCCAACTTTGATACACAACTTTGATACACAATGCTACAAACTGTTAATCAAATTTAAAACCAAATGTTACCCAACTTTGATAGCCACGTTACAAACTATTAGCCAAATTTAAAACCAAAGACATGGCTAACAAAAGGTTTCCAATACTGTTACAAACAAGATATAACTAATTCGAAACATATCCCAAAATATTACAACACAACAAAATATAAATAAATCAGAATATACCACAAAATACAAGCCATATTAGTACATGTCCAGAGTACATTTGTAAGTTGTTCTCTATATGTAGCAGCATAATCATCATTTATCAATGACAAATCTTCACCGTGAAGATACCACAACTTCCCCCAAAATATATCAATAGTTAGATTTGGAAACATAATGATTGTGTAAATATATTAATATAAGTAGGTAGATAGATAGAGCATACATACCCATCTTTATTGATAGGACATTTTGGCTTCCTCACAACTTTTAATTACTTAGTCAAACTATCACCAAGTCTTGGGTGTTTCTCATGAAGCCTCAACACACGAGAGAACATAGAAGCAAGAGGTTATAACAAATCATTCAATTTAGCATCAGTGAGAAGGTCAAGTTGGCAATCACAAATATATATTCACCAATAGAAAAGATTTAATGCAACCCAATGGTTTCCAAGATATGTGAAATAGATGACGTGAACTTCATATAAATTCTTCCAGATCGAAGAAGGCCGGTTTATCTCCTATCTGAATATTGTACATCTTGACACATAAATCTTCATTAGTATTTGTACCAACCTCAAAAAATTGTTGGAAACGCTTTTGGTTGTACACGTGTGCCCATTTACATCCTAAAATGGCAACACGGTTATAGGTTTCAAGATACTCAATTACTGTTTTGCGTAGAAGCATAATTAACTCATCAATTTGCTGAAACAAAATAACACCAAAAATCATTATTTAAGTATAAATAACACCATAAAATTTGTGCATTGGGTAACAAAGAAATTATTACCTTATCCCAAATCCAACCAGCCTTTTTAAGTTTTGCCTCCAAAGTTTTCCCTGATAGTGGATGAATGCAGCCTTGAACACAAGTTTTATCATTCGGCCCTTTCACAAAGTTGTACAAAGATTTCCGCTCCTTCCTAGGAATAAGCTGTTTTTGGAAGCTTTTGTAACTTCATTTTGCTCCTAAAGGATATCTTCTTAAATTGGCTTTCTTTGCGTAAACTCAAGCTCACCCTTAGTGTTGTTGATTCGATTGGAGCACTATCCTACAACTTTGAAAAAATAATTAAAAAAACAGATTCATAACTCAATTACATACATCATACTATTACCTATATATATATATATATATATATATATATATATATATATATATATATATATATATTTCTCAATATCCACAATATCATCATTGTCATAGTCTTCCCCATCTATAACATTGCCAACTTTGACTACTGCAACTCCGGGTTGCTTAGAAGAATAAGCATCCTCAATTGAAGCTGGTTTGATTATATGTTGGCCTTGAAGTTAATACTTAACTTTGATTACATTTCGATTACTAGACAGAAAATTTATGTATCAAGTTTGTCAAACAAAACACCCAAATTCCTATAAGAAAGTAAATCCTCTATTGTCCTCCCTTGATCCTGAATCTGTCTAGCCAATTGCATATGTTGTTCCGCCAACTGCACTTGTATATTTTTTAAATCATTCAAAATTTCCAAGATTGAGGATACTCAAGTTGGTTGACTTTCATCACTGCATTGAAATATATAATACATGACTAAATACACTTGTAACAAACTTATAAACTATTGAGTACAACATATACTCACATAACATCAACAACATCCGTCCTAAGGTTTATTTGGGGATCATCAGGCTCATGATCATCAACTAATGAGTCAATTATGGAAGCCTTACCCTTAGACCTCTTGGGATAACTACAAAACCATAGAAATTATGTGAAAAAACTTGATCAGGAGATGACTGATGAGGACCCTAATACCATACTTGTATACTCATTATATTGATAAACATTATTCTGATAATGAATTATGTAATATGTGAAACCATCTAAATTGCCTATTACCCAATATTAATATACGAGAATGTAATAAACATTATATTGATAAACAATGAAGTCGTTAATAGTATATATAGAGAGAGGGCAAAAATGTAATAATTACCGTGAAGAAGGAGCAATAGGTGGGGACATATCCGCCTTCTTTTTTCTCAATTGCTTCTTCTCCACAGGTTCATTGGCAACAATAATGGTCTTAAGATTTATTGGTAGATTAACAGGTTAATTGTCAAGAACCGATGAATCAATTATGGGAGCTTTTCCCTTGGACCTCTTTGGGTAACTACAAACATATTATCCAAGATATAATGTAATAAACCATAAACAATGAAGTCATTAATAGCAAATCATGTAATAGTAAATATAGAGAGAGCATACATGTAAAATTTACCGCGAAGAAGAAGCAACAGGTGGACACATATCGGCCTCCTTTTTTCCTACTTCTTCTCAGCTGGTTTCAAGGCATGAACTTTTGAAACAATTACTTTCTTTGGGAAGCAATAAAAACATCCCATTAAATTCCTGTTCAGCAGAAATATTGATTGGTTTAGCCTTGTCAAAAAGAATATAGAAAAAATGAGAAAAATAAGCCAAACTAAAACTAAGATAACACAAATATATCATCTTACACACCTCTGTTTATGTACATCTCCTTCACTGATAAACCTAAAAATGTTCACAGAACATGCAGAAAAGCCAAACTCAAATAAAACAGTAAGCCTGGAATCTCTACGCTCAATATCCCACCAATCGACGTCATCATTGTCTTAATTACCTTGAACATAATGTATACCATTAGCTTCCAATGAAGCCACAACATGGTTCATATCACCAAATCCAACAAATTTCCTTGATTGGGTACGAGACTAATACTTTAAAGCAAGGACATCTACAACTGGATTGACGTACATTTGCAAACATTAATGCTAGTAATGGGATGACCTCAACTACCATGATCTACAAACATTTAAAATATAATTAATATAAATCAAAGGAAGATGATATTAATATAAGATAATAAATAACATCACCTGCAAAGCAATGGGAGATCCACCTATATTATAATTCTCACTGGCTCTTTCCTTTGCCGGCTCGCAAGATTGAAGGATGTTCAAAGTATGCAGAAACGCATAACGACCCCAATTGAACCTATCGAAGGCATCTAGATCGTTAATTGACAAGATTTATGGTCAATTGGTAAATCATTGTCTTCTTAGGAGTGGATGCTCTAATTAATAAAGTATGATTTGGATATATGTGAATGGCGTTAGATAAGCCTAAAACTATGAAATAACATGAAGATAAAAAACGGCAAAAAGAATCTTATTTTGTTTTTTAACAGCTAGTCAAAACATCTTAGAGATGCACATTTTTCGATTCGATTACATATATATGATCCTGATATATCTCTATTTTCTATTCTAGATTCGTAATGTCTGGATGCTAGAAGTTATACCGTTTCCTTAACCGATAAAATGATAATTATTGACTATTAGTATCTTTTTAAAACATGCTTAATGGATGAGATTTACCTTCGCTATAAAAAGTAAAATTTCGTCATTATATTCATTTTATTCGTATTTTTTCGCAAGAAAACTTCTAATTCCTCACATATTAAGTTCAAATCTACTATACGTATCTAATTCAAATCTGAAAGAGACTTTTTTCCAAAGGTGGTGTTCCACCGCCTCCATCACCGAACTGTCAACGACCTTTGTCTATTTCCATTAGTGCCATGCTCTTATTTCTCGTGTTGTCACGAGTTCATTGTCGAATGGGTTAGTAATGAGTGATCATAGGTTATTTGTTTCTTAAATTTTGATGACAGACCAGTTAAAATTTACCTTTTGGCAAAACATTATCCTTTTAAGGTTTAGTTTATTAAAGTATTAATTAATTAAATTACTCTTACGAGAAGTGTCGTAGAGATAATTATTTTTAAGAAAGGAATTCAATTAAAATTTAGAGTTGAAAGCTTATTCTAGAGAATGTATATATTCTTAGCATGTGTCGTAAGAGACGGTGAGCTTACTGTATGTTAGTTTTATTTTTCGAAATGCATTCAACTAAGTCTTATACCTTATCTTATTGATTCACAAATGATCAAGTCTAGGAGATTGAAACTGTTTGATGGATTGAATTGTTGATTTGATCGCATGATAAATTTTATATATGTGATTCATTGTTGAGAACACTAACATACATTATTGTTGTAATGTGGTGAAATTATTTATGACAAACATGCTCGTTTAATATTACGTTATCACGTATATAACACCCATATTAGCTATATTGAGTTGTGAACTGTTGTAATTTAAAAGAGGTAATGACAAATGTCGTATAGATAACAGACAAGTTAGCTTATTCGTGAAGGACGAGCATGTCACCATACAATAACTTTCTGTATGGGGCTAGGAACATAAGTGTACTGGTCACACCAAAGTATTGGGTAAGAATACTGTTTAGCTTATGAGGTGATTTGACTCGAAGAGTCGCTGCCGGAATTCCATTTATTATAGGAGTGTAGAGTACGACCGTTAATTTAGGATCATCCTTCAATCATGGTATATTGACGTAACATGGTATCACCGACAAAACATATGTATCATGTAATTGAACATAATGACCATAGACGCATGGACATACAGTATTGATACGATTATATACTGTATGATATGCGCCGTGGGATCTTTTGTGAAAAAATTTATGATCTTTAGGTTACAGTTTATACCGAGCATATTTTTAGGTTATTCTGTTGACAAGAACACTACATGGATGCCACCTAGAGTTGGTTGTCAATTGAGATAGTGTGTGAGTTATAGGATGTTACTGTAGGTGATGTTGTGTTTATGCGTAAACCATACATGGAAGGATGTGCACATGCGATAAATCGTTGCGTGTTAGTGTAACACCCCGAATCCGTAGGACTCGAGGCGCTACTGGGCTAGGATCTCACAATGGATCCTGACCCTAGCCTGACAACAATTTCACTGATCTTACAACAATGCACGGATAGATTAAAACCAAACCATAAAAACTAAATATATATCTAAAAAAGGTTATACAGAGTACTGCTGAGTACGATCAAAACATAACAAATATATACAAGATCAAAAGATCCAAATCCCACGAGGACGACCTAGTGTACGGAGCCCTCAGCAGATCACCCTCTCTGGATCACTCTTCAGTTCTCCTAACCTGCAAGGGATCTACAACACGGTATAAAACCGTTAGCTAACCATACACATATATATAATGAACATAAGCACAATCACATATCAGAAATAATAAACACTTCAGCATGATATCACACATTTACCCGGTTCATTATCTTTATATAAATAATCCATCACTCATACGATATATATATATATAAGTCGGTATATGAACATAACTGACACGAGGAATATAACCCTCGCCTCTGCGGGCTATAGCCAGCTGGAGTGGATCCGGCACACTTCACGTATACCCAATGGGAGTGTTCCATGTCCATCCCGTATACCAAGTCTGACCTATCCCACGAGGACGACCTAGTGTACGGAGCCTTGTTGTAAGATTCAGTGAACTTGTTGTCAGGCTAGGGTCAGGATCCATTGTGAGATCCTAACCCAGTAGCACCTCGAGTCCTACGGATTTGGGGTGTTACAAAGTTGGTAACAGAGCTCAGGTTGACAACAATGACACTAGTAATATGCAATAAAGTTCGAATAGATAAATAAACAGAACCCGAAAAGGGGTCTGACTTTTCAAAAGGTTTTGGTTTTGAAATGAGTACAAATGTTTTGGGATACCGTGTACGTGAGCCATCGCCCCTCTGAAGATCTCGACAATATAGATATATATAGATATTCTGTTGTGATTGATTTGATATATATCTATACATATGACATATATATACCCTTCTAAGTTAGGTTTACGTCTTCTGCAGATAGTTCAGACTAGAGCCTTACTTGCAGCTAGACGAGGTAAAGGTAGACCCCCTCTAGGTAGAGGACGGGGTAGGACTCTTGCTGACGGTTCACATGCGGGAGAGATACATGGAGGGTTGTTGAGAGCATCGTTCCTGAGACTGGGAACGGTGCAGCTGAGAGACAAGGGGCACAAAGAGCCCGGTCTGGTGAGTCTGATCGTGTCTCCATGGGGGGATCAGAGTTCCGAACTTATATCCGACGAGTAGAGGAGGCTGCCAGAGCCGGTAGACGTGCCCCAGATTTACATGCACAGGAGGGACCATCTGAGAGGTCCCACACTGTTACTCAGGTGCCAGCTGTACAGGTACCTGCTGCTGAGATTGCCAGAGCACCAGAGGAGCATAGAGGGCCTAGACTAGACACTTGGTTGAAGGCTTTTCATCAGATGGGTGTACCTCCTTTCACTGGGAAGGTGGGGTTAGAGGTTGAGCTCTGGATAGGGCATGTAGACTCAGCTCTGGAGTCTATTCGATGTCCAACTTACAGACAGATCGAGTTGGTTCAGACTTTATTCCGGGACTTGGCACAACACTGGTGGAGATCAGTACGGGGTCAGGTTACCAGTTATGAGCATATGATGACGATGATTAGAGAGCGTTTTTGCCCTGCCTCAATGAGGAGGGAGAAACTGCAAGATTTTGTTGAGGCTGGGTTTGAGGATGTACCAGTCTTTGAGGCCATCAGGAGGTTTCAGGAGGAGCTGGCATTACTGGGACCAGTTGCACCTTCTACAGATCAGCACGTCTATCTCTTTTCCCGACGACTGAGGGATACTACCAGGACCTATATGAAGGGTTTCCACTGTGAGTATCTGATGGATTATCAGGACAGAACTTCCGATTATGAGAGGGAGCGAGCTGGATAGAGGAAAGCTTCTCAGACCGGAGAGTCTGAGAAGAGGCAGCGTACAGGGCAGACCAGTGGTACTGGTGGTTCTGCTAGTGGTTGGCGTGGTCAGAGACGCCAGAGTCAGCCCTCATCTGCACCGGTTGCAGAGAAGGAACGTTCGTGTTTTAACTGTGGTGATCCGGGGCATATGAGGCCCGAGTGCATGAGGCCATTAGTGACTTGCTACACCTGTGGTTGGCAAGGTCACAGAGCTGTTTACTTCCGCCAGGGCGGAGCTTCATCTCAGCAGGGTTCTTCCCCTGCTAGTGCAGCGGGAGGTGGGCAGAGGCCACCTCAGCAACAGCAAATTCAGGGACATCAGAGGGTCCTAGATCGCCCTACGACCCAGGGATCTGCTCCTGGGCCGAGTAGAGGCAGAGGTCGTGGTGGGGGCACCACTGATACCAGAGGCCCACAGGGTCGTGTTTTTGAGTTGAGGAGTGCAGAGGAGCCAGCTGCACCTACTGCTACAAGTACCATTTTGATTCATGGTTTACCTGTTAGAGTTTTATTTGATATTGGTGCTACGCACTCTTTTATTTCTGATGCCTGTGTAGAGCGTCTTGGTTTAGATACAGTTGAGGGGATGCCTTTTATTATAGGGTTACCCGATGGTGGTAGGGTCAGAGGTACCCGTGAGATTCACGGTTGTCCCATTTCTGTAGGGACCCGTGTGTTACTAGTTGACTTCTTTGTCATGCCATTAGAGCATGAAGAAGTCATTTTAGGTATGTACTAGATGGATAGACACTCTGCAGTCCTAGATGTAGGTAGGAGGACTGTTACCCTCTCTACCGAGTTAGGCCAGATAGAGGTTTTCCGAGGTTGGGACCTTGGAAAGACAGGCACAGTTATCAGCGCTATACGGGCAGCTAGATTGATTGCACAGAGTTGCGAGGCCTTCTGGTGTTATGCCATGAAGGAGGGGGAGTGTCCAACATTAGAGGATATCCCAGTGGTTTGTGACTTTACTGATGTTTTTGCTGAGCCCTCCAGTTTGCCGCCTCAGAGGAGTGTAGACTTCAGTATTGAGTTAAAGCCTGGTAAGAGACCGATCTCTAAGGCCCCATACCGGATGACGCCTATCGAGATGCTGGAGCTGAAGAAGCAACTCGAGGAGTTGGCTGAGAAGGGCTTCATTCGCCCTAGTGTGTCCTCATGGGGAGCACCTGTCCTCTTCGTAAGGAAGAAGGACGGATCACTGAGATTATGTATAGAGTACAAAGAGTTGAACAAGGTGACCATCAAGAACAAGTATCCACTGC
>CM008285.1:24415141-24473341 GCA_002319775.1 Fagopyrum tataricum
GGTGATAGCATTTGTATTTGTATCTTAATTACTTGTGGAGTCCCTCTCGAAATTGAAGATTTTCTTTTGCTCCGGCCGACATCACAATTCACAACCAGAAGGGAGCTAACCAAGGTACATTCTTCCATAATTCTTTTTCACATGAGCGATTGATTTAGATTCTACTTTGGAAAATTTGGTGTGTTGGTAACAAAGCTGTAACCCCATTTTCATATTTCACGATCTTAATTTCTTCTCCTCTTTTTCATGTTTTCATGAATGTCCTTGCCTAAGACGTGTTTGATAAACTGTCTCTTCATAATCTACTTATGTGATAGAGGTGACAAGAAGAATGCCAAATGTATAAAATTGTTTATATAATCATATAACTTTGTTTTGTTTATTTGACTATTTACTTATTCAATATGGTGATTTGAAGATAATAATTTTATTACTAACTGACCCTATATTAATAGCGTTTCCTCCTTCGCTTCTAATTGACAAACATCATCAACATAGAAGATGGTCGGCCAGAATTGGGAAGGATTGTGGGCAACAAATGTAACACCCAAATCCGTAGGACTCGAGGTACTACTGGGCTAGGATCTCACAATGGATCCTGACCCTAGCCTGACAACAAGTTCACTGAATCTTACAACAAGGCATCAATAGATTAAATACAAAACATCAAACTGTTATAAAAGTATCAAAAGGTTTATACAAGTACTGCTGAGTACAACAAAACATAACCATATACATAGTCAAAAGATCCCATCCCACGAGGACGACCCAGTGTACGGAGCCTCAGCAGATCACCCCTCTGGATCACTCTGCAGCTCTCCTAACCTGCAAAGGATCTACAACACGGTATAAAACCGTTAGCTAACCATACGCATATATAAGAAGATGCATAAGCACATCACACACCAATGAATGGTAAACACATCATCATGCTATCACACATTTACCCCGTTATTATCTTAATAACGTCCAGTCACTCAAGCGTATATATATATATATATTATATATATATATATATATATATATATATGATATATATATGTGACACGAGGAATATAACCCTCGCCTCTCGGGGATGGTGCCAGCTAGAGTGGGGATCCGGTCCCACCTCCCGTGTACCCTATGGGAGTGGTGCAGGTGGCCGGCCCACTGAGCTAGACTGGCTGCCCGTAGAGAACCTCCAGACTCCCAGCGGGATGAAAGGACAAGTTGTCACGGCCCTACAATGGGCAGTCACTAAACCATAGGTAGGTAATCATCACAAACTCATACACTCAAACATAATAACGCACACACCACTCATGCACACATCCAATATATGGATGGTAGCTAAGTAAGTCCTATGGACTTACCTCAACCTCAGAAGTCTCAAACCCAATCGGCTCCAACTCTGGAGATCAACACTGCCTAAACAAGGCATAACAATATATATCAAACTCATATCCATCACAGGGGTCACACCTAGACCCAAGGGATCCATAAGGATCATAACCTAACTCATAAACCTCAAAGCCATAACCGGCATAAACAATAACGTGATCAACCTCATTCTATCCTCATACACATACCTAACATGCTACTAAACCGCTCATACTAGGAAAGGAAAGGATCTACCCAACTCTAGGTAGACCCGGGACAAGACGCACCTGCGTGACGGAAAGACGCAGGGGCGGAACAGGCAAACCGCGGCACGGAAAGGCTCGGCCGCAGGCGCGTGACACGCAGGAAAGCAGCGGGGACACGGGGAGGCGGCAGATTCCGGCCGGGTGCGGTGGCAAGGCGCAGGGGCGCGTCGCTGGACCGCGGGGGCGACAGTGCAGAATGTGATCCCGCGGTTCTTCTTTCACTCTTCACGTGATCAAATTCACGTCTCTTCCATTCCAGAACCACATACAACCATATACATACACAAACTAACATCAAAACATCACATGCATCTAATCCTAAGCTAAGGAGGAAGAACAAGAAAGAAAGAAGGGAAGGAAGGATGAAGAAGCAAGGAACTCACCACTATTGCTGGTCTAGGCAAGAAGATCACAACCACTATCTCAGCTGGCATCACAAGCTCAGCAACTAAGCACACATCAACCTCAGCAGGCCACACACAAAATCTCTTCCAAACCCAAGGGAAAACAAGAACAAGATCAATGAGATGAAGGAGGAAGCAAGAAGGACGTAGGAAGGCTGGAATGAAGTGATGAAGAAGCCCTTGATCAGCTAAGGAAAAGAATAAGAGGAGGAAAGAGTAAAGCACGGGTCAAAGGGTCAACAAAGCCGGCTGCAGCCGCCGGAAACGCAGGGGCGGGAACCCGGGCGGCACCAAGCCCGCGGGGGCGGCTAGGCAAATCTCGGCCAAAGCCAAACTCGGCTAAAGTCAAATCTCGGTCCGAAAGACTAAGGCTCTTACACCTCACCCCCCTAAAAACAAGTTTCGTCCCGAAACTTGTACAATCCAGAAACCACTCGAACTCAGAAGTCGAGGTAAAACTCTCTAACGGAGGAATCACATCTCCGCACATATGGTATCAACCTACATCACTATATAACCTCAAGCAGGCATGGAGGAACTCGTCATCTCCAGCCATACGATCACTATACTATCCAGGCATAGAGGAAAAAACATCTCTAGCCAAAACATCAACATAACCACAGGCATGGAGGAAAACATCTCCAACAAAAACTATGTCCATCAAAATAGCATGGAGGAATAACATCTCCAGCTGAATCCTAAACGTATCACAATAGCATGGAGGAAAGAGCCATCTCCAGTTATAAACAAGAATCATACTAGCACAACAAGATCTATAAGATCATATATCATATCAAAGCTAGTATGAAAATAAACACATCATAGCATATAAGCATATAAGCATAACACTCACCAAGGTAGTACTAAGATCTACTCGGTGATCCTACTGGTGCATCTAACTCAGCATAGAACTCTGGATAGTTCCTCTGGATACTATCCTCAGTCTCCCATGTAGCCTCATCAGGTCCACGTCTCGACCACTGTATCCTCAACATAGGAATGTCCTTCGAACGCAGGCGTCTCATACCTCGTTCTAGGACTGCAATCGGGTGCTCAACAAAGGTGTGGTCCGGCTCAACCACCAAATCATCATAACTCACGATATGTCTCGGATCTGGTATGTACTCCCTCAGCTGAGACACATGAAATACAGGGTGAACACCCTCTAATCTCGGAGGCAAGGCTAATCTGTATGTTGCGCTCCCAACCCGATCCAGAATCTCGAACGGTCCGACATATCGGGGACTCACTTCCCCTTAATGCCAAAACGTCTAACACCTCGTGTCGGGGACACTCTCAGCCACACATGGGCTCCAACTCTGAACTCTAGAGGTCTACGCCTCCTATCACATAGACTTCTGACGGCTCTGCGCAGTCAGCATCCGCTCTCTAATCAGTGCTACTCGAGCCACATCATCCTGAATCTGATCAGGTGTCAAACCACTAGCCGTACTAGGCTCATCCCAACATAACGGTGTACGACATCTCTGCCCATACAGTGCCTCATATGGGGCCATCAATAGATGCATGCCAGCTGTTGTTGTACGAGAACTCAACTAGTGGGAGGTGATCCGTCCAAACTTGTCCCCAGTCCAACACACAAGCTCGCAGCATATCCTCAGAGTCTGAATGGTCCTCTTTGACTGACCATCTGTCTGAGGATGGAACGCAATTGTAAAGTGTAAACTCGTCCCCAGGGCAGTCTGAATCTGCTGCCAGAACCTCGAGGTAAATCGTCCATCTCTGTCTGAGACGATCGTCCTCGGTACACCATGGAGTCTCACTATCTGCCTAGTGTACTCCTCAGCTAATCTGCTCACGGCCACGTCTCCCTAATAGGAATGAAACGTGCCGTCTTCGTCAATCTGTCCACAATGACCCAAATAGCATCAAAACTCCGGCTCAGCCTCAGTCCAGTAACAAAATCCATGGTAACGTCCTCCCACTTCCTCTGTGGAACAGGAAGTGGATGGAGCTCACCTCCAGGTCTACAATGCTCTATCTTGACCTGCTGGCAGGTCGCACACTGTGCCACAAATCTGGCCACATCGGCTTCAACCCTCCCCACCAATATAGACGTCTCAAATCCTGATACATCTTACTCGTACCTGGATGTACAGAGTAAGGTGTACAATGAGCCTCCTGTAAAATCTCTCTGTCTCAGCTCTGTATCAGCAGGTACACAGACGCGACGCGGCGTCTCAAAACTCCATCTACTCCTAGCAGGAACTGGTGCCTCATCCCGAGACATCCTATCTCGTATCCTCATCAGTGTCGGGCAGGTCTCCTGCTTCTGTTGGATCTCACCCAACAGATCAGGAAGAACCTCTAAAATACGCAGGGGCATCCTCATCAGGAAACTAGATGTACAACTCTAACCAGATCAAATCTCTCTGTAACTGCTGCTAAACTATCAGCCTCGCAATCGCCTGCTCTCGAGGCGTCTTTCTGCTCAGGGCGTCGGCGACAACGTTCGCCTTCCCCGGATGATACAGAATCTCCAGATCAAAGTCCTTGATCATCTCGAGCCACCTACGCTGGCGGTTATTCAATTCCCGCTGTGTAAAAATGTACTTCAGCTCTTATGGTCTGTGAAGATTGACATGTAGCACCATACAGGTAATGTCTCCAAATCTTCAGTGCATGAACTACAATTGCCAACTCCAGATCATGAGTTGGGTAGTTCTCCCCACACGTCTTCAGTTGTCGAGATACATAAGCAATCACTCTGCCCGCTGCATCAACACACATCCCAAGCCTAGCTTGGATGCATCACTGTATACCACAAAATCCTCTGTACCCTCTGGCTGTGCCAAAATAGGAGCAGAAGTCAGACGTCTCTTCAGCTCCTCAAAACTCTGCATACACTGATCAACCATACAAATCTGGTAGTCTTCCTCAGTAGACTCGTCAGTGGCAATCACAGAAAATCCCTCCACAAAGCGTCTGTAATAACCGGCTAGGCCAAGGAAGCTACGTACTTCCTTGACGTTCGTCGGTGTAGTCCATGTTGCTACTGTCTCAATCTTCGCCAGATCAACCTTGATCCCTTCAGTTGATACCACATGACCCAGGAATGCTACCTCTGGCATCTAGAACTCACACTTAGAGAAGTTAGCATAAAGTTCTCTATCCCGCAAAACCTGCAATACAGTCCTCAGATGTCCTGCATGCTCCTCTCCACTGCGAGAGTATACCCGAATGTCATCTATGAATACCACCACAAACTGATCCAGGAAGTCGATAAAGATACTGTTCATCAACTCCATAAAAACTGCTGGGGAATTCGTAAACCCAAATGGCATCACTACAAACTCGTAGTGGCCATATCTGGGCCGGAACGCTGTTCTATGCACATCCTGCTCTCTCACCCTCAGCTGGTGATATCCTGAGCGCAGGTCAATCTTGGAAAATATTGTCGCTCCCTGAAGCTGATCCAACAAGTCATCAATACGCGGAAATGGATACTTGTTCTTAATGGTCACCTTGTTCAACTCTCTGTAATCTATACATGCCTCAACGATCCGTCTTCTTCCGTACGAAGAGGTCAGGCGCCATCTGATATGGGGCCTTTGAGATCGGTCTCGTACCAGGCTCTAACTCGATACCAAAGTCCACACTCCTCTGAGGTGGCAAACTGGACGGCTCAACAAACACATCTGCAAATTCACAGACCACTGGGATATCCTCTAATGCTGGACTCTCCCCCTCCTTCATGGCATAACACCAGAAGGCCTCACAACCATGTGCAATCAGTCTAGCTGCTCGTATCGCACTGATAACCATGCCAGATTTTCCAAGGTCCCAACCTCGGAAAACCACTATCTGTCCTAACTCGGTAGAGAGGGTAACAGTCCTCCTACCTACATCTAAAACTGCAGAATGTCTATCCATCCAATCCATACCTAGTATGACTTCTTCATGCTCTAATGGCATGACAAAGAAGTCAACTAGTAACACACGGGTCCCTACAGAAATGGGACAGTCACGAATCTCATGGGTACCTCTGACCCTACTACCATCAGGTAACCCTATACTAAAGGGTATCCCCTCAATCATATCTAAATCCAGACGCTCTACACATGCATCATATATAAAAGAATGCGTAGCACCCGTATCAAACAAGACTCTAACAGGTAAACCATGAATCAGAATGGTACCTGTAGCAGTCGGTGCAGCTGGCTCCTCTGCACTCCTCAACTAAAAAACTCGGCCTGTGGCCCTCGGGTGTCAGTGGTGCTCCCCCCACGACCTCTGCCTCTACTCGCCCAAGAGCAGATCCCTGAGTCGTAGGGCGATCTGGGACTCTTTGTTGTCCCTGTGTCTGCTGCTGCTGAGGTGGCCTTTGCCCACCTCCCGCTACACTGGCAGGGAACAACCCTGCTGAGATGAAGCTCCGCCCTGCTAAACAGCTCTGTGACCCTGCCTACCACAGTGTAGCAAGTCACTAGTGGCCTCGTGCACTCGGGCCTCATATGTCCTAGATCACCACAGTTAAAACACTGACGTCCTTTATCTACAACCGGTGCAGATGAGGGGTGACTCTGGCGTCTTTGACCACGCCAACCACTAGCAGCCACCCGTACCACTGGTCTGCCCTGTATGCTGTCTCTTCTCCGACCCTCCGGTCTGAGAAGCTCTCCTCTGACTAGCCCGCTCTCGCTCATAGTCGGCGGCTCTATCCTGATAGTCCATCAAGGACTCACAATGAAATCTTGCCATATAGGCCCGGGTGGCATCCTTCAGTCGTCGGGAAAACAAATAGACGTGCTGATCTGCCGAAGGTGCAGGTGATCCTAGCAATGCCAGCTCCTCCTGGAACCTCCTGATAGCCTCGGAGACTGGTACATCCTCAAACCCAGCCTCCACAAAATCCCGCAGTTTCTCCCTCCTCAGTGAGGCAGGGTAGAAACGCTCTCTGATCATGGTCCACATCTGATCATAACCGTCGACCTGTGCTCGTACAGACTCCACCAGTGTTGTGCTAAGTCTTGAACAAGGTCTGCACCAACTCTATCTGCTGTCTGCTGGACATCTAATGGACTCTAGAGCTGAGTCCACATGCCCAATCCAGAGCTTCACCTCTAGCCCCACCTTCCCAGAGAAAGGGGTACACCATCTGGTGAAATGCCTTTAACCAAGTGTCTGGTCTAGGCCCTCTATGCTCCTCGTAGCTCGAGCAATCTCAGCAACAGGTGCCGGTGCAGCTGGCACCTGAGTAACCCCGTGGGATCTCTCAGATGGTCCCTCATGTGCTGGAAGATCTGGGATAGGTCTACCTGCTCTGGCAGCCCACTCGCCGATATACTCACGGAACTCAGGTACTCCCATGGAGACATAATCCGAGTCATCTGACTGGACTCGCTGTGGACCCTGTCTCCCAACTACGACGTTCCTAGTCTCAGGAACGACACTCTCAGCAACGTCCTCGTGAACCTCTTCCGCTGCATGTGGCTCAACAGCGGAAGTCCTACCCCGTCCTCTCTACCTAGAGGGGTCTACCTCTACCTCGTCCAGCTGCAGGTAAGGCTCTAGTCTGAACCATCTGCAGAGGACGTAAACCTAACTCAGAAGGCTATATATATGCCGTATGTATATATCAAATCAATCACAACAGAATATCTATATATATACTGTCGAGATCTTCAGAGGGGCGATGACTCACGTACACGATATGCCAAAACATTTTGTACTCATTTCAAAACCAAAACCTTTTGAAAAGTCAGACCCCTTTTCGGGTTCTGTTTATTTATCTATTCGAACTTTATTGCAGATTACTAGTGCCATTTTGTCAACCTGGGCTCTGATACCAACTTTGTAACACCCCAAATCCATAAGACTCAAGGTGCTATTGGGCTAGGATCTCACAATGGATCCTGACCCTAGCCTGACAACAAGTTCACTGAATCTTACAACAAGGCACCAATAGATTAAATACAACACATCAAAATGTTATAAAAGTATCAAAAGGTTTATACAAGTACTGTGAGTACAACAAAACATAACCATATACATAGTCAAAAGATCCCATCCCACGAGGACGACCCAGTGTACGGAGCCCTCAACAAATCACCCCTCTGGATCACTCTGCAGCTCTCCTAACCTGCAAAGGATCTACAACACGGTATAAAACCGTTAGCTAACCATACGCATATATAAGAAGATGCATAAGCACATTCACACACCAATGAATGGTAAACACCTCTCGGGGATGGTGCCAGCTAGAGTGGGGATCCGGTCCCACCTCCCGTGTACCCTATGGGAGTGGTGCAGGTGGCCGGCCCACTGAGCTAGACTGGCCTGCCCGTAGAGAACCTCCAGACTCCCAGCGGGATGAAAGGACAAGTTGTCACGGCCCTACAATGAGCAGTCAAAACACATACCTAGCATGCTACTAAACCGCTCATACTAGGAAAGGAAAGGATCTACCCAACTCTAGGTAGACCCGGGACAAGACGCACCTGCGTGACGGAAAGACACAGGGGCGGAACAGGCAAACCGGGCACGGCAAGGCTCGACCGCAGGCGCGGTGACAGGGCTGCAGGCAAGCGCAGGCGCTGGCGCTGGCGCTGGGACAGTGGCCGCGTGGCGGTAGATTCCGTCGCGGGTGCGGTGGCAAAGGTTTCGCAGGGGCGGCTTCGCTGGACCGCGGGGCGGCGACAGTGCAGAATGGTGCCGCTTTCACTCTTCACGTGATCAATTCACGTCTCTTCCATTCCAGAACCACATACAACCATATATAGACACAAACTAACATCAACATACATCTATACATGCATCTAATCCTAAGCTAAGGAGGAAGAACAAGAAAGAAAGAAGGGAAGGAAGGATGAAGAAGCAAGGAACTCACCACTACTGCTGGTCTAGACAAGACAAGATCACAACCACTATCTCAGCTGGCATCACAAGCTCAGCAACTAAGCACAACATCAACCTCAGCAAGGCCACAACACAAAATCTCTTCCAAACCCAAGGGAAAACAAGAACAAGATCAAGGAGATGAAGGACGTAGGAAGGCTAGGAATGAAGTGATGAAGAAGCCCTTGATCAACTAAGGAAAAGAATAAGAGGAGGAAAGAGTAAAACACGGGTCAAAGGGTCAACAAAGCCTGCTGCAGCCGCCGGAAACCGCATGGGCGGTTCCTTGAGCCCCAGGGGTGGCACCCAAGTCCGCGGGGGCGGCTAGGCCATATCTCGGCTAAAGCCAAACTCGGCTAAAGTCAAATCTCGGTCCGAAAGACTAAGGTTCTTACAACAAAGACCTTTACGGCTTTACTTGGGCACTTTCAATAAGTAAGTTTATAACCACAAACATGAACATTCATCTTGTTTCCTATGACTAATAACTTATATGAACTTCACTAGGTACACAAGATGTTGGAGACAAATATGACGTAGCAGCATTTAATAAAGTTCTTTTGAAAGTTGTGTTTTCACTCACCATTTTATAAGGTGATTTTCATATCCATTCAGCTTCCGTTTATGTGTTTTTATTTCGACTTAACATCCTTATTAGATTAATCCTTAATCCCTAAATTTTTTCATCATAAAAAATTGATCGATTTGTACAAAACTTCTATCACTGAGGGTTGTGTTAGGATCTTTTATGAATGTTTATCATTGACTTGTGGGTGCTTTTCAAATCATGTGTTCCAACACTTATCCCACCACTACAGGTGAGAATGTATGGAGTAGTTTGTTTACGATGCAGGATTGGCTTAAAAGGACTGTTAATAGTTTAAGTGTCAATTTGTCATTGTCATATTGAACTAAATACTAATTAAAAATGTTTTGTGCCATTTTGTAATGGGTTCTTCCCTTTTGTACAGGCATTGATACTCATACATAGGTTTTTCTGCCTCTCACTCATTGTTTTTTAAATGTGCATTCATATTCACTTTGCTATGGAGTTACTATTCTAACTCAACAATTGATCACTCCAATATTTTTTCTTCCCCTTTGTTATGTCTAATATTCATATTTGTCTCTCTTTTTCTTATTTTTCTCGGCAGTTTAAAAAACAACGTAGTTTCCCTCAACTATTTCTCGAATGTTGAGTCCCAAATTTCCCTTCTCTCTCTCAATTTTAACAGCTTGACAGACATGAAAGTGTTTTTTAACGCCTCAATTTCCTCAATGTTTTGCAGTTTTGATTTATCCCTCTTGAATCGGTTCTTTGTCTCTTGGATAACAAGTTTTCAGTCCCCTCCATTTAAGTAAGTGCTCGAACTCGTTCTCTTTCTCTAAATTCTTGTTTTTAATTATTTTAGGGGATATGGAACTAGAAAACTCAAAATTTCTCTCGTGGTCAGTTTCTTGATTTGACATTGACTTTTCCTGCAATCAAGATGAGTCTTGAGTAAGCTATTGATCAGTAACTCAAAGCGTTCAGGTTAGTTAAATTATTCTTTAGTTCAGTTTGCTTACCATTGATTTGTGTCAAGCTTATTTTTCTTAGTATTGAAAAAATGTTGAGATATTACTTACGTGGACATTGATGTTGTTATATAAACTGTGGTTTTTTCATTTCCTAAACCCTAATTCTTGTTTTTAATTATAAGGTTGGCTTGTTATTTTCTTGGCCGGTGAAAGCATGATATTTTACCTTCTACAAAGTCCAGGACACTCAATTGAATACTCTCTTGTAGAAGAAGACAAGCTTAACATTGCAACTGCTCTCCTTGATAAAGGCATTTCCCAACTTCCTATTGATGTAGTTATTACCAACAAGTTTGTAGTTGATGTTGAGAGACAAGCAAGCCTTTATGCCTCCCCCCTACCAAATATGTATACTTTATGATATGGATGTATGATGTTGTGAACCGTAATGTAGTTCCTGGAGGTTTCCACTCAGCAAGAAGTTGCAATAGTTGGTCATCGGAAAAGTGTACATTCTCCTAGGTTTCAAATTATAGGTTAATAAATTATGCGTCTTCCGATGCACATATTCCCTTGACTCTGGTTTGGGGTTCTATAGTGATTTTCGACCAAGAGTTAGAACTTAAATTTCTAATTCTCACTATGCTCTCTCTTGTTCTTAGTTTTTTCAATGAATGATATTTCCTTTCTTATAGGGAATAAAAGAAAAGTAGCAGAGCTCATAGCGGAATTCAAGCAAAAGCCACGGGAACGTAACCTTCGTCAATATATATACCTTTTCTGGATTTATACTTTAGTCTGATATCTGTAAATATAAGACTAAATATTTCCTTATTTTGGATTTGGTTATTGTATTAGCTATATTCCGCAATTGTCAGCTTCGGTACAAAGGAAGAATACCTTGCATCAAAAAATTACTCATTGCGTTGATTTTTGCTAAAACAAATGAGAGCTCTATAACTAATATTATCCTATCTGAAAAGTCGCATGAGAAGCATGCAGTATCACCCCTAATATATATATATATATATAGAGGATCATGTAGGGAGTTATCTTAAAGTAGGGAGTAAAGAGTAGGGACTATTATTATTCGTCAGATTGATTTAGATGAACGTTCCTGATTAAACTAAATAGATGGTAATTTTATGATAGAATTAATCAAGATTATATACTTCCTATAATAGAGTGTTAAAAATGACAATTAAAACTCTCATATTAAATTACATTATATAGTTTCATATGTTCAGTCGTTGAAATCATCCATTGATAAAACAAAAACAAAGACTGAGAATGCATTCATCAATGGCGAACGAGGTTTCATCTAGCTTTAATGAAGGTTAGTTTTCCGATTTTAATTTTATTTTCATATCAGTTTCGATTAATGTTAACAAGTTCGTTATATAATCGAATTCACCAATGAAAAGTTTTTATAGGCATTAACAAGTTCGAGATTGTGAATTTAAGTTAACACGAACAACTATTTTCGAACGGTAATATGTATTTTAACGAACTGTAATCTTAACATAGTAAAGTAATTTAACTAACTATAAATACAACATAGTTAATTAACGACCTATAATTTCATACTATACAATTTAAAGACCTGTTATTTTAAAGTAGTAATTTAACCACCTATACGTACATTTAACGACCTATAATTTAAACTAAGTATTTTAACGACCTATAATTTTTAAACATTTTAATTATAATTTTCATTGTAATTTAATCACATATAATTATGACATATATATTTTTAACGACCTAAAATTTTAAACTAGACATTATAACGACCTATAATTTGAACAATGTAATTTAACTACCCATAATTATAACTTATACATATAACGACGTATAACTTTAAACTATATATTTTAACAACCTGTAATTTTAACAATAAAACTTAACGTCCTACAGTTATAACCTATAATATTTAACGACCTATAATTTTTAAATAGACATTTTTAACGACCTATAATTTTTTAGTAGACATTTTAACGACCTAAATTGTTAACATTGCAATTTTTTAATTGTGAGGTTGCTGGTGGAGAGAAAAATTTTTTGGAGGACTTCAATAGTAACTGTACAATGATAATAGGTGATGATAATTGCAAGTATTGGTTGCCTATTGTAGAAGATAAATTCAAACCCCGTGTTGGGATGGTGTTTGAGAATCTCGATGAGGGTATACATTTTTATGAACGTTATGCTGAAGTTGCTGGTTTTGAATCACGCCTCAGCTGTAGGAGATATATTGGTGACATCGTGAAAATCAGGCATGTGTTGTGTTCAAGGGAAGGTGTTAAAAACAGCTCAAACTGTAACACTCCGAATCCGTAGGACTGGAGGTGCTACTGGGCTAGGATCTCACAATGGATCATGACCCTAGCCTGACAACAAGTTCACTGAATCTTACAACAAGGCACCGATAGATTAAATACAAAACATCAAACTGATATAAAAGTATCAAAAGGTTTATACAACGTGCTGCTGAGTACAAAAAACATAAATATATACATGTTCAAAAGATCCCATATCCCACGAGGACGACCAGTGTACGGAGCCTTCAGCAGATCACCCACTCTGGATCACTCTGCAGTTCTCCTAACCTGCAAGGGATCTACAACACGGTATAAAACCGTTGGCTAACCAAGATATATGAGATGAGCATAAGCACAAGCACACGTCAAAAATACTAAACACCTCATCATGATATCACACATTTACCCAATTTATCATCTTTATAAATATAGTCCAACACTCAAATCGTATATATAAATATCAATATGAATATATGTGACACGAGGAATATAACCCTCGCCTCTCGGTGTAATGCCAGCTGGAGTGGTCAACCGGGATGACTCCTCCGTGTACCCTGAGGGAATGGAGACAGTGCCCGTTCCGTGTACCAGATCTGGATGTTCCGTAGAGAACCTCCCAGTCTCCCATAGGGATGAGTGGGCAAGGCTGTCATGGCCCTACAATGGGCAGTCACTAAACCATAGATCGGTAATAATCAATCCTCATATGCTATCAATCACATATCAAACACCACTCATGCACACATCCAATATAGGGATGGCAGCCAAGTAAATCCTATGGACTTACCTCAACCTCGGAAGTCTCAAACCCAATCGGCTCCAACTCTGGAGATCAACACTGCCTAAGCAAGGCATAACAACATATATCAAACTCATATCCATCACAGGGGTCACACCTAGACCCAAGGGATCCATAAGGATCATATCCTAACTCACAAACCTCAAAGCCATAACCGGCATAAACGATAACATGATCAACCTCATTCTATCCTCATATACGTACCTAGCATGTCACTAAACGCTCATACTAGGAAAGGAAAGGATCTACCCAACTCTAGGTAGACCGGGACAAGACGCACCTGCGTGACGGAAAGACGCAGGGGCGAACAGGTAACCCGCAGGCGCGGCAATGTTCGGCCGCAGGCGCGTGACAGCGGCCGCAGGCAAGCGCAGGCGCTGTGACATGGCTCCCGCAGGGGCGGCGGCTTCTAGGCGCGAGTGCGGAGACAAGGTACCCGCAGGGCGGCTTTGCTGGACCGCGGGGCGGCGACAGTGCAGAAGGTGATCCCGCGGTTCCTCTTCGGCTCTTCACGTGATCAACTCACGTCTTCTTCATTCAAGAGTCACATACAACCATTTACATACACAATCCCACATCAATATACATCTATACATGCATCTAATCCTAAGCTAAGGAAGTGAAAGGGATCAAAGAAAGAAGAAGAAGAGAACAAGAAGCTTACCCACAGCTGTGGCCTAAGCACGAAACTGATCCAAGACAGTACCTCAGCTAGCTCTCAAGCTCGGCCACAACATCCACTAGCATCAACATCATTATCCTCATACAACTCTTTCAAACTCTAAGGAAGAACAAGATCAAAATCAAGGAGAGAAGGAGAAGAAGCAAGAAGAACGTAAGGGTCTGGAAAGGAAATGAGGAACACTTGCTCAGCAAGCCAAAGGAAGGGAAAAGGTTAAGGAAGTGAAAGAGTAGAGCACGGGTCAAAGGTCAACAAAGCCGGCTGCAGCCGCATGAAACCGCAGGGGCGGGTTTCCCGGCCGCAAGGGCGGATCACTACACTGGCCGCAAGGGCGGCTCCACGAACCCGGGCGGCTAAGGTCAAATATGGTTCCCAAAGACTAAGGCTCTTACACAAACAACACTGGTATACGATCTAGACTGTCTAACAGAGTTATGTGTAAAGCACGGATCATATTTAGATACATAGGTGAAGGTAGATATGAAGTTAAAGATTTCACTGAACAACATACACACAACATGCTTAGTAGAAAGGCCAAAATGTTCACTATGTCGCATTATCTTCTTTATCCGAAGCAAAACCAAGTTGTGCTTATTTGGTGTTGCTTCTCAAGTTCCTCCTCTTCTGCAACAACATCCTACCTATAGGCACATTATCTTCTTTATCCGAAGCAGAACTCAAGTCAAGTATATCAACTCTACTGTTTTTTTTGTGTAATGGCTCGAAGTCCGAGTCAGAGACATATTAAACAAAAGTCCTTGGCAT
The DNA here is from genome assembly GCA_002319775.1 of Fagopyrum tataricum. Lineage (NCBI taxonomy): Eukaryota > Viridiplantae > Streptophyta > Magnoliopsida > Caryophyllales > Polygonaceae > Fagopyrum > Fagopyrum tataricum. Next base: position 24,430,114 of record CM008285.1, read on the forward strand.
CCTGCATTTAAATGTGTTAATCATCACGGGAAAAAAAAAAAATAGTTCGTTATTTAAATCCCATATAATTACAACATGGATATATAACGACTTAAAATTTTAAACAAGGTTTTTTAACGACCTCCAATTTTAACGTAGTATTTTAATCACCTATTATATAACGTATGTTTTAACGACCTATAATTTCAAAAGAGGTATTTAACGACCAACATGAAATTCCAACATATACATTTAATGACCTATACTTCACTAATTAAGAGCCGCAATTAGAACATACTTATTTAATTACCTATAACATTAATTGAACGAGTTCAAAATTAGGACATGCATTTTAACGACCATATTTTATACCGTACAATTTTTTTAACTATCTGCATTTTAACATGTTCAAAATTACAATAGATACATTTAACGACCTGCATTTTACACCGTACAAAATTAAGACCCGCAATTAGAACATACATATTTTCGATCCTATAAGAGGAATTTAACGAGCGACATTTCTAACTATCTGCAATATGAACAATTATTGTAACGATCTGCAATATGAACTAGTAATTTTAATCTAGGTCTTTTTCTAACGCCCCGGAATTTTATTCCGGACTTAGAGCGCCTTGTAGATCTTCCCGTAGGCCCGAGATGCCGAGCGCCGGGATTTATTCCTAGAGAAATCCCGAGCCGACTCGTCGTTTTTCCCTTTTTTCCGTGTTCCGACCCTTCGTTCCGGGTTAAAGTGACAAGGGGTCATTTCCGACCCCTCGGTCCGTGGTGAGGGACAAGAGGTCAGCTGACCCCTTGATCCCCACACCCCTTTTCATCCTTGTGTCCCCTCCCTTTCTCTCCTCTCCCTCTTTCACGTCATTTTCTTTTCCTTCACTCTTCCTCTCTTCCCTTCTCTTCTCTTCTCTTCTCCTCTTCCATTGTTGTTTGAAGATCTAGGTTGTGGACTGCAGAAGAAGATCCCAGCTCTATTGGTAAGCTCCTTCCTCTCCCTCCCCTCTCTTCTTTGCGGATTCTCCCCATTCTTCTTCCCTCCTTCATCCATGGCCATGGATGAAGATCTTGAGGAGTTTTTGCTCAAATCTTTGCATGCATAGGTTCTGCTCGATTAGGTCGTGGAGAGGAGCAAGACAGTGGTGGTTTGGAGAAAATCAGCAAGAAAAGAAGGACTTGGAGCCAAGGATCCACGATCAAAAACGAAGAGACGACGTTCTAACAAAACCCCGGGGGCGGATCTTCACGACCGCGGGAGCGGCCAGCCGCCAGGGCAGCTCAGCACGGCCGCGGGTGCGGCTTTGCACGGCCGCGGGTGCGTCTCCAGCACCGCAGGGGGCGGCTCCAGAGTAGCAGCAAGGCGTAGGGGCGACTCCTGGTTCCGCGGGGGCGGCTTTTGTATTACACAGGGGGCGCCAGCTGACTCCACGGCTGCGGTTTCTTTCCTTTCCTCTTCGTTCCTTCCTTAGTATTGTTATTGAATCATGTTAGTAGCATGCCTAGGATGGATCTAGAGTAGTTTGAGATGACACTTAGTGGTTGTGAATCTAGGAGCCCTAAGACTCGATGTAATTGATGGATATGAGCATGTGAGCATGATGGACCTTCTAGGCTAGCTTGTTCCTTCTTGGTTGAGGATTAATATCTTGTGAGATTATGAACTGTTGTTAGCTGCTTTCATGTGTGGAGAGTGTGGTGAGTACTTGGGACCTAGGATGCCTTCCTAGCTTGAGGGTTAGGTGATCTTGCATAGATCACTAGGGTGAAGTCTAGGACTTCTTGAGCGTGAGCATGTATTGATATGCATATCTCTTGTGAGCAGGTTGTGGGTTTCCTCCTTAAGGAAGCGAGAGTATGGTGACTTGAGTGTGGTGACGAGGTAAGTCTTCGGACTTACTTAGCTCGTATTTTACGTATTAGAATTGATGTGTGTTGGTGGTGTGTGCTTGTATTTTTGTTTATGTTGTAAACAACTAAACCGGTAAATAGGACCACCGACCTTATATATTTTGGCCCAAGTGTATGATAACGGCCGGTGACATTATGCCTGGCTTTGCGTGGGTCTAGGAGGATCTCGGCGACTAGCCCGGCGGGTTAGATGGCCGGATGCATCCGTACCATTCTTTTCCGGTAAGTAAAGACCGAGGCGAGACCACGGTGCTCTCGTGTCACAAACCGAAGTTGAATTAGAACGGGATATGACTTAATAGTAAAAAGATAATAAACCGGACTTGCGTGTTTTATGTTATGTGATATGTATGTGTTTGTGCCTTCGCCTCTTTTCTAATGCTTCGAATATGAGCTAACGGTTTTAAACCATGGTTGTAGATGCCTTGCAGGTTAGGGACACCGCCGAGTGAGGTGGAGGAGTGGACAGCCGGGGTCTCCGTACATTATAGGACGGAGACGTTTTTGGGTTATGTTTCATATCGTTAGTTTGTAGATGTTGTTGTACGATTTAGATTTTCGTATCGGAGTTACGTCGTTTTGAGGACTCGGCTGAGTTTCCAGTTTGTATTCTTTACATTTCGGTTTTCGCATACATTAAAAAAGGTTTGAGTTTTTGCCTTTATTTGTGCCTTGTTGAAAAGGTCCGGTGAAATTGTTGTCAAGCTAAGGGTCGGGACCCATTGTGAGGTCTCGCCCGTAGTATCCCGAGTCCCGCGGATTTGGGGTGTTACAAGGTACAACATCTCTGTCCATACAGTGCCTCATATGGAGTCATCCCAATAGATGCATGCCAGCTGTTGTTGTATGAGAACTCAACAAGTGGGAGAAGATCCGTCCACACTTGCCCCCAATCCAACACACAAGCTCGCAGCATATCCTCCAGGGTCTGAATGGTCCTCTCTGACTGACCATCTGTCTGAGGATGAAACGCTGTCGTGAAGTGCAAACTCGTCCCCAGGGCAGTCTGAATCTGCTGCCAAAATCTAGAGGTAAATCGTCCATCTCTGTCTGACACGATCGTCCTCGGTACACCATGGAGTCTCACTATCTGCCTAGTGAACTCCTCAGCTAATCTGCTCATCAGCCACGTCTCCCTAATAGGAATGAAACGTGCCGTCTTCGTCAATCTGTCCACAATAACCCAAATAGCATCAAAACTCCGGCTCAGTCTTAGCCCGGTCACAAAATCCATGGTGACGTCCTCCCACTTACTCTATGGAACAGGAAGTGGATGGAGCTCACCTCCACGTCTGCAATGTTCTATCTTGACCTGTTGGAAGGTCGCACACTATGCCACAAATCTGGCCACATCGGGCTTCAACCCTCCCCACCAATATAGATGTCTCAAATCCTGATACATCTTACTCGTACATGGATGTACAGAGTAAGGTGTACAGTGAGCCTCTTGTAAAATCCTCTGTCTCAGCTCTGTATCAGCAGGTACACAGACGCGACCACGGCGTCTCAAAACTCCATCTGCTCCTAGCAGGAACTGTGGTGCCTCATCCCGAGACATCCTATCTCGTATCCTCAGCAGTGTCGGGCAAGTCTCCTACTTCTGTTGGATCTCACCTAATCGATCAGGAAGAACCTCTAAAGTACGCAGCTGGGCATCCTCATCAGGAAACTGGATGTCCAACTCTAACCAGATAAGGTCTCTCTGCAACTGATGCTGAACTGTCAGCCTTGCAACCGCCTGCTCTCGAGGCGTCTTCCTGCTAAGGGCGTCGGCGACAACGTTCGCCTTCCCTGGATGGTACATAATCTCCAGATCAAAATCCTTGATCAGCTCGAGCCACCTACGCTGGCGGTTATTCAATTCCCGCTGCGTGAAAATGTACTTCAGACTCTTATGGTCTGTGAAGATCTGACAAGTAGCATCATACAGGTAATGTCTCCAGATCTTCAATGCATGAACTACCGCTGCCAATTCCAGATCATGAGTCGGGTAGTTCTCCTCATACGTCTTCAGCTGTCGAGACGCATATGCAATCACCCTGCCTCTGTGCATCAACAGACATCCCAAGCCTAGCTTGAATGCATCACTGTAAACCACAAAATCCTTTGTACCCTCTGGTTGTGCCAAAATAGGAGCAGAAGTCAGACGTCTCTTCCGCTCCTCAAAGCTCTGCATACACTGATCAGACCACACAAATCTGGTAGTCTTCCTTAGCAGACTCGTCAGTGGACGGGCAATCACAGAAAATCCCTCCACAAAGCGTCTGTAATAACCGGCTAGGCCAAGGAAGCTACGTACTTCTTGACGTTCGTCGGTGTAGTCCAAGCTGCTACAACCTCTATCTTCGTTGGATCCACCTTGATCCCTTATGCTGAAACCACATGACCCAGGAATGCTACCTCCGGCATCCAAAACTCGCACTTAGAGAACTTAGCATAAAGTTCTCTATCCCTCAAAATCTGCAATACAATCCTCAGATGTCCTACATGCTCCTCTCGACTGCGAGAGTATACCAGAAAGTCATCAATAAATACCACCACAAACTGATCTAGGAAGTCGATGAAGATAATGTTCATCAACTCCATAAAAACTGTTGGGGCATTCGTAAGCCCAAATGGCATCACTACAAACTCGTAGTGGCCATATCTAGTCCGGAATGCTGTCCTATGCACATCCTGCTCTCTCACCCTCAGCGGGTGATATCCTGAGCGCAGGTCAATCCTGGAGAATACAGTCGCTCCCTGAAGCTGATCTAACAAGTCATCAATACGAGGCAGTGGATACTTGTTCTTGATGGTCACCTTGTTCAGCTCTCTGTAATCAATGCATAGCCTCTGCGATCCGTCCTTCTTCCGTACGAAGAGGACATGTGCTCCCCATGGTGACACGCTAGGGCGAATGAAGCCCTTCTCAACCAACTCCTCAAGTTGCTTCTTCAGCTCCAGCATCTCGACAGGCGCCATACGATATGGGGCCTTCGAGATGGTTCTCGTACCAGGCTCTAACTCAATCCCAAAATCCACACTCTTCTGAGGCGGCAAGCTGGACGGCTCAGCAAAAACATCTGAACTCACAAACAACTGGGATAACCTCTAATGCTGGACTCTCCCCCTCCTTCATGGCATAACACCAGAAGCATCACAACCCTGTGCAATCAGTCTCGCTGCCCGTATAGCACTGATAACTGTGCCCGTCTTTCCAAGGTCCCAACCTCGGAAAACCTCTATCTGACCTAACTCCGTAGAGAGGGTAACAGTCCTCCTACCTACATCTAAGACTGCATAGTGTCTATCCATCCAGTCCATACCTAGAATGACTTCTTCATGCTCTAATGACATGACAAAGAAGTCAACTAGTAATACACGAGTCCCTACAGAAATGGGACAACTATTAATCTCACGGGTACCTCTGACCCTACCACCATTGGGTAACACTATAATAAAGGACATCCCCTCAACCGTATCTAGACTCATACGCTCTACACAGGCATTAGAAATAAAAGAATGCGTAGCACCAGTATCAAATAACACTCTAACAGGTAAACCATGAATCAGAATGGTACCTGTAGCAGTCGGTGCAGCTGGCTCCTCTGAACTCCTCAGCTCAAAAACACGACCCTATGGGCCTCTGGTGTCAGTGGTGCTCCCACCACGACCCTTGCCTCTACTCGGCCCAAGAGCAGATCCCTGAGTCGTAGGGCGATTTGGGACTCTCTGTTGTCCTTGTGTCTGCTGCAGCCGAGGTGGTCTCTGCCCACCTCCCGCTACACTGGCAGGAGAATAACCCTGCTGAGATGCAGCTCTACCCTGTCGGCAGTAAACGGTTCTATGACCCTGTCTACCACAGGTAAAACACGTCACTAATGGCCTCGTGTACTCTGGCCTCTATGACCCTGTCTACCACAAGTGAAAGATAATTAAGATAATAAGATAATGAGAACCGTAGACGTATGCGCATCCCTCTCTTAGTTGCAATTTACGATACGGAGCACTCAAATGCAATCCCTAACTTAGGTTCAATTTACGATACTGAGAACTCAAATGCAAAGAGGCTATTTACATGCGTCAAAAGTAATAATTAAATTTTATCATAAGTTCATAACTAGTGTAATAAGTTTAACCCCGTCATATCGTGCATAACTAATATATTATTCTCCTTTAAAATAAGCTTAATATGTTATTGATATTTTTGAAACGATAGTTGTATTATAGAAAAGAACAAAATCGGGTATTTGTCATAAAATATGCTCTCTTTTAAATTTCTAATATTTTAAAACTCTTATAAATTTTAGACTCAGCTGAGCCGAGCTTAAATATGCAAATACTAGGCTCATATTACACATTTATCCCTTGTATGTAACACCCCAAATTCGCGGGACTCGGGGCGCTACTGGGGCTAGAATCTCACAATGGATCCTGACCCTAGCCTGACAACAAGTTCACTGGATCTTACAACACGGCACATATAGATTAAAATCAAAACATCAAACTGTAATATATACATCAACAGGTCTACAAAACACTGCTGAGTACAAACCAAAACATGTATCCATATATAACAAAAGTCATCCCATATCCCTCGCACAATCCTAGTGTATGGAAGCCCTCAGCGGATCACCCCATCTGGATCACTTTGCAGTCCACCTAACCTGCAAAGCATCTACAACACGGTATATAACCGTTAGCTAACCATTCATATATAAGATAATGCATAAGCACAAACACAAGTCATGGAATCATAAACATTTAATCATGCTGTCACACATTTACCCGGTTAATCATCTTTATAAAGTCCAATACTCAAATCGTATATATATGTATATGAATATATATGACACGAGGAATATATCATCCTCCCCTCTGGGTGTTATTGTAACACCCCAAATCCGTAGGACTCGGGGCGCTACTAGGCTAGGATCTCACAATGGATCGTGACACTAGCTTGACAACAAGTTCACTAGATCTTACAACAAGGCACATATAGATTAAAACCAAACATCAAAGTGTAATATATACATATCAAAAGGGTTTACAAAATACCGCTGAGTACAAACCAAAACATGTATCCATACACAATAAAATCACCCCATATCCCTCGCATAAACCTAGTGTACGGAGCCCTGAGCGGATCACCCCATCTGGATCGCTCTGTAGTTCTCCTAACCTGCAAAGCATCTACAACACGGTATATAACCGTTAGCTAACCATACATATATAAGATGATGCATAAGCACAAACACAAGTCATGGAATCATAAACACATAATCATGTTGTCACACATTTACCCGGTTAATCATCTTTATAAAGTTCAACACTCAAATCGTATATAGATATGTATATGAACATATGTGACACGAGGAATATATAATCCTCGCCTATGAGCGCTATAGCCCGCTGGAGTGGTTCCTGGAACACCTCCCCGTATACCCTATGGGAATGGAGAGTGCCCGTTCCGTTTACCAAATATGGCTTGTCTAAAGAGAACCTCCCAGTCTCCCAACAGGATGAAAGGGCGGGTTGTCACGGCCACTACAATGGTTGTCACTAAACCATAGGTCGGTAATAATCAACATCGCATGCTATCAAGCATATATCAATCACCACTCATGCACACATCCGATATAAGGATGGTAGCTAAGTAAATCCTACGGACTTACCTCAACCTCAAGATATACTCTCAACCACGATCAGCTCCTATCCGGAGAACTACACTGCCTAATAACAAGGCATACAGAGATATCAAATCTCCTATCTATTAAAGGGGTCACACCTAGACCCAAGGGATCCATAAGGATCATATCCAACCTATAAACCTCAAATCCCTAACCAGCACCTATCGATACCATACTCATCATCATCCTATCCTCATACACACACCTAACATGCTACTAACCCACTCATACTAGGACGGAAAGGATCTAAACCACCCTAGGTAGATCTTGTACAAGACGCACATGCGTGACAGGAAGGACGCAGGGGCAAAGCAACGGGAGGCGTAGGCACGGCGACACTCCTACACAGGGGCGGTGACTAGTAGCGCAGGCGCGGCGGCACACTGGCGCAGGTACGGTGACACGTTCAACGCGGGGGAGGCGGCGCTGGGACGCAGGGGCGACGACAGTGCAGAATGTGATCCCCCACTTCTCTTCAACTCTTCACTCGATGATTACACTTCTTCAACGTCCAGAAAACATACACATACACATACACATATATATCTACATACAAACATCAACACATGCCTAAGAGATCCAATCCTAAGCTAAGGGAGAAGGAAAGAAAGAAGGAAATGAGGAGGAGAAGGGAGAAGAAGACTCACCACTGCTGTAGCCTAAGCAGGAGGAAAGATCAACAACGACACTCAACTAGCTCTCAAAGCTCAGCAACAACACACAACCTAATCATCATCAAACCACCAAAACCACACAAGCTTTCTTGCCAAAACTCAAGGGAAAACTCAAGAACAAGATCAAAGGGGAAGGAAGAGAGAAGAAGATCGTGAGCAGCTGGAGAGAGATGAAGAAACCCTTCATCTTAAGCAAAGGACGAAGTTTAAAGAGGAAGAGAAGATTAAAGCATGGTCCAACGGTCAACAAAGCCGGCTACAGCCGCTGGAAAACCGGAGGGGCGGGCTCCCTGAGCCGCATGGGCGGAACACGTGACAATCCGCAGGGGCATCCCCATAGACCCGCATGGGCGGCTAAGTCCTAGCTCAACTCTAAAGATCAAGGCTCTTACATCTCATGTAAGAGCCTTAGTCCTTAGAGCCGAGTTTGGACTGAGCCGCCCCTGCAGGTTTAGAGGCCGCCCCTACGGCTACGGCTATAATCCGCCCCTACGGCTCAAGATTTTCGCCCCCGCGGTTTCCTGCGGCTGCAGCCGGATTTGTTGACTCTTTGACTTGTGTTTTACCCTTTCTTTCCCTCCCTCCTTAAGTTACTTCCTTGGCTTCTAAGCAAGGGTTTTCATCTTCATTTCTCCAGTTCTCACGTCCTTCTTGCTTCCTTCTTTCCCCTTGAGCTTGTGCTTGGATTCCTCTTGGTTTGGAAGAGGTTTTGTGTGGCTTGTTGAGGTTGATGTTGTATGTTGTTGTTGCTGAGCTTGGGAGCCAGCTGAAGAGGTGTTTGTGATCATTTCCTTGCCTATACCACAATAGTGGTAAGCTCCATTCTTCTCTTCTTTCTTTCTTTCTTTCTTTGATTCCATCTTCCTTAGCTTAGGATTTGATGTATGGAAGGTATATTGATGTTAGAATGTGTATGTATATGCATGTGTTTGAATATGGAATGGAGAAGACTTGATTTGATCACGTGAAGAGTGAAAGAGAAGTCGGGACTCTACGTTCTACAAAGTCACCGCCCCGCGCCTAGAAACTACCGCCCCTGCGGGAGCCTTGTCACCGCACCCGCGCCGAAAGTTGCCGCCCTTACGGCCACCGTCTCAGCGCCTGCGCCCGTGCATGCGCTTGCCTGCGGTTTGCCTTATTCCGCCCCTGCGTCTTTCTGTTCCGTAGGTGCGTCTTGTACAGGATCTACTTAGAGTAGTATGATCGTTTCCTTTCCTTGTATATGAGCGGGTTAGTAGCATGCTAGGTATGTGTATGAGGATAGAATGATGATGAGTATGATATCTATATGTCGGTTATGGCTTTCAGGTTTAGTTGAGTATCGAGATTATGAGTTGGATATGATCCTTATGGATCCCTTGGGTCTAAGTGCGACCCCTTTGATTGATAGGAGATTGATATCCTGTTATGCCTTGTTATAAGGATCCCTGCACTCCACTCTGGAGGAGTGGAGTGCAGGGATCCTTATATTGGATGTATGCATGAGTGGTGTGTGATATATGCTTGATAGCATGCGTAGTGATGATTATCGACCTATGGTTTAGTGACTTCCCATTGTAGGGCCATGACAACTTGCCCTTTCATCCCGCTGGGAGTCTGGGAGATTCTCTGCGGATCGTCCAGATCTGGTACACGGGAGGGGCACTGTCTCCACTCCCATAGGGTACACGGGGAAGTGATCCCAGATTACCACTCCAGCTGGCATTAGCACCAAGAGGCGAGGGTTATAATCCTCGTGTTACATATGTTCATATTGATATATATATGATTTGAGTGTTGGACTATTTATATAAAGATAATAAACTGGGTAAATGTGTGATACCATGATGAGATGTTTATGATTTTATGATGTGTGTTTGTGCTCTTGCATCTTCTATATATATATGTGTATGGTTAGCTAACGGTTTTATACCGTGTGGTAGATCCTTTGCAGGTTAGGAGAGCTGCAGAGTGATCCAGAGTGGGTGATCCGCTGAGGGCTCCGTACACTGGGTTATGCGAGTGTTATGGGATTTTGTATGTATAGTATATGTTTTTGTTGTACTCAACGGTTCTTATGTAAACCTTTTGATATGTATATATACAGTTTGATGTTTTGTTTTTAATCTATTTGTGCCTTGTTGTAAGATCCAGTGAACTTGTTGTCAGGCTAGGGTCAGGATCCATTGTGAGATCCTAACCCAGTAGCACCTCGAGTCCTACGGATTCGGGGTGTTACATCTCACTCCCCCTAAAAACAAGTTTCGTCCCGAAACTTGTGCAATCCCAAATCCTCTCGGACCCATACCCGACGTAGAACTCTTTCTATCGGAGAAATCACATCTCCGCTCATAAGGTATCAACCTATATCACTCTATAACCTCAAACACAGGCATGGAGGAAATCATCATCTCCAGCAACAAGATCATTATACTATCCAAGGCATAGAGGAAAACCATCTCTAGCCGTATCATCATCACATCGCAAGGGCATAGAGGAAAACCCATCTCTAGTCGTATCATCATCACAACGCAAGGGCATAGAGGAAAACATCTCTAGCCGTATCATACTCATAACATAAGGGCATGGAGGAAAAACATCTCCAGCGAAACTATGTCCATCAAGAATAGCATGGAGGAATAACCATCTCCAGCTAGATCCTAATCACATCCCAATAGCATGGAGGAAAGAACCATCTCCAGCTATAATCATCAATCGCACTAGCACATCAAGATCTAATAAGATCATATATCACATCATAGCTAGCACGAAAATAAACACATCATAGCACATAAGCACACAATCACAACACTCACAAAGATAGCACTAATATCTACTCATCGATCCTACAGGTACATCTATCTCGGCGTAAAACTCTAGATAGTTCCTCTGAATACTATCCTCAGTCTCCCATGTAGCCTCATCAAGTCCTCGTCTCGGCCACTGTATCCTCAACATAGGAATGCCCTTCGAACGCAGGCGTCTCATACCTCGTTCCAGGACTGCAATCGGGTGCTCAACAAAGGTGTCGTCCGGCTCGACCACTAAATCATCATAACTCACAATGTGTCTCGGATCTGGTATGTCCTCCCTCAGCTGAGACACATGAAACACAGGGTGAACACCCTCTAATCTCGGAGGCAGGGCTAATCTGAACTCTAGGGGTCTACGCCTCTAATCTCAATCCAGAATCTCGAACGGTCCGACATATCGGGGCTCAACTTTTCTTAATGCCAAATCGTCTAACACCTCGTGTCGGAGACACTCTCAGCCACACATGGGCTCCTACTCTGAACTCTAGGGGTCTACGCCTCCTATCTGCATATGACTTTTGACAACTCTGTGCAGTCAACATCCTCTCTAATCAGTGCTACACGGGCAACATCATCCTGAACCTGATCAGGTGTCAAACCACTAACACTGCTAGGCTCATCCTAGCATAACGGGGTGCGACATCTCCGTCCATACAATGCTTCATATGGGGCCATCCCAATCGATGCATGTCAACTGTTGTTGTACGAGAACTCAACTAGTAGGAGATGATCCACTTGTCCTCAGTCCATCACACAAGCTCACAACATATCCTCCAATGTCTGAATGGTCCTCTCTGACTGACCATCTGTCTGAGGATGGAATGCAGTCGTGAATTGCAAAATCGTCCGTAGGGCAGTTTTAATCCGCTACCATAACCTCAAGGTAAATCGCCCATCTCTATCTAATACGATCGTCCTCAGTACACCCTGAAGTCTCACTACCTGTCTAGTGTACTCCTCAGCCAATCTGCTCACTGGCCACGTTTCCCGAATAGGGATAAAACGTGTCGTCTTCGTCAATCTGTCAACTACAACCCAGATTGTAAGAGCCTTGATCTTTAGAGCTGAGCTAGGACTTAGCCGCCCCTACGGGTCCATGAGGACGCCCCTGCGGCTTGTTTTGTTTTCCACCCCTGCGGCTCAGGGAACCCGCCCCTACGGTTTCCTGCGGCTGCAGCCGGCTTTGTTGACCTTTGGACCATGCTTTACTCTTTCTCTTTCCTTATAACCTTTCGTCCTTGCTTCCAGATGAAGGGTGTACTTCATCTTCTCTAGTTGCTCACGATCTTCTTCTTTCTTCTTCTTCTCCTTTGATCTTGTTCTTGAGTTTTCCTTGGGTTGCAAGCAAGTTTGTGTGGACTTTGGTTGATGATGATGTGTGGATGTTGATGCTGAGCTTTGAGAGCCAGCTGAGGGTGTGTTGCTGATCATTTCCTTGTTAGGCTACAGAAGTGATGAGCTTACTCTTTTTCTTTCTTTCTTTCTTACTTCCTTTCCTTCTCTTTAGCTTAGGATTCCACAAGTTAAATCTCGTGTATAGGATCTCCTAGGCATGTATTGATATTCATATGTGTATATATATGTATGTGTATGGCAGCTTGATTTTGAAGACGTGAATCATCGAGTGTAGAGTTGAAGAGAAGTCGGGGATCATTTTCTGCACTGTCGCTGCCGTGCGCCCTAGTGCCGCCGCCCCAACGTTGACAGTGTCACCGCACCTACGTAAGAGTGTCGCCGCGCATGCGTCACCTGCGTCGCCGCCCCTGCGTGGGAATGCTGCCGCGCATGCGCCTCCCATTGCTTCGTCCCTGCGTTCTTCCTGTCACGCAGGTGCGTCTTGTACAAGATCTACCTAGAGTGGTATTGATCCTTTCCTTTCCTAGTATGAGCGGGTTAGTAGCATGCTAGGTGTGTGTATGAGGATTAGATGAGGATATTCATGATATCGATATGTGCGTATGGCTTTGAGGTGTAGTAGCTTATAGGTTGGATATGATCCTTATGGATCCCTTGGGTCTAGGTGTGACCCCTTTGATTGATAGGAGATTTGATATCTCTATATGCCTTGTTATTAGGCAGTGTTGTTCTCCAGATTGGAGTTGATCGTGTTTGAGAGTATTCCGAGGTTGAGGTAAGTTCGTAGGACTTACTTAGCTACCATCCTTATATTGGATGTATGCATGAGTGGTGTTTGATATATGCTTGATAGCAGGCGATGTGGATTATTACCGACCTATGGTTTAGTGACCGGCCATTATCGTGACCGGCCATTAGAGTGACCATTTTAGTGGCCACTCCCATAGGGTATACGGGAAGGTGTTACCAGGTACCACTCCAGCTGGCGAGGACTATATATATTCCTCGTGTCACATATATTCATATATACACTTTGAGTGTTGGACTTTATAAAGATAATTAACCGGGTAAATGTGTGACAACATGATTATGTGTTTATGATTCAATGACTTGTGTGTGTGCTTATGCATTATCATATATATGAATGGTTAGCTAACGGTTTTGTACCGTGGTGTAGATGCTTTGCAGGTTAGGAGAACTGCAGAGTGATCCAAATGGGGTGATCCGCTGAGGGCTCCGTACACTAGGATTGTATGCGAGGGATATGGGGTGATTTTATGATGTATGGATACAAGTTTTGGTTTGTACTCAACGGTACTTTTGTATAACTTTTGATATATATATTACAGTTGATGTTTTGGTTTTAATCTGTTTGTGCCTTGTTGTAAGATCTAGTGAGCTTGTTGTCAGGTTAAGGTCAGGATCCTTTGTGAGATCCTAGCCCAGTAGCGCCCCGAGTCCTGCGGATTTGGGGTGTTACAAAGTTGGTACCAGAGCCTTAGGTTGACAACAATGGCACTTGCAATTTGCGGTAAAGGTCGAATAGATAATTAAAACGAAACCCGAAAGGGGTCTGACTTTTCAAAAGATATTTGGTTTGAGTACGGATAGTGTGTACGGAAAGCCATCACCCCTCTTAGGACCTCGATAGTATAGATATATATATATAGATATTACCGTATATGATGTTGTGTTTGACTTTATATATATCTATACATATGACATATATATAGCCTTCTAAATTAGGTGTATACCCTGCAGATGGTTCGGACTAGAGCCTTATCTGCAGTTGGACGAGGTAGGGGTAAACCCCCTCTTCCTCCAGTAGCGATAGGACAAGGTCAGATTTCCGCTGTGGATCCACCTGCAGTGGAGGAGGTCCATGAGGATGTTGCTGAGAGTGTCGTTCCTGAGACTTGGAATGACATGGCTAGGAGACAGAGACCACAACGAGTCCAGTCAGATGACTCGGATCATGTCTCTATGGGGGACCAAAGTTGCGCGTGTACATTAGGCGAGTGGAAGAGGCTTCCAGAGCGGGTAGACGTGCCCCGGATCTGCCGGCACAGGAGGGATCGTCTGAGAGATCCCATGGAGCTACTCAGGTGCTAGTTGTACCGACACGTGCGGCTGAGATTGCTCGAGTTCCAGAGAAGCATAGAGGGCCTCGACCAGATACTTGGTTGAAGGCATTTCATCAGATGGGAGTACCCCCTTTCTCTGGGAAGGTGGGGTTGGACGTGGAGCAGTGAATCGGACATGTAGAATTAGCTCTTGAGTCTATTAGATGTCCAGGGGACTGACAGATAGAGTTAGTGCAAACTCTATTCCGAGACTTGGCACAACACTGGAGAGATCCGTGCGGGGTCAGGTTACTAGCTATGACCAGATGAGGAGCTTGATCAAAGAGCGTTTCTTCCTTGCCTCATTGAGGAGGGAGAAACTGCGGGATTTTGTTGAGGCTGGCTTTGAGGATGTACCAGTCTCTGAGGCGATCAGGAGATTTTAGGAGGAGCTGGCTTTGCTGGGTCCAATTGCACGTCCTGTTGATCAGCATGTGTATCTCTTTTCCCGACGACTGAGTGGATGCTACCCGGACCTATATGGAGGGATTTCACTATGAGTCCCTGATGGACTATCAAGATAGAGCCTCTGATTATGAGAGGGAGCGGGTTGGACAGAGGAGAGCTTCTCAGACCGGAGGGTCTGAAAAGAGACAACGGACTGGGCAGACCAGTGGTGTTGGTGGAGTTGCTAGCTTATGGCGAGGCCAGAGACGCCAGAGTTATCCTTCATCTGCACCGGTTACAAATAAGGGACGACAGTGCTTCAACTGTGGTGGTTATGGACATATACAACTAGAGTGCACGAGGCAGACAGTGACTTGCTACACTTGCGGCAGACCAGGTCACAAAGTTGTCTTATGTAGACAGGGCGGAGCTTCATCACAACAGGGTTCTTCTCCTGCCAGTGTAGCCGGGGGTGGGCAGAGGTCACCTCAGCAGTAGACACAGGGATAACAGAGAGTCCCAGATCGTCCTACTACTCAGGGATCTGCTCCTGGGTCGAGTAGAGGTAGAGGTCGTGGTGGGAGTACCCACTGACACCAGAGGAGCACAGGGTAGAGTTTTTGAGCTGAGGAGTGTAGAGGAGCCAGCTACACCGGCTGCTACAGGTACCATTCTGATTCATGGTTTACCTGTTAGAGTTTTATTTGATACTGGAGCTACGCATTCGTTTATATCTGATGCATGTGTTGAACGTTTGAGTTTAGTTACGACTTAGGGGATACCCTTTATTATATGGTTACCCGATGGTAGTAGGGTCAAAGGTACCCGTGAGATACGTGATTGTCCCATTTGTGTAGGGATTCGTGTGTTACTTGTTGACTTCTTTGTTATGCCATTAGTGCATGATGAAGTCATTTTGGGTATAGATTGGATGGATAGACATCATGCGGTATTAGATGTAGGTAGGAGGATGGTGACACTCCCTACCGAGTTAGGTCAGATAGAGGTTTTCCGAGGTTGGGATCTTGGGAAGTCAGGCATGGCGATCAGCGCGGTACGTGTAGCTAGATAGATCGCACAGGGTTGTGAGGCCTTCTGGTGTTATGCCATGAAGGATGGGGAGAGTCCAACGTTAGAGGATATCTCAGTGGTCTGCGAGTTTACAGATGTGTTTGCTGAGCCGTCCAGTTTGCCGCCTCAGAGGAGCGTGGACTTTGTTATCGAGTTGGAGCCTGGTACGAGACCGATCTCGAAGGCCCCATATCGTATGGCGCCTCTCGAGATGTTGGAGCTGAAGAAGCAACTCGAGGAGTTGGCTGAGAAGGGCTTCATCCGCCCTAGCGTATCCCCGTGGAAAGCACCTGTCCTCTTTGTGCGGAAGAAGGACGGATCGTTGAGACTGTATCGACTATAGAGAGTTGAACAAGGTGACCATCAAGAACAAGTATCCATTGCCCCGTATTGACGACTTGCTAGATCAGCTTCAGGGAGCGACGGTGTTCTCCAGGATTAACCTGCGCTTAGGGTATCACCAGCTGAGGTTGAGTGAGCAGAATGTGCACAAGACGGCATTTCGGACCCGATATGGACACTACGAATTTGTAGTGATTCCATTTGGGCTTACGAATGCCCCAACAGTCTTCATGGAGTTGATGAACGGTATATTCATCGACTTCCTGGATCAGTTTGTGGTAGTCTTCATAGATGATATTCTGGTGTACTCTCGTAGCAGAGAGGAACACGGAGGACAATTGAGGACTGTTTTACGAGTTTTACGAGATAGAGAACTTTATGTTAAGTTCTCTAAGTGCGAGTTCTCAATGTCAGAGGTAGCATTACTGGGTCATATTGTTTCCGCCGAGGGGATCAAGGTTTTTCCGGCAAAGATCGAGTCAGTGGCAGCGTGGACGACACCGACGAACGTCAAGGAAGTACGTAGCTTTCTTGGCCTTGCCGGCTATTACCGATGCTTTGCGGAGGGATTCTCTGTGATTGCCCGTCCACTTACGAGTTTGCTGAGGAAGACCACCAGATTTGTATGGTCTGAGCAGTGTACACAAAGTTTTGAGGAGCTGAAGAGACGTCTGACTTCCGCTTCTATCTTAGCACACCGGAGGGCACAAATGATTTTGTGATTTACAGTGATGCATCCAAGCTAGGCTTGGGATGTGTGTTGATGCAGCGAGGCAGAGTGATTGCATATGCGTCTAGACAGCTGAAGACGTATGAGGAAAACTACCCGACTCCTGACCTGGAGTTGGCAGCGGTAGTTCATGCACTGAAGATCTGGAGACATTACTTGTATGGTGCTACATGTCAGATCTTTACAAACCACAAGAATTTGAAGTATATTTTCACGCAGCGGGAATTGAATAATCGCCCGCGTAGGTGGCTTGAGTTGATCAAGGACTTTGATCTGGAGATTCTGTATCATCCGGGGAAGGCGAACGTTGTCGCCGACGCCCTGAGCAAGAAGACGCTTCGAGAGAAGGCGATTACGAGACTGACAGTTCAGCCTCAGCTATAGAGAGATCTGGTTTGGCTAGAGTTGGACATCCAGTTTTCTGATGAAGATGTCCAGTTGAGTACATTAGAGGTTCTCCCTGATCTGTTGGGTGAGATCCAACAGAAGCAGGGGACCTGCCCGACATTAACGAGGATTCGAGAGAGGATGTCCCGTGGTGAGGCACCACAGTTCTCCAAAGGAGCAGATGGACTGATGACACTCCGCGATCGCGTCTTTGTACCCGCTGATGCGGATCTGCGACAAAGGATATTACAGGAGGCTCACTATACGCCTTACTCAGTGCACCCAGGTACGAGTAAGATGTACCAGGATGTGAGACGCTCATATTGGTGGGGAGGGCTGAAGCCCAACGTGGCCAGATTTGTGGCACAGTGTGCGACTTGTTAGCAAGTCAAGATCGAGCATTGTAGACTTGGAAGTGAGCTCCCTCAACTGCCTATACCGCAGTGGAAATGGGAGGATGTCACCATGGATTTTGTGACAAGTTTGAGACCGAGCGGGAGCTTTGATGCCATTTGTGTAACACCCTAAATCCGCAGGACTCGGGGCGCTACTAGGCTAGGATCTCATAATGGATCCTGACCCTAGCCTGACAACAAGTTCACTGGATCTTACAACAAGGCACAGACAGATTAAAACCAAAACATCAACTGTAATATATATATCAAAAGGTATACAAAAGTACCACTGAGTACAAACCAAAACGTGTATCCATACATCATAAAATCACACCATATCCCTCGTATACAATCCTAGTGTACGGAGCCCTCAGCGGATCACCCCATCTAGATCACTCTGCAGTTCTCCTAACCTGCAAAGCATCTACAACACGGTATAAAACCGTTAGCTAACCATTCATATATATGATAATGCATAAGCATATACACAAGTCATGAAATCTTAAACACATAATCATACTGTCACACATTTACCCGGTTAATTATCTTTATAAAGTCCAACACTGTATATGAATATATGTGACACGAGGAATATATATAGTCCTCGCCTCTGGGCGTTGTTGCCAGCTGGAGTGGTACCTGGTAACACCTTCCCGTATACCCTATGGGAGTGGTAAGTGCCCATCCCGTGTAGCAGATCTGGCCTATTCACAGAGAACCTCCCAGACTCCCAGCGGGATGAAAAGGCAGGTTGTCACGGCCACTTTAATGGCCGGTCACTAAACCATAGGTCGGTAATAATCAACATCGCATGCTATCAAACATATATCAAACACCACTCATGCATACATCCAATATAAGGATGGTAGCTAAGTAAGTTATACGGACTTACCTGAACCTCGGAATACTCTCAAACACGATCAACTCCAATTTGGAGAACAACACTGCCTAATAACAAGGCATATAGAGATATCAAATCTCCTATCAATCAAAGGGGTCACACCTAGACCCAAGGGATCCATAAGGATCATATCCAACCTATAAGCTACTACACCTCAAAGCCATAATCGGCACATATCGATATCATGATCATCCTCATCCTATCCTCATACACACACCTAGCATGCTAATAACCCGCTCATATTAGGAAAGGAAAGGATCAATACTACTCTAGGTAGATCCTGTACAAGACGCACCTGCGTGACAGGAAGGACGTAGGGGCGAAGCAACGGGAGACGCAGGCGCGGCGGCACTCCCACGTAGGGGAGGCGACACAGGTGACGCAGGCGTGGCGACACTCTTGCGCAGGTGCGGTGACATTGTCAACGCAGGGGCAACGACACTGGGGCGCAGCGGCGGCGACAGTGAGAATGTGATCCCCGACTTCTCTTCAACTCTACACTCGATGATTCACGTCTTCAACATCCAGTAGCCATAAACATACATATATATACACATATGAACATCAATACATGCCTAGGAGATCCTATACACAAGATTTAACTTGTGGAATCCTAAGCTAAAGAGAAGGAAAGGAAGAAAAAAAGAAAGAAAAAGAGTAAGCTCACCACTGTTGTAGCCTAACAAGGAAATGATCAGCAACACACCCTCAGCTGGCTCTCAAAGCTCAGCATCAACATCCACACATCATCATCAACCAAATTTCACGCAAACTTGCTTGCAACCCAAGGAAAACTCAAGAACAAGATCAAAGGAGAAGAAGAAGAAAGAAGAAGATCGTGAGCACCTGGAGAAGATGAAGTAAACCCTTCATCTGGAAGCAAGGACGAAAGGTTATAAGGAAAGAGAAAGAGTAAAGCATCGTGCAAAGGTCAACAAAGCCGGCTGCAGCCGCAGGAAACCGCAAGGGCGGGTTCCCTGAGCCGCAGAGGCGGAACATAGAACAAGCCGCAGGGGTGTCCCCATGGACCCGCAGGTGCGGCTAAGTGCTAGCTCAGCTCTAAAGATCAAGTTCTCTTACATCTCACCCTCCTAAAAACAAGTTTCGTCCCGAAACTTGTGAAATCCCAAAACCTCTCGGACCCACAAGCCGAGGTATAACTCTCTCTATCGGAGATATCACATCTCCGCTCATAAGGTATCAACCTATATCATTCTATAACCTCAAACACAGGCATGGAGGAAATGATCATCTCCAACAACAAGATCACTATACTATCAAAGGCATAGAGAAAAACTATCTCTAGCCAAACTATCGTCACATCACACAGGCATAGAGGAAAACCATCTCTAGCTGTATCATCATCACATCGCAAGGGCATAGAGGAAAAACATCTCTAGCCGTATCATACTCATAACATAAGGGTATGGAGGAAAAACATCTCCAGCGAAACTATGTCCACTAAGAATAGCATGGAGGAATAACCATCTCCAGCTGAACCCTAATCGTATCTCAATAGGATGGACGAAAAGAACCATGTCCTGCTATAATCATCAATCGCACTAGCACAGCAAGATCTAATAAGATCATATATCACATCATATCTAGCACGAAAATAAACACATCATAGCATATAAGCACATAATCACAACACTCACCAAGATAGTACTAAGATCTACTCGTCGATCCTACAGGTACATCTATCTCGGCATAAAACTCTGGATAGTTCCTCTGAATACTATCCTCAGTCTCCCATGTAGCCTCATCACGTCCTCGTCTCGACCACTGTATCCTCAACATTGGAATGTCCTTCGAACGCAGGCGTCTCATACCTCGTTCTAGAAATGCAATCGGGTTCTCAACAAAAGTGTGGTCCGGCTCGACCACTAAATCATCATAACTCACAATGTGTCTTGGATCTGGTATATACTCCCTCAGCTAAGACACGTGAAACACAGGGTGAACACCCTCTAATCTCGGAGGCAAAGCTAATCTGTATGTTGTGCTCCAAACTCGATCCAGAATCTCGAACGGTCTGACATATCGGGGCTCAACTTCCCCTTAAAGCCAAAACATATAACACCTCGTGTCGGAGACACTCTCAGCCACACATGGGCTCCTAATCTAAACTCTAGGGGTCTACGCCTCCTATCTGCATATGACTTCTGACGACTCTGAGCATTTAGCATCCGCTCTCTAATCAGTGCTACACGGGCAACATCATCCTGAACCTGATCAGGTGTCAAACCACTAACACTGCTAGGCTCATCCCAACATAACGGTGTGCGACATCTCTGTCCATACAGTGCCTCATATGGGGCTATCCCAATCGATGCATGCCAGTTGTTGTTGTACGAGAACACAACTAGTGGGAGATGATCCATCCACACTTGTCCCCAGTCGAACACACAAGCTCGCAGCATATCCTCCAATGTCTGAATGGTCGTCTCTAACTGACCATCAATTTGAGGATGGAATGCAGTCATGAAGTGCAAACTCGTCCCCAAGGCAGTTTGAATCTGCTGCCAAAACCTCGAGGTAAATCGCCCACCTCTGTCTGAGACGATTGTCCTCGGTACACCATGGAGTCTCACTATCTGTCTAGTGTACTCCTCAACCAATCTGCTCACTAGCCACGTTTCCCGAATAGGGATAAAACGTGCTGTCTTCGTCAATCTGTCAACTACAACCGAGATGGCATCAAAGCTCCTGCTCGGTCTCAAACTAGTCACAAAATCCATGGTGACGTCCTCCCACTTCCTCTATGGTATAGGCAGTGGATGAAACTTGCCTCCAGGTTTACAATGCTCAATCTTGCCCTACTGACAAGTCGCACAATGTGCCACAAATCTGGCCACATCGGGCTTCATCCCTCCCCACCAATATGAGCGTCTCACATCCTGGTACATCTTACTCGCACCTGGTTGCACTGAGTAAGGCGTACAGTGAGCCTCCTGTAATATCCTCTATAGCAAATCCGCATCAGCGGGTACATAGACGCGACCGCGGCGTCTCATCACTCCATCTGCTCCTATGAGGAACTGTGGTGCCTCATCAAGGGACATCCTCTCTCGGATCCTCGTCAATGTCGGGCAGGTCCCCTGCTTCTGTTGGATTTCACCCAACAGGTCAGGGAGAACCTCTAAGGTACTTAACTGGGCGTCCTCATCAAGAAACTAGATGTCCAACTCTAGTCAAACCAGATCTCTCTGTAGCTGAGGCTCAACTGTCAGTCTCGCAATCGCCTTCTCTCGAGGCGTCTTCATGCTCAGGGCGTCAGCGACAACGTTCGCCTTCCCCGGATGATACAGAATCTCCAGATCAAAGTCCTTGATCAACTCAAGCCACTTACGCTGGCGGTTAATCAATTCCCGCTGCGTGAAAATATACTTCAGACTCTTGTGGTCGGTGAAGATCTGACATGTAGGACCATACAGGTAATTTCTCCAGATCTTTAGTACATGAACTACCACTGCCAACTCTAGGTCATGAATCGGGTAGTTTTCCTCATACGTCTTCAGCTGTCTAGACGCATATGCAATCACTCTGCCTCGTTGCATCAACACACATCTCAAGCCTAGCTTGGATGCATCACTGTAAACCGCAAAATCATTTGTGCCCTCCGGCTGTGCTAAGATAGGATCGGAAGTCAGACGTCTCTTCATCTCCTCAAAACTCTGCATACACTGCTCAGACCATACAAACCTGGTAGTCTTCCTCAGCAAACTCGTAAGTGGACGGGCAATCACAGAGAATCGCTCCACAAAGCGTCGGTAATAGCCGGCTAGGCCAAGAAAGCTACGTACTTCCTTGATGTTCGTCGGTGCCGTCCACGCTGCCACTGACTCGATCTTTGCCGGATTAACCTTGATCCCCTCTGCGGAAACAATATGACCCAGGAATGCTACCTCTGGCATCCAGAACTCGCACTTAGAGAACTTAGCATAAAGTTCTTTATCTCGTAAAACTCGTAACACAGTCCTCAACTGTCTTGCGTGTTCCTCTCTGCTACGAGAGTACACTAGAATATCATTTATGAACACTACCACAAATTGATCCAGGAAGTCGATGAATATGTGTTCATCAACTCCATGAAGATTGCTAGGGCATTCGTAAGCCCAAATGGCATCACTACAAACTCGTAGTGTCAATATCGGGTCCGAAATGCCGACTTGTGCAGATCCTGCTCTCTCACCCTCAACTGGTGATTCCCTGAGCGCAGGTCAATCCTGGAGAACACCATCGCTCCTTGAAGATGATCTAGCAAGTCGTCAATACGGCGCAATGGATACTTGTTCTTGATGGTCACCTTGTTCAGCTCTCTATAGTCGATGCACAGTCTCAACGATCCGTCCTTCTTCCACACGAAGAGGACAAGTGCTCCCCACGGGGATACGCTAGGGTGGATGAAGCCCTTCTCAACCAAATCCTCGAGTTGCTTCTTCAGCTCAAACATCTCGAGAGGCGCCATACGATATGGGGCCTTCGAGATCGGTCTCGTACCAAGATCCAACTCGATGCCAAAGTCCACGCTCTTTTGAGGCGGCAAACTGGACGGCTCAACAAACACATCTGTAAACTCGCAGACCACTGGGATATCTGTTCGCTGATTTTACACCTCTATAAACCTTTATCAATAATGATAAAGACATATAAGTTAGTAAAACAAGGAAGGGATAGTTTTATATTTATAACTTGTAAATAATTCCCTAAACAACAACGAACCCACAGTGTATGGGTACATCACAGTAAAGGTAAGTATTACAGGGTCAATCTCAAGGACTGGGAGGATTAATATGCAATAATGATTATAAATAGAATATATCTCAATTAAAGACAGGAGGTTGGAAAAGATAAGAGAAGGAAATCAAAAAGATTTTGAGAAAGGGTTTTTATGACTCGCAATCAATTGTCACTATTGATTGAAAGTCAAAACAAACAAATAAAAAGGAAAACAAAGATAATCAAGTTAAAGGAAAGAAAATGGATTTCAAGGGTTCAAGATCATTGTTTATACATATAGATTCACGAAGACTCATAAAGATATATGGTAGAAAAGCCACAGGGATGAAACTTGTTTTTAGGGGGGGTTAGTTGTAACGTCCGGGAATTTTGGAAATAAAAATATTGTTTTATTTCTCCTTCCGTAAATTATTTTACGGAAATGTTCGGAAATTATTTCCGACCCGTAACCCGTAAATAATTTTTTACGAGAATGTCGGAAAATATTCCGACCCGTAACATCCGTTACAGAATTAATTTAACGAGTTTTGAACCCGTTCCTTTATTCTTTTTTTCCCCCTCCTTTTTCCACCTCAGCATGGGCCCCACGCCGTGCTGGCACCACGTCGCCCGGGGCCCACCGCCACGCTGGCTCCCTCTTTCTTTTCTTTTTTTTCTTCTTCCCGCGCGGCTCTTTCTTCCCTTTGTTTTCTTTTGGAGCAGCTAGCTTCCGCCGCCTACCCCTGCAGTCCACCTAGCTGCGTTGCCGCCCGCCTAGCCTGTACCTACGCCCGCCCGCCTACCTCCGCCTGGCTAGGCCTGCAGTGCACCCCGACCCCTCGTTCCGTTCCCCTTCCCTCTGCTCTACGCCACTCACCAACCCTCACCTCTCCCTCCTCTCTCACCACCACGCTCCATTCCCTCCTCACAGTCACTCAACCCCTCCTGCAGACTCACGCCCTCCATACCCATCACCAACTCCTGCAACCCCACCTGAGGAGCTTCTAGACCGCCGCCCCTCTTCTCGAGCCTATCGTTGGAACCAGAGGCCGCCGATCTCTCCTTGCTCCCCTCTGTTCCTCCCCGGAGACCACCACCATCTCCCTCTCTTCTCTGCCGCCGCCAGGGGAGCCTCGCTCCGCCCTCGTCGTGCCCTGCCTGCACGAGCCCAGCCGGAGCCGCCGACGCCCGGCCAACCATCCTTTCGCCTCGCCCCTCTTCTTCCATCGGCCGAGCTACTCTGTGCACCCCTCCGCTACTCAGTCCTCGCCGGAGCTTGAGGCCGCCGCCACCGTCTGCAGCCGCGCAAGGAGCCCACGGAGCCTTCCCCTCCCGCGCCTGCGCCCTGTTGCCGCCGCCGCGGGCTGGTGCAACTTGGTGGTTAATTAAAATCGGGCCCCCCTCTTTAGGTATAATTACAGTTATGATCCTCAGTTTTATGATAATTACAGAATATGCCCAGAGTTTTGAGTTATTGTAGTTTTGACCCAGATTTCTGAAATTGTTGCAATTATACCCTCTGTTGGGTTTTTGTCGGAAATTGCCCCAAGGTTTTAATTACGGTTTTGACCCATATGACGTAGGAAATGTATATTTGCCACGGAAAATACGTTAGCGAGTTTTAAACTCGGAATCTCCGAACGAGTTTTATAATAGGTTCGATATAGTATATTTGATGATCAATTTAGCGTATGGGCTAAATTGTGTAATTTCATGCTAGGTTCTGAATCCCGATAAAAGTCACGAATTCATATTGATCTAGTTATGTCCGTAGTATCATGATAGGTTGGAATTTGCATAACTTAGTGGAAAATGCCAAGTAGCGGCTTTGGAGACCTTAGTAGAATGTGAAGAGCGTTTTTAGACCTCGTTAGCTTTTACGTCGTTTTGACGGTAATTATGGTAGCCTCTAGGATGCAGTCCTAGAATGTTAGTCAAATGATCTCGCATAGATCATTTGTGTAGAAGTCCTAGACTTCTCGAGTTGAGCGGGTTTTTATGGATACCTTGTTGTGAACAGGTTGAGTGCCTCCTCCCGAGGGAGGCGAGAGCGTTTGTGAGTAGCGTTTGGATGAGGTAAGTCTCCAGACTTACTTAGCTCGTATTTTACGTATTAGCATTGATGTGTGTTTGGTGGTGCGTGTTTATGTTTTGTTATAACAATTAAACCGGTAATTAGGACCACCGACTTTCTATATATATATATGTGTTGGCCCAAGTGTATGATCACGGGCGGTGACATCATCTGCCTAGCCCTGGTTGGGTCTAGGAGGTTCTCGGCGACGAGTCCGGCGGGTATACGGGCAGATGCATCCGCACCATTCCTTGCCGGTAAGGGACCGAGGCGAGACCATTGGGGTCTCGTGTCACAAAAGAAGTTGAACTAGGTTGGAATACGACTTAATAATAAAAGATAAGGAACCGGACTTGTGTGATTTATGTTTTGTGTTATGGATGTGTTTGTGCTTTCACCGCTTTTCTAATATCTAGAATATGAGCTAACGGTTTAAAACCGTTTGTGTAGATGACTTGCAGGTTAGGGATGTCGCCGAGTGAGGCGAAGGAGTGGACAGCCGGGGTCTCCGTACATTATAGGACGGCGATGTTTTGAGTCATATTTCATGTTGTCATTTATGGATATTGTCGTATGTTTAGAATTCGGATCTATTTACGTTGTTTTGAGGACTCGGCTGAGTTTCCAAGTTGTAGTTTCGTACTTTTCGTTTCAGCATACATTAAAAACATATTTGAGTTTTCGCCTTTATTTGTGCAATGTTGGAAGGTCCGGTGAAATTGTTGTCAGGCTAAGGGTCGGGACCCATTGTGAGGTCTCGCCCAGTAGCACCCCGAGTCCCGCGGATTTGGGGTGTTACAAAAGTGGTATCAGAGCCCTAGGTTGACAACAATGGCACTCGCAATCTTTCTAAAGGCCGAATGGGGTATAAAACAGAACCCCCACGGGTTCTGACTTTTCGTTTTTAAAATCATATGCATGAGTCGGGATTGGGTTAGAATGTACGGGACTACCGCTCCTTCCGCAAACCTCGGCGACATAGATCTCTGGATTATAATTAGGTACTTATATTATTTTATTATATAGTTATATATTATATATGACCTTAGGGTGTTTGTGGAAATTGTATGTATCTAGATACTATGTGATTTTAGGATGTTTGGGCTTGCATGCCTTGGATGTGTACTATTATCACGTGACCTTATGCTTTAGAAGTTATTATACCGAATTGATAAGTAGTACATACGCATTTATATTTAAATGCGTATCTTACGCGATCAGATTGCACGTACGAGAGCGACAACATATGTAGGACCCGCTAGGGGTAGACCACCACTTCCCCCTACCGCCCCGAGAGGGCAGGGACATATGGAAGTACCTCCAGACGCGAGAGGTCGGGGACGTATCCCCATTGCGGACCCACCAGTCATGGGTGCACCGGTAGCAGAGGCTCTAGTGGAGGAAGTCGCAGATAACTTTATTCCCGAGGCTAGAGATAGGACCGCTTTGAGGTCTGGGGCGCAGGGTTCTCCACCTGTTAGGACCGGAGGAGCGTCTGTTGGAGTTATCGTATTTTGGGACTACGTACGACGAGTTGAGGAGGTATTTAGGACTGGAGCACCACCTCCCGTCCCACCGGTGCCTACACCCGCACCTGCAGGGTCAGCTGAGGTCTCGCAAAGGGTGACTCGGATTAGGGCTACACCGGAGATAGTTGCACCGGCGGTGGTTGCACCCGAGAGGATTATGGAGGTTGTTAGGGCGGAGTACCAGGACCGAGCTGCGGCCTATGAGAGAGACCACCCAAGGTATAGGAGGGCAGCCTAGTCCGAGGGACCGGACAAGAGACAGAGGACAGTATCAGCTAGTTCAATAGCCGGAGTAGTGGGTCAGGTACGTGACCAGACTCCGAGACGTTTCGATCCTCAGCCGTCGAGGCAGACGGAAGACAAGAGACGTCAGTGCTACAATTGTGGAGTTGTTGGACACATAAGGACTTCGTGTAGGAAGCCGTCCGTGGCTTGTTTCACTTGTGGCCAGGTGGGTCACCGAGCTGCTTTTTGCCGTCAGGGCAAGTCACACGGCTCTCAGCAGAAGGACCAGGGTCAGGTTCAGGCTCGTATTCAGGGATCAGCTCAGGGGCAGGGCCGAGGTGGAGGTCGTAGTGGAGGTACCCAGGAGACCCGAGGCACACAGGCTAGGGTATTTGAGTTGAGGAGCGCCGTTGATCCTCCAGCGCCGGCAGCCCCAGGTACCATCTAGATTCATGGCTTTTCGGTCCGAGTTTTGTTTAATACGGGTGCCACACACTCTTTTATCCGATGATTGTGTAGCTAGGTTGCCCTTAGTTACGGTAGAGGGTAGACCCTCTATTATAGGGTTACCCGATGGAGGTAAGGTTAGGGGTACCCGAGAGGTACGCGGTTGTCCCATTCGTTTGGGAAACCAAGAGTGGTTGGCCGACTTCTTTGCCATGCAATTAGTGCATGAAGAAGTCATCCTTGGATAGATTGGATAGACCCCCATCGAGTCGTGTTAGACATTAGCCGGAGGAACTACCCCGAGTTTTATGCAGACCTAGCGACATCGATAGGACCGTTGGGTTAGTCCCGGGATTTTTCCTCGTTTGCCTTATCCGTTATGTGATTGTGTTTGAGTTAGGAGTACCTTGCGAGGTCGTGATACGATTGCTATGCGCAAACCTGGTAGAGCCGATAGTGTACCTTTTATGAGCTCTACGGGGTTACGAGACGGGATTGTTGGAGAGTGTTGAGTTTAGCAAGTTTCGGAACGAAACTTGTTTTTAGGGGGGTTAGTGTAACGTCCGGGAATTTTGGAAATAAAAATATCGTTTTATTTCCCCTTCCGTAAATTATTTTACGGAAATGTTCGGAAATTATTACCGACCCGTAACCCGTAAATAAACTTTTACGAGAATGTCGGAAAATATTCCGACCCGTAACATCCGTTACGGAATTAATTTAACGAGTTTTGAACCCGTCCCTTTATTCTTTTTTTCCCCCCCCTCCTTTTTCCACCTCAGCATGGGCCCCACGCCGTGCTGGCGCCACATCGCCCAGGGCCCACCGCCTCGCTGGCTCCCTCTTCCTTTTCTTCTTTTTCTTCTTCCCGCGCGGCTCTTTCTTTCCTCTTTCCCTTTGTTTTCTTTTGGAGCAGCTAGCTTCCGCCGCCTACCCCTGCAGTCCCACCTAGCTGCGTTGCCGCCCGCCTAGCCTGCACCTACGCCCGCCCGCCTACCTCTGTCTGGCTAGGCTTGCAGTGCACCCCGACCCATCGTTCCGTTCCCCTGCCCTCTGCTCTACGCCACTCAACAACCCTCACCTCTCCCTCCTCTCTCACCACCACGCTCCATTCCCTCCTCACAGTCACTCAACCCCGCCTGCAGACTCACGCCCTCCATACCCATTACCAACTCCTGCAACCCCACCTGAGGAGCTTCTGGACCGCCGCCCCTCTTCTCGAGCCTGTCGCTGGAACTAGAGGCCGCCGATCTCTCCTTGC
The DNA here is from genome assembly GCA_002319775.1 of Fagopyrum tataricum. Classification (NCBI taxonomy): domain Eukaryota; kingdom Viridiplantae; phylum Streptophyta; class Magnoliopsida; order Caryophyllales; family Polygonaceae; genus Fagopyrum; species Fagopyrum tataricum. The sequence continues at coordinate 24,459,104 of CM008285.1, forward strand.
TCCCCTCTGTTCCTCCCCGGAGACCACCGCCACCACCATCTCCCTCTATTCTCTGCCGCCGCCAGGGGAGCCTCCCTCCGCCCTCGCCGTGCCCTGCCTGCACGAGCCTAGCCGGAGCCGCCGACGCCCGGCCAACCATCCTTTCGCCTCGCCCCTCTTCTTCCCTCGGCCGAGCTACTCTGTGCACCCCTCCTCTGCTTAGTCCTCGCCGGAGCTGGAGGCCGCCGCCACCGTCTGCAGCCGCGCAAGGAGCCTTCCCCTCCCGCGCCTGCGCCCTGCTGCCGCCGCCGCCGCGGGCTGGTGCAACTTGGTGGTTAATTATAATCGGGCCCCCCTCTTTAGGTATAATTACAGTTCTGACCCTCAGTTTTATGATAATTACAAAATATGCCCAGGATTTTGAGTTATTGCAGTTTTGACCCAGATTTCTGAAATTGTTGCAATTATACCCTCTATTGGGTTTTTGTCGGAAATTGCCCCAAGGTTTTAATTACGGTTTTGACCCATATGACTTAGGAAATGTATATTTGCCCCGGAAAATACGTTAGCGAGTTTTAACCTCGGAATCTATGAAAGAGTTTTATAATAGGTTCGATATAGTATATTTGATGATCAATTTAGCGTATGGGCTAAATTGTGTAATTTCATGCTAGGTTCCGAATCCCGATAAAAGTCACGAATTCATATTGATCTAGTTATGTCTGTAGTATCATGATAGGTTGAAATTTGCATAATTTAGTGGAAAATGCCAAGTAGCGGCTTTGGAGACTTTAAGAGAATGTGAAGAGCGTTTTTAGACCTCGTTAGCTTTTACGTCATTTTGACGGTAATTGTGGTAGCCTCTAGGATGCAGTCCTAGAGGCTAAGTCTCCGGACTTAGCGTTTGTGAGTAGCGTTTGTGAGTAGCGTTTGGACGAGGTAAGTCTCCGGACTTACTTAGCTCGTATTTTACGTATTAGCATTGATGTGTGTTTGGTGGTGCGTGTTTATGTTTTGTTATAACAATTAAACCGGTAATTAGTACCACCGACTTTATATATATATATATATATATATATGTGTGTGTGTGTGTGTGTGTGTGTGTGTGTGTGTGTTGGCCCAAATGTATGATAACGGGCGATGACATCATCTGCCTAGCCTTGGTTGGGTCTAGGAGGTTCTCGGCGACGAGTCCGGCGGGTATACGGGCGGATGCATCCGCACCATTCCTTACCGGTAAGGGACCAAGGCGAGACCATTGGGGTCTCGTGTCACAAAAGAAGTTGAACTAGGATGGAATACGACTTAATAATAAAAGATAAGGAACCGGACTCGTGTGATTTATGTTTTGTGTTATGGATGTGTTTGTGCCTTCACCGCTTTTCTAATATCTAGAATATGAGCTAACGGTTTAAAACCGTTTGTGTAGATGACTTGCAAGTTAGGGATGTCGCCGAGTGAGGCGAAGGAGTGGACAGCCGGGATCTCCGTACATTATAGGACGGGGATGTTTTGAGTCATATTTCATGTTGTCATTTATGGATATTGTTGTATGTTTAGAATTCGAATCTATTTACGTTGTTTTGAGGACTCGGCTGAGTTTCCAAGTTGTAGTTTCTTACTTTTCGTTTCCGCATACATTAAAAACATATTTGAGTTTTCGCCTTTATTTGTGCCATGTTGGAAGGTCCGGTGAAATTGTTGTCAGGCTAAGGGTCGGGACCCATTGTGAGGTCTCGCCCAGTAGCACCCCGAGTCCCGCGGATTTGGGGTGTTACACAAATAAATAGATAACAAAAGGGAATAAAAGAACTTAGCTTCAATATATGGAAAACTCCAATCTTGAAAAAACTCGAATCCAATAAGGTCTTCCAAACAAAGCTGAATATGAAAGTATAAATCTTGAATCTAAACCAATGAAAAACAATGGAGAAGAAGAAGGGAAATGAAGAGAGGGGAGGAGACGACTCCCCCTTCTAGGGTAAACAAACCCTAAAAAGAAACGGACTAATTCGGGCTCTTAGAAATAACCTAGAGCTTCCCTTTTATAGGCAACAACCTTCCAAAGGACGGGCTGGGCCAAAACCGAATTAAAAATAAGATAAAATCGCCGAACAGGAAATCTCGGGCAGAAATCTCGGCCGAGATCAGGACAGTCGGGACGGAGATTTGGCAACAGAAAGTTCAACACGTCAGCACTTCGGAAATCTCGGCCGAGATGAAGAAATCTTGGCTGAGCTCGGACCATCTCGGCCGAGCTCCATGAAATCTCGGCCGAGCTAAGGCCATCTCGGCCGAGCTCCATGAAATCTCGGCCGAGCTCCATGAAATCTCGGCCGAGATCATGGACCATCTCGGTCTGGTCTGACCGAGATCGGTCCATCTCGGTCGGAGACGCGGTCTTCTTCGTTCCTTCGCGCCTTTAGCTCGATTCCTCACCTTTCCCGTTCACGCACGCTTGCTCCAATGCGACCACTTCGAGGCTTGATCCTCAAATACGTCGTTTTAGCTCCAAAATGTGCCAAATCACCTACAAAGCCACAAATAGTGTGTGTAGAATCTATTCTTACAAAGTAGAACTAAACAAGCATAAATGGCACAAACTAAAACCAAAACATGAATGCGGAAAGGGGAAATCTAACTAAATGCATGAGTGCAACAGGTCGATAAATCATGTTATCAAAAGACTCCATACTTATCCTTGCTTGTCCTCAAGCAAGTAGTAAATCTAAGATAAGATAACATGAATTATCTATGCAAAACAAAAACAAAAACGCGAAGTGCTTCTAATTATGATTACCCTCAATAGTGCAAGTTTCATAGCTAAAGATATATTTCAATCAAGATCAAATGAAATAGGCACAAAAAGGATAATCATATTTTACAAGAATTTCACATTCATCATCAAAATTACTAATATCTAATATTCATGAGAAAGTCAAGTCTAAGCGTCCCAAGTTAAGATACTTGTAAACATAGATCAAAAGGACTTAGCAAATAAAGGCCAAGAAACGTGATAAGGGTAAGATGTTCTTTAGGTTATCTGGTGCTAATTCGGGAAGAAGAAACAACACACTTCATCTTTTCAACTCAACATTCACCACCATTGCATAATCTGCAAATTTTCTTACTTTTCTTTTCTTTTCTTTCTTTCTTTCTGAGTGAAAGGCATTGGTGCAAGTAGCCGAAACCTTGGTGTTCAGTTTCCTTCACGTACCTCACACCAAAATACACATACCAAATCAGTGCTAAGGGAATGTTTTTAAAACTAATTAGACTTTGGCAAGGCACAAACACCCGGCTATGTGAATGGTACCGAGTTACTCATCTTTCATAGCCTACACTCCCTTATAAGCCTTTCTTTTCTTCATCACATCACATTTCGCATCCTTAAAACTTCTTCAAACAATTCACAACACAACAATTTCAGCATACACCTTCAAACTAAACATTCCTAATTCCCGGATAGGAGACAAGAGATTCCATGTTTGAGGAGTTAAGCATGATAAAGATAGAAGAAGAATGAAGTCGAATTGCCTAAATCATCCCTATGCAATGTATAAGAACTTATCATGAAGCTTCAACTATCCAAACTCAATCCAACTAGACAAGGTAATTTTCATAATTCACATAAAATTCAAGCAAAGTATTCAAATCCCATATATGTCATAAATCAAATTGAGCTCAAAAGTAATAATCAAGGGCTAATTCACAAGCACAATACCATCATAGGGGTCATGTCATTCGTAGAAGCACATTTTTTTTATATGCATGCTAAAAGGAAACGTGTGACATGAAAAGAAACATGCTAAAAGACTGTGGGTATCCCACCCCATACTTAAAACTCACATTGTCCCCAATGTGAAGAATAAATAGAAGTGAAAAAGAATATTCACAATGTAAAAATCAGCGATATGACACATTTAAATGGAAGTGGTAGCAGAAACAAGTGGCTGTGCAAACTCCTTCAAGCAACTCTTCTTCATTACCTAAAACCTGAAAAGACAAAAGAAACAAAACGCGCAGAAACGCAAAAGCAAAAAGAAAAGAAACAAGTGTACAAAAGACTCTTACCTCGGGCTGCCTTCCGAGAAGCGCTTGATTTAAGGTCTCTAGCCGGACCCAATTCCGTTGTTGTGTTAGCTCACATCAAAAACCTTGGATTGCTCATCCAGTCCTTTCAACCACTCTTCACAAGACCCATAAATTTTCTTCTTGAGAACTCTCTTCATGTCCTGTTGGAAGATCTCTACTCTTCCCAGCAATAAAAGATGGTATGGGATAGTAACCTTGTGGGTTACCCCATACTTGAACGATAAGCTCTTTTGGTCAGGGAGAAGCTTCAATCTAACCTTGGGAGGTTCCTTTGGCACTGCCCTCCAGCTTTTAGGCACAACTCGAGTAAGATGAAAGCCACATGGACGATTTTCAGCAAATCTCGGGCATCCATGTAAGAAATCTCGGCCGAGATTTGTATGAATTAGGCCGAGATTTTCCTTCTGCACAGGAATCTCGGCTGAGATGGGTATGATCTCGGTCGAGATCGGGATAGGGTTGTCCGATCCGTCGTTCTCCTTCGTCAGCTCTTCATCCTCGATGCGCTCTTCCTTTGGATGAACCTCTTCCCTTGGAGTTACGATGCTTTCAGATTTCTCCTTTGATCTCCGCAATTCGTTTAGCGTTCGAGGTTCATCCCTGGGAGACAATCTCCTCTCTAACCTGTCATACATCCTCAATAAATTTTCATTCATCAACTTTAACTGATCTTCGGGAGGTTGCTGTAGAGGTTGTATTTGAGGTTGTGGGGGTTTGAGTGTTTCTCCAAAAGGATTATAAACGTAACCCTCACAATACCTCCAAGAGCCAGACCCGTTATTCCAAGCCATCTTGTACCTGAAGAATACAAAGACAGAAAGAAAACGAGAAAAAAAGTAACCAGAAAGACCTAAACTATAAATAATTCCATAAACAGCAACGAACCCACAGTGTATGGGTCAATCATGGTAAAGGTAAGTATTCTAGGGTCAATCTCAGGGACTGGGAGGATTAATATGCAATAATGATTATAAATAGAAATAGATCTCAATTAACGACAGGAGGTTGGAAAAGATAAGGGAAAGAAATCAAAAAGGTTTTGAGAAAGGGTTTTTAGGACTCGCAATCAATTGTCACTATTGATTGAAAGTCAAAACAAACAAATAAAAAGGAAAACAAAGATAATCAAGTTAAAGGGAAAAAATTGGATTCCAAGGGTTCAAGATCATTGTTTATACATATAGATTCAGAAAGACTCATAAAGATATATGGTAGAAAAGCCACAGGGATGAACATTTCTAGACTGACAGTCTATTACCGGGTAAGTCTGAAGACTATCTAGTTCCAAACCAACTACCTATTACCGGGTAAGTCTCAAGGTAGAGAGGTAGGAAATTCTGAATAAACCAGACTACAAACTAAGGGAAAGGTAAACCATTACCGGCCGGGTAAGTCTCATGTATTACCCTACTTAGGAATGAATCTAATCACATTCAACCAATAAAGAATAAACCTTTATTATCTATGATCAATCACTCATGTATCTAAGAAGGAATATCACCGGGTAAGTCTCAATTCCAACTTAGGTTACTAGCTTGAAAGATTCTAACTAGAATCAAGTCCAAGCCAACCATTAGGATTTCAAGAAATTCAAAGCCAAAACAAAGCACAATCTAAACCATCATAATCCAATGCATACACAAATCCCTGTCAACCTTGGAACCACAAGGTTCTAGCCAATAACAACCATATCAAAGAAAGACAAATAAATTTTTTTTTTTATATATCTCATCAGTCTGGTAGGCTGAAGCAATGGAATAGCAATTTCGCAAAATAGATAACAAAAGGGAATAAAAGAACTTAGCTTCAATAAAAGGAAAACTCCAATCTTGACAAAACTCGAATCCAACAAGGTCTTCCAAACAAAACTATATATGAAAGTATAAATCTTGAATCTAAACCAATGAAGAACAATGGAAAAGAAGAAGGGAAAGGAAGAGAGGGGAAGAGACGGCTCCCCCCTCTAGGGTAAACACACCCTAAAAAGAAACGGACTAATTCGGGCTCTTAGAAATAACCTAGATCTTCCCTTTTATAGGCAACAACCTTCCAAAGGACGGGCTGGGCCAAAACCGATCCAAAAATAAGATAAAATCGCCGAACAGGAAATCTCGGGCGAGATCAGGCCAGTGTGGACCGAGATTTGGCAATAGAAAGTTCAACGCGTCAGCACTTCAGAAATCTCGGCTGAGATCAATTAATCTCGGCCGAGCTCAGACCATCTCGGCCGAGCTCCATGAAATCTCGGCCGAGTTAAGGCCATCTCGGCCAAGCTCCATGAAATCTCAGCCGAGATCATGGACCATCTCGGTCTAGTCTGACCGAGATCGGTTTATCTCGGTCCGAGACGCGGTCTTCTTCGTTCCTTCGCGCCTTTAGCTCGACTCCTCGCCTTTCCCGTGAACGTACACTTGCTCTAATGTGTCCACTTCGAGGCTTTATCCTCAAATACGTCGTTTTAGCTCCATAATGTGCCAAATCACCTACAAAGCCACAAATAGTGTGTGTAGAATCTATTTTTGCAAAGTAGAACTAAACAAGCATAAATGGCGCAAACTAAGGCCAAAACATGAATGTGGAAAGGGGAAATCTAACTAAATACATGAGTGCAACAGGTCGATAAATCATGTTATCAATATCCCCTAACGTTGAACTCTCCCTATCCTTCATGGCATAACACTAGAAGGCCTCACAACCCTGTGCGATCAATCTCGCTGCACGTACCGCACTGATCGCCATGCTTGACTTCCCAAGGTCCCAACCTCGGAAAACCTCTATCTGACCTAACTCGGTGGAGACTGTCATGGTCCTCCTACCTACATCTAATACAGCATGATGCCTATCCATCCATTCCATACCCAAAATGACTTCCTCATGTACCAACGGCATGACCAAGAAGTCAACAAGTAACACACGAGTCCCCACACAAATGGGACAATCATATATCTCGCAGGTACCTCTGACCCTACTACCATCGGGTAACCCTATACTAAAGCGTATCCCCTCGGTCGTAACTAGACTCAAACGCTCAACGCATGCATCATATATAAATGAATGCGTAGCTCCCGTATCAAATAAAACTCTAATAGGTAAACCATGAATCAAAATGGTACTTGTAGTAGCTGGTGCAGCTGGCTCCCTGCACTCCTCATCTCAAAAGCTCTACCTTGTGCTCCTCTAATGTCAGTTTTACTCCCACCACGACCTCTACCTCTACTCGACCCGGGAGCAGATCCCTGAGTAGTAGGATGTTCTGGAACTCTCTGCTGTCCCTGTGTCTGCTGCTGAGGTGGCCTCTGCCACCTCCTGCTGCACTAGCATGAGAAGAACCCTGTTGTGATGAAGCTCCGCCTTGTCTACAGAAGACAGCTTTGTGACCTGGTTTGCCACAAGTGAAGCAAGTCACTGACGGCCTCCTGCACGCTGACATTAGAGGAGCACAAGGTAGAGATGGTCTGCCCAGGTCCCTGGTCTGCCCAGTCCGTTGTCTTTGGCTTTTGCCTCGTGCACGGAAGACAGCTTTGGCGTCTCTGGCTTCGCCCAGAACCAGCAACTCCACCAGCACCACTGGTCTTCCCAGTCCGCTGTCTCTTCTTAGACCCTTTATGCTCCTCCGGAACTCGAGTAATCTCAGCAGCACGTGCTGGTACAAATGGCACCTGAGTAGCTCCATGGGATCTTTCAAACGATCCCTCTTGTGCCGGCAGATCCGGGGTAAGTCTACCCGCTCTGGCAGCCTCCTCCACTCGTCTGATGTACGCGCGGAACTCTGGTCCCCCCATAGAGACATGATCCGAGTCATGTGACTAGACTCGCTATGGTCTTTGTCTCCCAGCCATACTGTTCCCAGTCTTAGGAATGACACTCTGAGCAACATCCTCATGGACCTCCTCCGCTACAGGTGGATCAACAGCAGGAATCTGACCCTGTCCTACCACTACTGGAGGAAGAGGGGGTCTACCCCTACCTCGTCCAACTGCAGATACAACTCTAGTCCGAACCATCTGCGGGGTATGCACACCTAACGTATAAGGCTATATATATGTCATATGTATAGATATATATATAATACTTAAGGTCAATCAAAACATCACATAAGGTAATATATATATATATATATATATATATATATATATATATATATATTGTCGAGATCCTCAGAGGGGTGATGGCTTTCCGTACACACTATCCCAAAACATTTGTACTCATTTCAAAACCAAAAACCTTTTGAAAAGTCAGACCCCTTTCGGGTTCTGTTTATTTATCTGTTCGACCTTTATCGCAGATTGCAAGTGTCATTGTTCTCAACCTAAGGCTCTAATACCAACTTTGTATCACTCCGAATCCGCGGGACTCGGGGCGCTATTGGGGCTGGAATCTCACAATGGATACTGACCCTAGCCTAACAACAAGTTCACTAGATCTTACAACAAGGCACATATAGATTAAAACCAAAACATTAAACTATAATACATACATCAAAAGGTTTAGAAAACACCGCTGAGTACAACCCAAAACATGTATCCATACATAACAAAATCATCCCATATCCCACGCACAGTCCTAGTGTACGGAAGCCCTCAGCGGATCACCCCATATGGATCAGTCTGCAGTCCTCCTAACCTACAAAGCATCTACAACACGGTATATAACCGTTAGCTAACCATTCATATAAAAGATAATGCATAAGCACAAACACAAGTCACGGATCCATAAACACATAATCATGCTGTCACACATTTACCCGGTTAATCATCTTTATAAATTCCAACACTCAAATCGTATGTGTGTATATATGTATATGAACATATGTGACACGAGGAATATATAATCCTCGCCTCTGGGTGCTATAGCCAGCTGGAGTGGATCGGCACACCTCCCGTATACCCTAAGGGAGTGGTGAAGTGTTCATTCCGTATACCAGGTCCGGCCTGACTGTAGAGAACCTCCCATACTCCACGGCGGGATGAAAGAGGCAGGTTATCACGGCCACTACAATGGGCGGTCAAATAAACCATAGGTCGGTAATAATCAACATCGCATGCTATCAAGCATATAACAAACACCACTCATGCAAACATCCGATATAAGGATGGTAGCTAAGTAAGTCCTACGGACTTACCTCAACCTCAAGATATCCTCAACCATGATAAACTCCAATCCGGATAACATCATTTCCTAATAACAAGGCATAAAGAGATATCAAATCTCCTATCAATCAAAGGGGTCACACCTAGACCCAAGGGATCCATAAGGATCATATCCAACCTATAAACCTCAACAACCTACTAAACCTCATAGCCATAACCTTCACATATCGATATCATGATCATCATCATCCTATCCTCATACACACACCTAGCATGCCACTAACCCACTCATACTAGGAAAGGAAAGGATCTATACCACTCTAGGTAAGTCCTGCACAAGACGCACCTGCGTGACAGGAAGGACGTAGGGGCGAAACACTGGGAGGCGCAGGGGCGGCGGCACTCCAACGCAGGGGCGGTTTGTAGTGCGGAAGGTGATTCCCGACTTCTCTTTGATTCTTCACTCAACTATTTCACGTCTTCATCATCCAACAACCATACACATACATATATATACATATAGACATCAAACCTCAGCTGCAACACAAGATTCAACTTGTGGAATCCTAAGCTAAAAGAGAAGGAATGAAAGAAAATATGGAAGGAAGAAAGAAAGAAAGAAGAACTTACCTCTGTTGTAATCTAAACAGAAGGGAAGGATCAACACCGACACACCTCAGCTGGCTCTCACAGCACAACATCAACACTCAACATCATCATCAACCAAAACCCACACAAACTCTCTTGCAAACCAATGGAGAAAACAAGAAGAAGATCAAAGGAGAAGGAAGGAGAAAAGAAGAACATGAGGCAGCTGCAGAATGAAGGAAACCCTTCATCTTGAAGCAAAGGAGGTAGTTATAGGGAAGGAGAAGAGTAAATCATGGTCAAGAGTCATCAATGCCGGGTGCAGCCGCAGAAAACCGCAAAGGCGGACTCCCTGAGCCGTAGGGGCGGAGCACAGGACCCACGCAGGGGCGGCCCACTGGACCCGCAGGGACGGCTAGGTCCCTTCTTAGCACCTAAAGACTAAGGCTCTTACAACATGGACCTATCTTGTGGCATATAAGTAACAAGTATAGACCATAATGGAGCAAAATTTCTCCAAAACATGATATAACAACTTTTCCTTGCTATAGGAGTATTAAACCACAAATCGGTGGCTTATGGGCAACAATAAAATGACAAAGTAGAAAGAAAACACATGCATTTGGTAGAAACAACTTGAGCAACCAAGATTCATGCTAATCTATCTATTTAGTTCTAGGGAGAATGTACATTAACAACCATTTACCTTATAAACCTCATGTCTTCTTCTGTCTTGAAATAGCAGATTCCATTTGAAATGCTCCACAAAAATCCAACTACATATGATCACCTCAAATGATTGGATGCTTAATGTCATTCTCTATTACCCTTTACAGACAAATTCGAGCTAGTAAGCAAGCCTGGCGTTCTCTTGGGTTATCCTCCAGCTCAAAAAGGTTACAAGTTATTGGACTTTACTACTCACATAATTTTTGTTCTCGATATGTTACATTCACCGAGTCTCAATTTCCTTTCAAAAAACATTGATTTTTCTGCACCCTTGTGAATAACCCACCTGTTCTTCCTTTGGTGTCACCTGCACCTCATAGTGATCATCAGAACCATTTTTTTCCCTCCTTATCTTTCAAATCATTCTACCCCTTCATCTTCCACCTCTTCAGATCCTTCTATTTCTTTTTCTAATCCTATTACTATCCTTTTTAGTGATTCCATTTCACCTTCTCCTACCACAAATAATTCTCCTTCTCCTTTACAATCAAATATTCATGCTTCTTGACCTACTAGAACCATTACTAAGCTAGCCAGATTGAGAGATTATGTGTGTAATACAATATGTTCGCCATCCTTTTCCCTACCTCACATTTACATCAATCATCTTCCTTTTGAACACATGTTGTCTTTATGCAATGTACTTTCACTTTCTAAACCTACAAATTATGGCCAAGCTAAGGATTGTCATATTTTGGTGAAAGCAATGGAGAAGAAGCTTGATGCTCTTGATTCCAGTCACACTTGGGACTTGTCTTCTTTACTTGCCGGGCACAAAGTCCACTTGAGATCGCTTGTCTAGGAAGTCAATCAAGCATGAGGCACGAGTAAGCGAACAACATCGGTAAGAGTACAAAGAAGGAAGCAGACAACAAAATATAAGAAACCGAAATAAGGGGTACCCGGACTGACACACCGAGTTAAGGGAAATGAAGTAAGAATAGTGACGTGTTTTTTGATGAACGGTAGAGTATCATAATCAAATACCGTAAAGGAACTGAGAGGAATGAATGATGATATAGAAGCCACAAGGAAAGAACATCAGTACATGTGAAGCGGACAAGATGTCACCATTGCTGAGCGACGACTGATTAGACAGAGGATAATGATTGAAGAATACAGTTGATCTAAGAAAGATCCGAGTTAAGGGAGAAAAAGAGAATAACAGGAATTGAGAATCATTTCTTAGTATAGAACTCACTAAGAGTATAAAATGGCATGGTCACGCCTACACATCCACCTTAGATGGATTCTTTGAGATCAAGTGGGTAATCTCATAGAGACAAGTGAAGAGAGGAGAATACCTAAATAACAGAAAATGAATAGTGAAAGAATAAAGACGTCTAAAGAGTAGCTTTGGTGCTCGATAGCCACTACCTTTATGAAAATGATAGTTAAGAATAAAAACGACCCGAGATACAAAAATAGCAAGGATGAGACCGTTAAGACAACCCGGGGACCGGGGCGACCATAGGGAAACAATATATTTCAGAGAGAAACCAGAGAATAGTGAACATACACAGGCAAAGACGCCCCAACCAAAGGACAATAATGCGCCCGGGGTTCCCCGATAGTAGTTAAAGTATAAGTTAATTAAGTTAGAAGGTGAGATATCACACGGATCGAGAAGGCTTGCAATGAGACTTGGAACATGGGTGGGCTGAAAGATATAATGTTAACCCAATAAAGAGGAGGGGGGAGAAACATCAATCAGTGGAAGGAACAATGAATATCCGAACGACAACATCACGAGTAATTTAAGAGCGACGTTGAAGTATGAGTCGAGAAACCAATCCGATACCCAAGAAGACCAGCTAGAGAAGGAAAGAAAATTTACCGCCTTCTTGTCTGCGGAGTAAGACTAATTACCTTGTGTGATCTGGACTAGATCAAGAGAGCTTGAAGAGTTAAAAAAGGGTCCAAGGCTAGAGGACGTACCAATAGTGAGTGCACAAAGGTGTTCCGGGATGACTTCCCCGGCCTACCTCCATAGCAAAGCGTAGATTTCAGTGTTGAGTTGGAGCCTGACATGAGACAAATCTCGAAGGCTCCCTACCGGATGGTACCTATTGTGATGGCAGATTTGAAGAAACAGTTAGAGGAGTGAGCAGAGAAAGGGTTCATCCGACCTAGTGTCTCTCCTTGGGGTGTCCTGGTATTGTTTATGAGGAAGAAGGATGGATCCACGAGACCTTGCATAGATTACAGAGACTTAAACCGGGTAACGACCAAGAACAAGTATCCGTTACCCAGTATTGACAACCTGCTAGACCAGTTGCAGGGGGGCTTCAGTCTTCTCCAGGATCGACTTAAGGTCAGATATCTCTAGCTGTGGGTGAGGGATCAGGATGTCTCAAAGACAACTTTCCGGACCAGATACTATCATTATGAGTTTGTGGTGATGCAATTCGGGCTCACCAACGCGCAAACCGTGTTCATGGAGTAAATGAATGGAATATTCATCGACTACCTAATGAGTTTGTAATGGTCTTCATTGAAGATATATTAATGTATTTCCGGAACCGAGATGAGCATGCCGGACACTTGAGGACGGTGTTACAGGTACTACTGGACAACCGGATCTACGCTAAGTTGTCCAAGTGTGAGTTCTGGATGACGGAGGTAGAATTTCTGGGTCATGTGGTTACGGATGAAGATATTAATGTTGGCACAACCAAGATTGAGTTAGTGTCGTCATGACAACCTCCTAGGAACGTTAAGGAGGTGCGCAGTTTTCTAGGGTTACCTAAATACTATCGACGGTTTGTGGAAGGGTTCTCAGTCATTGCTGATAACATGAATTATCGACTTAGTTTAGTAGAGCATATAGGTAGTTTTTCCTTTTTTGCATGAATGTTTTAGCCTTAGTTTGTGTCCTTTGTACTTGTTTAGTGTTACTTTGCGAGTATAGATGTCTACACAAGCCTTTGGTGTCTTTGTAGGTACTTTGGCGTGTTTTGGAGATAAAACGATGCACTTGAGGATCAAGCCTCAGGATGGACGCTTTGGAGCGATCATGCAGGCACTTGAAAGGAGGAAAAGACGAGCTGAGAGCAAACGAGATGAAGTACCCAAAGTACTGATGTAACGCCCGGAATTTTATTCCGGACTTAGAGCGCCTTGTAGGTTATCCCGTAGGTCCGAGATGCCGAGTGCCGGGATTTATTCCTAAGAAAATCCCGAGCCGACTCGTCGTTTTCCCTCTTTCCCGCGTTCCGACCTTTCGTTCCGAGTCGAAGTGACAAGGGGTCATTTCCGACCCCTCGTTCCGGGAAAAAGAGGACAAGATGGCTGTTGTCCCATCTTGGCAGCCTTGTCCCCTTCCCTCTCTCTCTCCTCTCTTTCTCTTTCACGTTTTTTTCCCTTCCCTCACTCTTCCTCTCTTTGCTCTCATGGCTTCCATTCCCTTCTTCCATTTGGGTGTGAAGATCTTGGTGCTGGACAGCTTGAGGAGGCTACAGATCTGGTGTGGTAAGTCCCTTTCCTTCCTTCTTTCCTTCCTTTCCATGGCTGATCACCCCTTTCTTCTTCCCTCCTTCATCCATGGCCATGGATGAAGCTTTGAGAGGTTTTCACTCAAGTCCTTTGCATGCTTGAAATCTTAGCTCGATTAGGTCGAGGAGAGGTGCCTAAGACCTGTGGTGGGTGTTTGGAGAAGATCCAGCAAGAGAAGAAAGACTTTGGAGCCAAGAAGCCACGATCGAAGACGAAGAAGACGACATTCTGCAACACGACCGCGGGGGCGGACCATCACGCC
>CM008285.1:24479931-24551398 GCA_002319775.1 Fagopyrum tataricum
CTCCATTTTCATCATTGTTGGACCTTAGTGAGTTTTATGGAAGATTAAGTCTTTTTCATTTCTTTCAGTTCGGATACGCTTTGCGATACTAGGATTCCTTTGTTTTGCTGATTTCGGATTAATAAAGTTGAGTACATTCTTTATTCCCTTTATTATTTCATATTTTATGCATTTCGAAATTGAATTGATTATTGCTTTCATTATGTTGATTGTTGGCTAGAACCTTTGTGGTTCCAAGGTGAATAGAAATTTGTTTATACGTGGACTATGATGGAATAGTGTGTTTATGCTTGGTTTGAATAGCCTTGAAATCCTAGTGGTTAGTTTGGACTTGAACCTAGTTAGAATCCTTCTAGCTAGTAACCTAAGTTGGAGTTGAGACTTACCCGGTAATACCCCTAGCTTCTTAGATACCTTAGAGAACTGATCATAGGTAATAGAGGTGAAAACCTCTATTGGGTTGAGTGTCCTTAGATTCCTTTCTGAGTAGGGTAATTCCTGAGACTTAGTCGGTAAAGGTTTACCTGATCCTTAGTTTGTAGTCTCATTTGTTTAGAATTTTCTACCTCTCTACCTTGAGACTTACCTAGTAATAGGTGGTTGAGTTTGGAACTGAATGGTCTTGAGACTTACCTTATAATAGACCGTCAGCCTAGAAACGTTCTTCTTTGTGTCTTGTCAACCATAAATCCCTTGAGAGTTGTCCTGAGTCCATGCGTATAAATAATGCCTTTGAATCCTTGGAATCCGTTCTCTTTTATTGATTAATCTTTGTTCAATTGCTTTTTTTAGTTTTCAATCAAAACTGATATTTGATTGCGAACTTTATAAAAATATCCAAAAACATTTGCTCTTTCTTCCCTTCTTTTCCAACCTTATTCTTATTTCAAGATTTACTCTATTTTAGATCACAATCACAATTCATTCACTTGGTCCCTGAGATCGACCTTGGAATACTTGCTCATACTGTGATTGATCCATACACTGTGGGTTTCGTTGCATTTTGGTTATTTATTTCTACTTTTATAAATTTATAGCATATTGTGGTTTATACTAACTTGTAGGTCTTTATTATTATTGATAAATGTTTATAGGGGTGTAAAAATAGCGAACAAGTTTTTGACGCCGCCGGGGACTAAGTCATTTGATTTGTTTTGTGATTTCTTATAGTGTAAGTCTTTCTTTTACTTTTGATCTCGCTTTTGGTTTTGTTTTTGAAATTTTCAAGACTTTAGGTATCTTTCACAGTGTATGTGAAGAACTCGGGGTTCGAAAGAACTAGTTCCGTATGATCCTGAACCTGAAAGAACACTGCGAGAGAGACTCAAAGCCCAAAAAACTTCTAAAATGGCTGAAAACAGAGATTACGAAGTGGAACTTAATGATGCTTTAGAGAAACTAGCAGCTGAGAGACAAACTGCTAGAGAAAGAGAGGAACTTACTATGAGGGATATGGATGAAATGAGAGCTGTAATGGAAGAGATGACCAGAAACAATAACCAAAGGGAAGCTCCAGTTCCAGTGCAACAAGTAGTTCCAGTACCACAATTAAATCCAGTGCCTCCTCGAGTTGAAGCTCCTCCACGTGCTCCACCTCTCGCTCCTCTCAGACCTGTCCTTTACTAGCCTTTTGTGGAAGTTCCACAAACACTTGGATAGAGAATGGATCCTTCCCAAATAAGTTTGGAGGGACGGAGACGGAGACGGAATCTCCTCCATGAGCTACGACCGCAGGTACTCCAGATGATTCGCCAGAATAAGTTTGGAGGGACGGAGACGGAATCTCCTCATCAACACTTGATGAACTACGAGGTTCTTATGGATACGGTGAGTCCGCCCCGTATGGAACGTAACAATCATAAGCTAAGAGGTTTTTCTTTTTCTCTTAAAGATAAGACTCTAGCTTGGTATCAATCAATACCATGCGGGAGGATTAACACATGGGAAGATATGATGACTGAATTCCTCACCAAAATTTTCCCACCTTCCAAGACTACTAACATTAGGGAAAAAGATAAATGCCTTTGTAATGAAGGATAAGGAGAGTTTGTATGAGTCTTGGGAAAGGTTTAAAGACCTTATGTTAGGTTGTCCTCGTCATGGAATCCCTAAGATAGAGTTGCTAGAAATTTACTTCAAAGGATTTGACGAGGATACTCAATTCAAGCTACAATCGCTTTCTGGAGGTACTTTCATGGAAAAACCAGTGGATGAAGCTTGGGACTTTATTGACAAGAAAGCTTTGGTAATTGAAAAGTTATCTCACATGAAAGTTGAAGGGAGAAAAACTAGACCCGGAGTCTATGAGGTAAGTGAAAATACTCTTAATGATTCAAGGTTAGATGTTTTACAAGTTGAAATTAAATCTTTGAAAGAATTAACTGCATCTAACTTGAAAGCTCAGCAAGCTGAAATGCAGGTCACATCCAAGGAAGAGGATGCGAATTACATGGATAAAGGTAACTTCCAGGGAGGTTATCATAACTTAAGGGGTTATAATTACAATTATAATAGGAATAATCATGGAAATAACTACAAGCCTAACCATTACCATCCTGGTTTTTCTTATTCTAATCCCGAGGGTGCTTTGAACCCTCAGGTTTCTTCTTGCAATGCAGGCCAGCCGTCCAAGCCAGCTGAACCACCTCAACCAAAAGATCGAGTTGAAGCAATGCTTGAGCAATTGTTGGCTAGGATGGAAAATCTGGAGAGTACGGTCACTAGTGTAACCACAACCCAAAAGGTTTTGGAAATTCAAGTGTTTAAGAAGGCCGATGACGCTCAAAGAGATTTAGGAAGACTTCCTGGAAAGACTGAAAATAATCCTAAAGGGTAAGTCATGGGAATCACTACAAGAAGTGGATTAGAAATAAATGATCCACAACCAAAGACTTTAGATAAGGGAAAGCAACCAATGGAAGAGGATCCTAAGGAAAAATAAGTTGTCTACATTCCTCCCCCTCCATACAAGCCACCACTTTCTTTTCTTAAATTCCGTGCAAGAGCTCAATTGGACAAGCACTTTGGTAAGTTCCTTGACCTTTTGAATAAATTTCATATTAACATTCCTTTTTTGGGTGCTATTCTAGGGATGCCTGCCTATGAGAAGTTCTTGAAAGAAATCCTCTCCAACAAGAGGAAACTAGAGGAATATGGAGAAGTCAAATGACCCTGAAATCTACTGAGCTCATCCAGAGTAATAGTGGAAGGATGCCACCAAAGTTGAGCGATCCCGGATCTTTTTTGTCCCAATCAAGGTTGGAGATGGAACATACAACACGCTTTGCGATCTTGGAGCTAGTGTGAGCATTATCCCGCTCGCCTTATGCAAGAAGGTTGGACTTGGAGAACCAAAGCCTGTGAAGATGACTCTTTGCATGGCAGACAAAACTACCACACGCCCTGTGTGAATCATTGAGGATGTTCCCATCCAACTAGAGAAGTTTTTCATCCCTATTGACTTTGTAGTTCTTGATATTTCTACTGATTGTCTTGTTCCTATTATTTTAGGGAGACCATTTCTTGCCACCTCTGGATGTCTAGTTGATTGTAGGGTTGCCACCCTTAAATTCATGATTGACGAGGAAGTTGTACAATGTTAGCTCCCTCGTTTGATTAAGGGACCAATGTTTGAAGAAGATATGTATAACATCCTTGAAGATGATAAAGATGATTGGGAGACTATCAATTCAATTCTATGTTTTGACCCTCTTGAGCAGGTTTTGACTATGAGCATCATGATAGTAGAGCCAAAAGATGAATTATTTGAAGAAGTCCGATCTTTGAGTCTACTCCCCATCGACGAGGAATCAAGATTCGAATAGCTGACAAAGACACAAGGCATCTCGGCTCGAGATTTTTCGATCTCGGCTGAGACCCAAAAATGTCGGCCGATACCCGAAAAATCTCTGCCGAGATGGGTGACCGAGATTCTACAGAAGAATGTTTGGACTTCCGAATATCCGATCATCTCAGCCGAGATCCAAGAATCTCGGCCGAGACTCATACCATCTTGAGCTGAGATCACCTATCTTGACCGAGATGAGCTGGCCGAGATCAATGAAGAGTTGTCGGAACCTCCCAAAGTTGAGATGAAACCTCTTCCAACACACCTAAGGTACGCTTTTCGTGGTTCTAACTCGTCTATCCCGTCATTGTTAGTGCTCGTATGAAGGAACTTGAACTTGAGAAGTTGTTGAATGAGCTTATGGTGCATAGAAAAGCTTTAGGCTACACTATAGATGACCTAATAACCAATGAAAAGAATGTGCATTGACTATAGGAAGTTGAATCATGCCACCAGGAAAGATCACTTCCCTTTACCCTTATTGACCAAATGTTGGAAAGACTAGCCCAACACTCTTACTTTTTCTACCTAGACGGATATAGTGGTTTCTTTCAGATCCCCATCCATCTAGATGACCAAGAGAAGACCACTTTTACTTGTCCTTGGGGTACTTTGGTTATAGGAGAATGCCTTTCGGTTTATGTAATGCTCCTGCTACTTTTCAAAGATGCATGATGTCTATTTTTCTGAATATATTGAAAACATCATGGAACTCTTTATGGATGATTTTTATGTTTATGGATCCCTCTTTTGATGATTGTTTGGCTAACCTGTCTTTAGTCTTACAAAGATGTGAGGATTGTAATCTTGTTCTCAATTGGGAGAAATGCAATTTCATGGTTAGGGAAGGTATTGTGTTAGGTCACTTGATATCTAACCGTGGAATTGAGGTTGATAAGGCCAAGATTGAGACTATTGAGAAGCTACCTCCACCATCATCAGTCAAGGGGGTAAGGAGTTTTCTAGGACATTCCGGTTTTTACTGGAGAGTTATCAAAGATTTCCATAAAATTGCTAAACCTTTGACTAACCTACTAATCAATGATGTTCAGTTTGTTTTCTCGAAGGAATGCCTTGATGCTTTTTATTGGTTGAAGGAAGCTCTCATCACTGCTCCAATCATGCAACCTCCCGATTGGTCTCTTCCATTCGAGGTGATGTGTGATGCAAGCAATTTCGCGGTGGGAGCAGTAGGACAAAAGCAGGAAGGACTTTATCATGCCATATACTATGCAAGCAAGACGCTTGATGGAGCCCAACTTAATTATGCAACTACTGAGAAGGAGCTCCTAGCCGTCATATACGCATTCGAGAAGTTCCGTTCCTATCTTGTAGGCGCTAAGGTGATTGTATACACTGATCATTCTGCGATTCGGTATCTTCTTACCAAAAAGGATGCAAAACCATGTCTTATCCGATAGATCCTTCTCCTTCAAGAATTTGATCTAGAAATTAGAGACAAGAAAGGGTCAGAAAACTCTGTTGTTGATCATCTTAGTAGGTTACCTCCAGAACTTATGGAGAAAGATGACATCCCTATTGATGATGCATTTCCATATGAGCAACTCCACATAATGGAGGAATATATCCTCTAAATTTCAGGTAATAAGGAACCTTGGTTTGCTGATATTGTTAATTATTTAGTTTGTGGTGAAGTTCCTCCAAGTTTATCTCCTTCCCAAATGAAGAAATTCTACAAGGATGTGAGGCATCACTATTGGAATGAACCACTGCTATTCAAGAGAGGACCCAAGGGAATCCTTAGGAGATGCGTCCCGGACGATGATATTGAGAGTGTCATCCGGCATTGTCATTCATTGCCCTGTGGAGGACATGCTAGCACCCACAAGACTAGTGCCAATGTATTACAATCTGGATTCTTTTGGCCTAATCTTTGCAAAGATGTGCAGGTATTTGTCACTGCTTGTGGTTCATGTCAAAGGACGGGGAACATATCTAGGAGGAATGAGAACAACATCCAAGCAGTTAAATTTTTTTATGTATGGGGTGTTGATTTCATGGGACCTTTCCCATCCTCATGTGGAAACCTTTACATCCTGTTAGCAGTTGACTATGTTTCTAGATGGGTTGAAGTCACCGCCTCACCTACAAATGATGCTAAAGTTGTTATCAAAATTTTCAACCGAACTATCTATTCGCTGGTTTTACACCCCTATAAACAACTATAAAAAGAGATAGAAATTCACGGGATAGCAAAACTAGGAAGGGATAGTTTTATATTTATAACCTGTAATAATTCCTTAAATAACAATGAACCCACAGTGTATGGATCGTACGAAGTAGGACAAGTATTTCAGGGTCGATCTCAGGGACTTGGAGGATTAAATTGCATAAATGATTATAAGTAGGATAGATCTCAATTAAAGAAAGGAGGTTGGAAAAGATAAGGGATATAAATCAAAAAGATTTTGGAAAGGGTTTTTATGGATTCGCAATCAACTGTCAATATTGATTTAAAATCAAATAAAACAAAAAGAGAAACAAAGATAATCAAATTAAAGGGAAGAAAATGGATTTCAAGGGTTCAAGGTCATTGTTTATTACATATGGAATCAGGAAGGATCATAAAGATATATGGTAGAAAAGCCACAAGGATGAACGTTTTTAGGCTGATAGTCTATTACCGGGTAAGTCCCAAGACTATCTAGTTCCAAACCAACTACCTATTACCGGGTAAGTCTCAAGGTAGAGAGGTAGGAAATTCTGAACAAATTACACTACAAACTAAGGGAAAAGGTAAACCATTACCGGGTAAGTCTCTAGTATTACTCTACTTAGGAAGGAATCTAAGCACATTCAACCAATAAAGGATAAACCTTTATTACCTATGATCAATCACTCAAGTATCTAAGCGGAATATCACCGAGTAAATCTCAATTCCAACTTAGGTTACTAGCTAGAAGGATTCTAACTAGATTCAAGTCCAAGCCAACCGTTAGAATTTCAAGCAATTAAAAGCCAAAACAAAGCACAATCTAATCCATCATAATCCAAGGCGTAAACAAATCCCTGACAACCTTGGAACTACAAGGTTCTAGGCAATAACAATCATATCAAAAGACAAATAAATAAATAACAAAAGGGAATAAAAAGAACTTAACTTCAATGACTGAAAACCTTCAATTGTATTAAATCTCAACAAATTTGAATGTAAAATTTTGAATCTTTACTCTAAACTATTGAAGAACAATGGAGAAGAAGAAGGGGAGAGGAAGGAGACGGCTCCCCCCCCCCCCTCTAGGGTAACCTAACCTTAAAAATCGGACTAATTCGGACTCTTAGAAATTATTTGGAGCTTCCCTTTTATACCCAACAACCTTCCGAAGAATGGACTGGGCTAAATCAGATCCAAAAATAAAATAAAATTGCCGAACAAAAAAATATCAGCACTGTCGGGACCGAGATTTGGCAACAGTACGTTCAGCGCGTCAGGAGCTTCGAAATCTCGGCCGAGATCGGACCATCTCGGCCAAGATCAGGCTCGACCGAGATCGGACCATCTCGGCCAAGATCAGGCTCGACCTCGGTCTGGTCAGACCGAGATCAAGCCATCTCGGTCCGAGATCATGGAATCTCGGCCGAGATCAGGCTATCTCGGTCCGGGATTCCGTCTTCTTCGTTCCTTCGCTCCTTTAGCTCGATTACTGGTCCCTTCCCGCGCACGTATGCTCGCTCCAATGCATCCACTTCGAGACTTGATCCTCAAATACGTCGTTTTAGCTCCATAACATGCCAAATCACCTACAAAGCCACAAATAGCGTGTGTAGACATCTATTCTTGCAAAGTAGAACTAAACAAGCATAAATGGCACAAACTAAGGCCAAAACATGAATGCGGAAAGGGGAAATCTAACCAAATGCATGAATGCAACAAGTCGATAAATCATGTTATCAAAATACTCCATACTTATCCTTGCTTGTCCTCAAGCAAGTAGTAAATCTAAGATAAGATAACATGAATTATCTATGCAAAACAAAACAAAAACGTGAAGTGCTTCTAAATATGATCACCCGCAACAGTGCAGTTTCATAGCCAGAGATATATTTCAATTACGATCAAATGAAATAGGCATAAAAATGATAATCATACTTTACAAGAATTTCACATTCATAATCAAAATTACTATATCTAATACAATCGAGAAATCCAAGTTTAAGCCTGCCAAGTCAAATACATGAGTACATAGATCAAAATGACTTAGCAAATAAAGGCCAAGAAACATGATAAGGGTAGGATGTTCTTTAGGTCATGTGGTGCTAATCCGGGAAGAAGAAACAACACACTTCATCAATTCAACTCAACATTCACCACCCTTGCATACAATTTTCTTTTTCTTCTTTTTCTTTTTCTTTTCTTTCTTTCTTTCTTTTTCTTTCTTTCTCTTTCTTTTACTTTCTTTCTTTCTTTTCTTTCTTGAGTGAAAATGGTGCACAGTAGCCGAAACCTTGGTGTTCAGTTTCCTTCACGTACCTCACACCAAAATGCACATACCAAATCAACTCTAAGGGAATGTTTTTAAAACTAATCAGACTTTGGCAAGGCACAAACACCTAGCTATGTGAATGGTACCGAGTTACTCATCTTTCATAGGCAACAATCCCTTATAAGCTTTTCTTTTCTTCATCACATCACATTTCACATCGTTCACACTTCTTAAAAAAATTCATAACATCAGTAAAGCACACATCTTCAAACTAAACATTCCTAATTCCCGGATAGGAGACAATGGATTTCAGGTTTGAGGGGCTAAACATGATAAAGATAGAAGAAGAATGAAGTCGAATTGCCTAAATCATCCTTATGCAATGTATAAGAACTTATCATGAAACTTAAACTATCCAAACTCAATCCAACTAGCCAAAGCAATTTTCATAATTCACACAAAATTGAAGCAAAGTTCAAATCCCAAATATGCCATAATTCAAATTGAGCTCAAAATAGTATATCAAAGGCTAATTCACTTACACAATATCATCATAAGGTCATGTCATTCCTAGAAGCACATTTATTTTTAATTTTTTATTTATTTTATGCATGCTAAAAGGAAACGTGTCACAAGGAAATTTAAACTATCTAAATGCAATGCAAAGAAAGGAAACATGCTAAAAGACTGCAAGTATCCCACCCCATACTTAAAACTCACATTGTCCTCAATGTGAAGAATAACTAGAAGTGAAAAAGAATACTCACAATGTAAAAATCAATGATATGGCACATCCAAATGGAAGTGGTAATGGAAACAAGCGGCTGTGCATACTCCTTCAAGCAACTCTTCTTTATTTATTATCTAAAACCTGAAAAGACAAAAGACACCAAAACGCACAGAAACGCAAAAGCAAAAAGCAAAAACAAAAACAAGAGCACTATAGAATCTTACCTCGGGCTACCTCCCGAGAAGCGCTTGGTTTAAGGTCTCTAGCCAGACCCAATTCTGTGGTTGCCTTAGCTCATATCAAATACCTTGGAATGCTCATCCAGTCCTTGCAACCACTCTTCACATGACCCATAGATTTTCTTCTTGAGAACTCTCTTCATGTCCTGATGGAAGATCTCCACTCTTCCCAAAATTGGAGGATGTTATGGGATAGTCTTGTGGGTTATCCATACTTATTTGAAAACTTCTCTTGATGAGGAAGAAGCTTCAATCTGACCTTGGGACGTTCCTTTAGCACTGCCCTCCAGTTTTCGGGTGCAGCACGAGTAGGATGGGAGACTTCGGAACGACTTTCTGAGGATCTCGGACAACTTTTGCATAAATCTCGGCCGAGATTTTCCTTATGTATAGGGATCTCGGGCAAGATTGGTATGATCTTCGTCGAGTTGACCGAGATCTCGACCAAGATCACCTTCTGTCGTGAAATCTCGGTCGAGATAGCCTCGATCTCGGCCGAGATGGGTATGGAGGAGGTCGAGATTTTGACTTTCGTCTGGTCTTCGTCCTCGATTTCCTTGCTACACTCTTCCTCTGTTCGAATCTCTTCCCTGGGAGTTAAGAAGCTTTCAGATTTCTCCCTTGATCTCCTCAATTAGTTGAGCGTTTGAGGTCCTTCCCTAGGCAAGGTGCTTTCAAATTTGATAATGTATTTGTTGTGCCAAGATTCAATTTCTACCCATTGTCGTCTTGCTTCATATATGTACATAATTTCATCTTCTAGATAATCAATCTGCTCTAATCTTTCCTCACTTTCTCCCACTCGGCTCACCAAGAAAATCTCATACTCTAGTTCTCTCTCCAGATAGTCAATCCACTCCAAGGTTTCATCTAACTCAGCTCGAAGGTTTCTCGCAACCATTTTGTTAAACCTGGAGAATGCAAAGACAAAAAGAGAACAAGATCAAAAGTAACAAGAAAGATCTACACTATAAATAATCAAAAAAAACAAATTAATCTTTCTTAGTCCCCGGCAACGGTGCCAAAAACTTGGTCGTTGGTTTTACACCCCTATACACAACTATCAAAAGAGATAGAAATCCATATGATAGCAAAACTAGGAAGGGATAGTTTTATACTTATAACCTGTAATAATTCCCTAAATAGCAACGAACCCACAGTGTATGGATCATACGAAGTATGACAAGTATTCCAGGGTTGATCTCAGGGACTGGGAGGATTAAATTGCATCAATGATTATAAATAGGATAAATCTCAATTCAAGAAAGGAGGTTGGAAAAGATAAGGGATATAAATCAAAAAGATTTCGGAAAGGGTTTTTATTGATTCGCAATTAACTGTCACTATTGATTTAAAATCAAATAAAACAAAAAGGGAAACAAAGATGATCAAATTAAAGGGAAGAAAATGGATTTCAAGGGTTCAAGGTCATTGTTTATTACATATGGAATCAGGAAGGATCATAAAGATATATGGTAGAAAAGCCACAAGGATGAACGTTTCTAGGCTGACAGTCTATTACCGGGTAAGACCCAAGACTATCTAGTTCCAAACCAACTACCTATTACCGGGTAAGTCTCAAGGTAGAGAGGTAGGAAATTCTGAACAAACCACACTACAAATTAAGGGAAAAGGTAAACCATTACCGGGTAAGTCTATGCTATTACCCTACTTAGGAATGAATCTAAGCACATTCAACCAATAAAGGATAAACCTTTGTTACCTATGATCAATCACTCAAGTATCTAAGCGGAATATCACCGGGTAAGTCTCAATTCCAACTTAGGTTACTAGCTAGAAGGATTCTAACTAGATTCAAGTCCAAGCCAACCGTTAGGATTTCAAGCAATTCAAAACCAAAACAAAGCACAATCTAATCCATCATAATTCAACGCATAAACAAATCCCTGCCAACCTTGGAACCACAAGGTTCTAGCCAATAACAATCATATCAAAAGACAAATAAATAAATAACAAAAGGGAATAAAAAGAACTTAACTTCAATGACTGAAAACCTTCAATTGTATTAAATCTCAACTCAACAATGTCTTCCAACAAATCTGAATGTAAAAGTCTGAATCTTTACTCTAAACTAATGAAGAACAATGGAGAAGAAGAAGGGTAGAGGAAGGAGACGGCTCCCCCCTCTAGGGCAACCTAACCCTAAAAATCGGACAAATTCGGATCCTTAGAAATTATTTAGAGCTTCCCTTTTATACCCAACAACCTTCCGAAGAAGGGGCTAGGCTAAATCAGATCCAAAAATAAAATAAAATCGCCGAACAGGAAATCTCTGGCAACAAATCTCGGCCGAGATCAGCACTGTCGGGACCGAGATATGGCAACAATACGTTTAGCGCGTTAGGAGCTTTGGAATCTCGGCCGAGATCAAGAAATCTCGGCCGAGATCAGACCATCTCGGTCCGAGATCCATGGATCTCGGCCGAGATCAGGCTCGATCTCGGTCTAGTCAGACCGAGATAAGCCATCTTCTTCGTTCCTTTAACTCGATTTCTGGTCATTTCCCGCGCACGTATGCTCGCTACAATGCATCCACTTCGAGGCTTGATCCTCAAATACGTCGTTTTAGCTCCATAATGTGCCCAATCACCTACAAAGCCACAAATAGCATTTGTAGACATCTATTCTTGCAAAGTAGAGCTAAACAAGCATAAATGGAACAAACTAAGGGGAACATGAATGCGGAAAGGGGAAATCTAACTAAATTCATGAATGCAACATGTCGATAAATCATTATATCACTATCTTCCCTAGATTTGGCACACCGCGCGTCATTATTAGTGATGGAGGGAAGCATTTTACAGCCAGAAACTTTGAGTCTCTTTTGTCCAAGTATGGGGTGACTCACAAGGTTGCAACCCCACATCATCCCCATATTAGTGGTCAAGTGGAAGTCTCGAATAGAGAAATCAAGGGGATCCTAGAGAAGACAGTGTCTCGCTCAAGAAATGATTGGGCAATGAAGCTTGCTGATGCACTCTGGGCATATAAGATAGCTTACAAGACTCCCATAGGTACTACTCCTTATCAACTTGTTTATGGGAAATCCTGTCATTTGCTTGTAGAGTTGGAGCATAGAGCATACTGGGCCGTGAAATGGCTAAATTTTGATATAAAAGAAGCCGGAGAAAAGAGGTTGGTGGACATTAACGAGCTAGAAGAGATCCTGATGAACGCATATGAGAGTGCACGGATCTACAAAGAGAGAACAAAGAAGTTGCATGACAAGCACATATTGTTGAAGAACTTCAAGGAAGGTGATCTTGTTCTTCTCTTTAACTCTAGGCTCCGACTCTTTCTAGGAAAGTTAAAGTCAAGATGGACGTGACCTTTTATTGTGAAGAAGATTTTTCCCCATGCAACTGTCGAATTATGGGATGGAAACTCCGGTTTTTTAAAGTGAACGGACATAGGTTGAAGAGGTATACACCGGAACCCCCGGTGGAACAAACTTCACCTATATATCTCATTTGACGCATTCAAGGAGTTAGATCCGGCTAGAGACCTTAAACCAAGCGCTTCTCAGGAGGCAACCCGAGGTAAGAGTCTTTTTGTCTTTTTGTTTTTATTTTTGCTTTTTGCTTTTGCGTTTTGCGCGTTTTTGTTGTGTCTTTGCAGGACCTAGGTGTCATGGTGAAAAGAGATTCGGGAAGTGATGCTCGGAACGAGCCTAAGACGAGGGAATTGCTATGAAGAACAAGGAACGAAGTAATTCAAGGAAGAAACGACGCAAGGCAAGCGATCTCGGTCACCATGACCGAGATCCGGAGTAGAACCAACGGATTGAAAATCTCGGCCCCGACCCCACAAAAATCTCTGGTGCCGACCGAGATTCGAGGCCGAGATCGGAAGAAACAAC
This sequence comes from Fagopyrum tataricum, assembly GCA_002319775.1. NCBI lineage: Eukaryota > Viridiplantae > Streptophyta > Magnoliopsida > Caryophyllales > Polygonaceae > Fagopyrum > Fagopyrum tataricum. Next base: position 24,493,073 of record CM008285.1, read on the forward strand.
GGACGGATTAAAAAAAAGGATTATCTCGGCCCCGACCAGCGAAAAATATCGGTCGCCAACCGAGATTCAAGGCCGAGATAGGTTAAAACAAACTCGGCCGGCCGCAGCTTCTTCTTCTTCTCTTCTTCACTTCCCTCTTGCCTCCATAACTCCCAACCTAAAGAACTTCTACCCAAATTTCCTAAATCCCTTAATTCTCCACCAAATCCCTTCATTCTTCCCACATTCTCTTCCAAATTCAATTTTAATCTCAAATCCCTAACCAATTTCATCAAAATCTTTCGAAAACCTCTTTCCCAAAGCCAAACCCTAGCCACTTGATATTTGTATTCATGTGATTGATTTCATGGCCTAAACTTGAATTTTTCATGAATGTTAGACATTGGAAGTTTTAATGAGGAATATGGATTCCTTGCAAGGAATGATTATCTTATACTTTGCCTATCTTACTTGACATTAATCAAAATATGTCTTTAGCCTTGTAACTACACTATGAAAGTGATCATGAATAAAAGCACTACCAAAAAGAGTTTTTCTTACTTGTTTATCATAGATGATTCATGCTATCTTGCCTTGAATTTACTATTTTCTTGGGGACAAGCAAAGATAAGCATGGGGTATTTTGATAACATGAATTATCGACCTAGTTTAGTAGAGCATATAGGTACTTTTCCTTTTTTCGCATGCATGTTTTAGCCTTAGTTTGTGTCATTTGTACTTGTTTAGTGTTACTTTGCGAGTATAGATGTCTACACAAGCTTTTGGTGTCTCTGTAGGTACTTTGGCGTGTTTTGGAGCTAAAACGATGCACTTGAGAATCAAGGCTCGGGATGGACGCTTTGGAGCGATCATGCAGGCACCGGAAAGGAGGAAAAGACGAGTTGAGAGCAAACGAGACGAGGTACCCGAAGTACTGAGGCATCTCGTGATGTGAGCCCACCTGACTTAAGCAACGAGAATGTGCCGGCACCTAGGTCATCACCACCTCTCACTCGAGCTAGAGCTCGCATGCTAGGACAAACCACATTGACCTACCACCCTTTTGGAGCTCCGACATGTGGGTCCGACTATGATTGTCATTTGGTGAACATGCTTGAGGCGATTGAGGATTCCGGCTCACCTTAACTTGTACCTTAATTGTATTTTGTTTGTTTTTAATATGTGGTCATGCTTGACTTTATTTCGTGATATTTTCATGATATTATGGAATAAAGAGAGTTGTTTAATACAAGTGAAATAAAATGTTCTCTTGTACTTAAACTAACCATTCAAGAGGGTTAATACCACTTTATGTTAGGGACTTTTTCCATCCATGTTTTGTCTCTTTAAGCACCCAAATGGCCGGCTATTAAGGTCCTTAGGACCTTTGTTTGCTTGAATTTATGAGGTGAAAATCCCTTTGTTTTTCCTTTGTTTAATTTCCAAACTTTTGAACTTGTGACCTTTAATTGTGGGTGTAACACCCCAAATCTGTAGGACTCGGGGCGCTACTGGGCTAGGATCTTACAATGGATCCTGACCCTAGCCTGACAACAAGTTCACTGGATCTTGAAACAAGGCACATATAGATTAAAAACAAATATCAAACCATAATATATACATATCAAAAGGTATACAAAGAAACCGCTGAGTACAACCAAAACATGTATCTATACATACAAAATATCCCATAACCCTCGCATAAACCTAGTGTACGAAGCCCTCACCGGATCACCCCATCTGAATCACTCTGCAGTTCTCCTAACCTGCAAAGGATCTACAACACGGTATAAAACCGTTAGCTAACCATTCATATATATAAGATAATGCATAAGCAAAAACACAAGTCAGGGAATCATAAACACATAATCATGTTGTCACACATTTACCCAGTTAATCATCTTTATATAGATTCCAACACTCAAATCGTATAAATAGATGCATATGAATATATGTGACACGAGGAATATTTAATCCTCGCCTCTGGGCGCTGTTGCCAGCTGGAGTGGCATCCGGCACCCTTCCTGTATATCCTATGGGAGTGATGAAGGGTCCATCCCGTATACCAGATCTGGGTCAACCACAGAGAACCTCCCAAACTCCCAGTGGGATGGAAAGGGCAGGTTGTCACGGCCCTACAATGGGCGGTCATTAAACCATAGGTCGGTAATAATCAACATCGTATGCTATCAACCATATAACAAACACCACTCATGCATACATCTGATATAAGGATGGTAGCTAAGTAAGTCCTATGGACTTACCTCAATCTCGGAATACTCTCAACCACGATCCACTCCAAACTAGAGGACAACACTGCCTAATAACAAGGCATAAAGATATATCAAATCTACTATCAATCAAAGGGGTCACACCTAGACCCAAGGGATCCATATGGATCATATCCAACTTATAAACCTCAATAATCTACTAAACCTCAAAGCCATAACCGGCACATATCGATATCATACTCATCATCATTCTATCCTCATACACATACCTAGCATGCTACTAACCCGCTCATACTAGGAGAGGAAAGGATCTACACTACTCTAGGTAGATCTTGTACAAGACGCACCTGCGTGACAAGAGGGACACAGGGGCGAAGCAAAGGCAACCGCAGGCGCGGTGACCGTGGCCGCAGGGGCGGCGGCTCTCTGGCGCGGGTGCGGTGACAAGGTCCCACAAGGGCGGCGGTTCACTGGCGCGGGGCGGCGACGCTGCAGAATGCGAACCCCGATTTCCTCTTCGGTTCTTCACGTGATGAATTCACGTCTTCATCATCCATTAGCCATACATATCCATATATATACACATTCCAACATCAATATGTATCCTAAGATAGCCAATCCTAAGCTAAGGGGGAAGGAAAGAAAGGAAGAAGAGAAAGAAGAAAGAAAGAAGAAGAACACTTACCACGACTGGGATCCTAAGCAGAAGGAAGTGATCAACAACACACTCTCAACTGGCCCTCAAGCTCAGCAACACATCCACACATCAACATCCACCAAAACCACACAAAACAACTCTTCCAAACCAAGGAGAAAACAAGAACAAGGTCAAGGAGAAGAAAGGAGGAAAGAAGATCGTGAGGGTAGCTGAAGAAGATGAAACCCTTGATCCATAAAGCAAAGGAATAGGTTAAAGAGGAAAGAAAAGTAAAGCACGGTCCAAGGGTCAACAAAACCGGCTACAGCCGCAGGAAACAACAAGGGCGTCTCCCTGAGCCGCAGGGGCAACACACGATGAGCCGCAGGGGCGGCCCTCAAGACCCGCAGGGGCGGCTATGTCCTAGCTCAGCTCCAAAAGACTAAGGCTCTTACAGTGGGAGTTTAGGTGCTGATTTTTCAACCTATATAAGGCCTCTCCCACACCCTTTTCTAGGGAGATAAAAAATAGAGTGATTCTTAAATCAAGTTGTGTTTTTACTTTGAAAAAAACAAACCTAGAGACTAAGGTGAGAGGCCAAGGTTTCGAAACCCACAAGGTGAGAGTTTGAGTGGTGTCCTTACGGTGAGAGGCTAGGAGGACAAAGGAGATCCAATCTCGAAGTGAGATTGCGTGGGAAAAGATTTCGAGCCAAGGAGATCCAAGGTGCGAGGCTGGACGATTCTTGCTTGGCATATCCCAAACCCAAAAATAAAAAAGAAGTGGACGGAAGGAACAATCATCGGTGCATCCTCGCAGTCAACCGACGAAGAGCGCATCAAGTGGTATCAGTGCCCAACGGTGTGAGTTTCTCAAGCTTTCGGGGTACGAATTGCTTACCTCAACTTGTTTTTAGTTTCTGCAATTTTGAGTAGTTTTCCCATAATTTTGGTGCTTTAATTTTCATTCTTGTGAGTCCTTAGAGAGATATTTTGTTGACCTTTACATAAAAAAAACAAAACAGAAGTTATAGTATTTTTTTCGTCCAAACAAGACAAAGAAGTTCTAGTTTCGTATTCTTATCCCTTGTTATAAAAAAAAAAGAATCAGAATTTATATTTTTGTGTTTCAGTAAAAGCCTAGCAAAATGTTTTTAAAAAAAGAAAGAAGAGACTTGCTCTTAGTTGCTTATGCTTGTTATCGATTATCTTATGTTAGTGATATTGGAAGTAAGAAGGTTGTTTGAGCATTACTCTTGAGTGCCCTTGTGTGTGTTAGCCCTAAAAGAAGATTCATTGTTGTCATATTTGTCTTTGAGTGTTCTAGCCAACCTAAACACAACCCGCACGTTTTGGGGAAAAATGGTTATTCTTGCTTTGACTAACTACTTGTTAGGGACTAAGCAAATACTCGCCGGAAGGATCGTATATGTTGTGGTTTTTGTTGCCTTTGATGTATGCTTTTATGAGGTTGTCTTGTTGAAGTGATCTTGTTGAAGCTATATTGCATCTTAGAACACTTTGCTTGCGGAATTATAGTTTCTAAGTGAAATATTTGAGTGGAGAGCATTGCCTAGTGCATTGGAAAAGGTGAGGGAGAGCTTTCCCTTGAAGCAAAGGAAAAGGGGAGTTGTGTGAACCAAACACTATCAAACACTTGAGTGAGTGTGAGGTGAAATATACTTGAGAGAGGTGAGAGAGAGAACGTTTTCCCCTAACCTTTTGCCCCTGAGTTTGTTTTGTGTGATAGGTGAATCTCAGTTGTCAAGGATTTGTTACAAAGGTTAAGAACTAGCCAAGGTGAAAAACGGCCGGTTTTGCGGGTTAGCCATTTGAGATCGTTTCGGCCACAAAAATTGCAATTTCCCACTTTCGGTTTTGCCTTTGAGTTTCTTGCTTTTGTATTTTGTTTCGGTTTTGAGCACCCACTTGCTTTTTGTGGAACCAAACTGTGGACACTTGGTTTTGTGTATTTCTTGCTTGATTTTATAAACCAAAAACAGGATGACAACCGTCAATGATAATAGAGGCAATCGAGCCGACCAACGTCTTTACAACCTTGAAGCCCAAATGGCTGAGCTTCTAAGAAGGTTACCTCCCCCTTCACGTGAACAAAGTCAAGGAGGTAGCAACCAAGATCAACCCCGTCGAGGCCGAGGTCGGAGTGTGAATAGCCATGCAAGTAGAAACCACGACAAAAACCGGGACTATAGTCCTCAACGCAATGACTCGGACAATGAAGAAAACTATGGTCACCGCAATCGGAGGCGTTACCATGGCTCAGAAGTGGACATTCCAAACTTTACCGGAACCGCAAATGCTGAGACATAAATTGATTGGGAGACTAAGGTCGAACAAGTCTTTCGATATTATGATTTTAATGAGTTTGAAAAGATTGAAACTGCTACTATTCACTTTGTTGATTTTGCACTAACTTGGCGGCAGGAAGAATTAGAATCTGTGGAAGCACATCAAGAACCACGCATCAACACTTGGTTTGAGCTCCAAAGAAGGATGCGTGCCCGGTTCATACCTTCAGATTACAAGCAACAATTGTTGCTCAAACTTGAAAGGTTACGTCAAGGTAACCGAACTCCGGACGATTACCACAAGGAGTTGAGAACTCTCCTGTAAAAATCGGGAATTCGACAACCCGACAACTACATCCTAGCCAAATTTTTGTTTGGACTTAACCCCGAAGTGTCCGAAATAGATGAACAACTAAGATACACCAGCCTTACTGATGCCCTTCACCATGCTACCCACGCCTATAATATTATCCAAAAATGTAAGGCAACCGGGTCATCAAAAAGATGGACAAATCATGAATCCACCGAGCTCACACGAACTAATCGTCCTACTCACACAATCGGTTCATCCCCAACAGTAGCTCCAAAGCCCACTTCGGCCCCTAACCCTAGTGCCCCTCTTCCTAGTTCCACTCCTAAACCAGAAACCAGCGGGACTAGAGAGGTGAAATGCTACAAGTGTTATGAGCATGGTCAATATGCCCGAGAATGCCCTAACCCCCGCAAGGTATTATTGAACGCATTTGGGGAAGAAGTTACTGAGGTCCATGAACCGGAAGAGGACTGTTACAACCCAAATCCGTGGGACTCGGGGTGCTACTAGGCGAGACCTCACAATGGGTCCCGACCCTTAGCTTGACAAAAATTTCACCGGACCTTCCAACATGGCACAAATAAAGGTCGAAAACTCAGATATGTTTTTAATGTATGCGGAAACGAAAAGTACGAAACTACAACTTGAAAACTCAGCCGAGTCCTCAAAACAACGTAAATAGATCCGAATTCTAACATACGACAATAACCATAAAAGACAACAAGAAAAGACTCAAAACATCCCCGTCCTATAATGTACGGAGACCCCGGCTGTCCACTCCTCCACCTCACTCGGCGGCATCCCTAACCTGCAAGTCAACTACATAGCGGTTTTAAACCGTTAGCTCATATTCTAAATATTAGGAAAGCGGTGAAGGCACAAACACACCCATAACACACAACATAAACACACAAGTCCGTTTTATTATCTTTATATCAATAAGTCGTATCCCGTTCTAATTCAATTCCGGTTGTGACACGAGACTCCAATGGTCTCCCCTCGGGACAATCAACTTACCTGCAAGGAATGGTACGGATGCACCCGACCATCTGACCCGCCGGAATAGTCACCGAGAATCCTCTAGACCTCCCCAGGGCTAGGCAGTATTGTCACCGCCCGTTATCATACTTGGGCTAGAATATACATAAAAGGTCGGTGGTCCTATTTACCAGTTTAATTGTTATAACATAAAGTAACACACACCACCAACACACAGCAATACTAATACATAAAATACGAGCTAAGTAAGTCCGAAGACTTACCTCGTCCCAAACGCTATCTCACAAAACGCTAACGCTTCCCTTGGGAAGAAGTACTCAACCTGTTCACAACAAGGTATCACAAAAACCCGCTCAACTCGAGAAGTCTAAGACTTCTACACAAATGACCTACGCAGGATCATTTGACTCCCATACTAGGACCGAATCCTAGAGTCCAACATAAGTACCGTCAAAAATGACGTAAAAGCCAACTAGGTCTAAAACCGCTCATCACACTCTCTTAAGGTCACAAAAGCCGCTACTTGGCATTTCCACTAAGTTATACAATTTCCAACCTATCATGATACTACTAAGCATATAAGGATCGATACGAATTCATGGCTTTTTATCGGGATCCGGACCTAGCATGATACTATCCAATTCGCCCATACGTTATTTGATCGTAAAACTATAACATATCGAACCTAACATCAGACTCGTTTCTAAATTCCGAGGTTAGAAACTCGTTAACGTATTTGCCGGGTAAATCTGCATTTCATAAGGCATAAGGGCATAATCTGCAATTAATATAAACTGAGGGGGTCACATCGTAATTATACCGAAAGTGAGGGTGGCCGACCGAGATTACCCAGAAATCTCGGCCGAGATTCTACAGTGGTGTCTCCACGGTTTCACCGCTTCTCCGGCGAGGCTAGGGCGGCGGCAAGGTGGCTGCGATGGTCTCCCTGGACGGCCTGAGTCGCGGGCTTCACTCCGACGGTGGTGGCCGGCCTCCAGCTCCGGCGAGGACGCTGCAGTGGAAGGGATAAGTGAGTTGTTCCTCACTCGAGGCCGAAGGAGAAAGCATGGCGGAGGGGAGGGCGACTGGCGTCGGCGGCTCCGGCTAGGCCCGTGCAGGCGAGGCACGCCGACGGCGGAGCAAGGCCTCCCTGGCGGTGGCAGAGAAGAGAGGGAGGCAAGCGCGGGCGTCGACAGCTCTCGGGCTTCGACCGGCCAAGCCGAGGAGGGCTCTGCTCCTCGTGTTGGCAGGTGGTGACTCCGGTGCTCGCGATGGGCGGCCGGCTGGAGCAAGAGAGGAGAGGTAGCTCCAGGTGGTGGTCGTTGGTGGTGAGGCTGCAGACGAAGGGCGGCCGGCTGGAGCGAGAGAGAAGAGATGAAGAGTGGACGGGGTGGCTGGGCGTCGGGAGTGAGGGAGTGCAAGCATGGAGGGAGGAGTGTAAGGGAGGAGAGAGGGAGGCCGGGTGCAAGAGCGAGGGGTCGGCCTCGGCTGGACGGCACGCTGCAGGCCTAGGCACGGCTAGGCGGGGAGTAGGCTGGGCGGCGCGCTCCACAAGCAAGCTGTTGGGCGTCGGTCTCGGCCGAGATAGGCAGGCCGAGATCGTTTCGAGGCCGGGATTTTCCAAGAGGAAGGAAGGAAAAGGAATACGGGGCGGAAACCAACTCGTTAAACTAGTTTCGTAACGGGTGTTATGGGTCGGAATATTTCCGACCTTCTCGTAAATTTTTTTTTTACGGTTTACGATTTGGAATAAAAGTCGTATATTCCCGTAGAATAATTTACGGAAATAGGAACAACACGATATTTTATTTTCTAAAAAAAATTCCGGGCGTTACATCTAACCCCCCCTAAAAACAAGTTTCGTCCCGAAACTTGCTAAACCCAACACTCTCCAATATTTCCGCCTCGTAAACCCGTACAACTCATAAAATGTGTACTGTCATCTCTAAATCAAGCTTATGTATAGAAACATATCACAACCTCGTAAGGTCCACATAACTCAATCAAACACATAACACAATAAGCAAACAAGAAAGATCTCGGGACTAACCCGACGGTCCTATCGATGTGGCTAGGTCTGCATAAAACTCGGGATAGTTCCTCCGGATACTATCCTCCGTCTCCCATGTAGCCTCGTCGGCTCCTTGCCTCGACCACTGAATCCTAAGCATCGTTATCTCCTTCGATCGAAGGCGTCTCGTACTCCGCTCTAAGACCGCTATCGGGTGCTCTGCGAAAGTGTGGTCCGACTCGACCACTAGGTCCTCATGACTAACGATGTGTCTCGGGTCATGGATGTACTCTCTCAGCTGAGAGACATGAAAGACTGGGTGTATACGCTCCAACCGCAGTGGCAATGCTAACCGGTACGCCACCTCACCAACTCTCTCAAAGATCTCAAAAGGTCCGACATATCGGGGGCTTCCCCTTAATGCCGAATTGTCTAACGCCCCGTGTCGGTGACACCCTCAACCAGACCTGAGCTCCTACCCTAAACTCGAGAGGTCTACGCCTCCTATCCGCATATGACCTCAGACGGCTCTGCGCAGCCAACATCCTCTCCCGAATCAGAGTGACTCTCGCCATGTCGTCCTGTACCTGATCCGGTGCCACAATGCTAGAGCTCCCGGGCTCATCCCAACACAAGGGAGTACGGCATCTCCGTCCATACAATGCCTCATACGGTGCCATCCCAATCGAAGCGTGTCAGCTGTTATTGTACGAAAACTCGACCAACGGGAGATGATCTGGCCATACCTGACCCCAGTCTAGTACACACGCTCGAAGCATATCCTCTAAAGTCTGAATAGTCCGCTCAGACTGGCCGTCGGTCTAGGGATGGTATGCGGTGGTGAAATGAAGACTCTAACCTAGGGCGGCGTGTACCTGCTGCCAGAACCTCGAGGTAAAACGCCCGTCCCTATCCAAGATGATGGTCCTCGGGACTCCATGTAGTCTCACAATCTGACGGGTAAACTCCTCGGCTAAACGACTCACCGGCCACGTTTCCCGTATAGGAATGAAACGTGTGGTCTTCGTCAGCCGATCTACTACCACCCATATCGCGTCAAAGCTCCTACTCGGTCTCAGTCCGGTCACGAAGTCCATAGATATGTCCTCCCACTTCTCCTGTGGCACGGGCAGTGGGTGAAGCTCTCCTCCGGGTCTATGGTGGTCAATCTTGACCTGTTGGCAGGTCGCGCATCGGGCCACATATCTAGCTACATCGGGCTTGAGCCCCCCCACCAATAGGATCTCCTAAGGTCCTGGTACATCTTACTCGCGCCTGGGTGCACTGAGTAAGGTGTGGAATGGGCCTCCTGCAATATCCGCTCTCTCAGCTCCTGATCCGACGGTACACAAATACGTCCCTGACGTCTCAACAGCCCATCTGCTCCCGTGACAAACTGTGGTGCCTCTCCTCGGGACATCCTGTCCCGGATCCTCATCAAAATAGGACAACTCTCCTGCTTTTGCAGGATCTCTCCGGACAGGTCAGGTAACGCCTCTAGCTCGGACAAGCGACCGTCCGTACCCGGAAATCGGATATTCAACTCTAAGCCCATCAAATCCCTCTGTAGCTGAGGCTGAACCGTAAGCCGAGCTATCACCTCCTCCCGAGGTGTCCTCCTACTCAAAGCATCGGCGACTACGTTCGCCTTCCCGGGATGGTACAAAAACTCCCAGTCAAAGTCCTTGATGAGCTCCAGCCATCTCCTCTGGCGGTTATTCAACTCCTGCTGAGTGAATATGTACTTCAGACTCTTATGGTCGGTGAAGATCTGGCACGTAGCCCCGTACAAGTAATGTCGCCAGATCTTCAGGGTGTGAATCACTGTCGCTAGCTCGAGATCATGGGTAGGGTAGTTCTCCTCGTACGGCTTCAGCTGCCGAGAAGCGTACGCAATAACCCTACCTCTCTGCATCAAGACGCGCCCCAAGCCTAACTTGGAGGCGTCACTACATACCACAAAGTCCTCTATGCCCTCAGGTTGGGCTAACACAGGAGCGGAGGTCAACCTCCTCTTCAGCTCCTCAAAGCTGCGCTGGCAAGGCTCGGACCAGACGAACCTGGTAGACTTCCTCGCAAGGAAGTGAGTGGTCGCGCAATCACGGAGAAGCCCTCAACAAAGCGGCGGTAGTATCCCGCTAAGCCCAAGAAACTGCGCACCTCCTTGACCGTCCTAGAAGGCGGCCATGAGGAAACAGACTCTATCTTCGCCAGGTCGACCATGACACCCTCGGCGGAAACTATATGTCCCAAAAATGTCACCTCGGACATCCAAAACTCACACTTAGAGAGCTTAGCGTAAAACTCTCTATCTTGGAGGACTTGAAGTACCGTCCTCAGGTGTCCCTCATGCTCCTCTCTACTCCGAGAGTAGACTAAGATGTCGTCAATAAATACCACCACGAACTGGTCTAAGAAGTCGATGAAGATGCCGTTCATCAACTCCATGAAGACGGCAGGTGCATTCGTGAGCCCGAATGGCATCACGACAAACTCATAGTGGCCGTATCTCGTCCTGAATGCCGTCTTCGGTATGTCCTCATCTCTCACCCTAAGCTGGTGGTATCCCGACCTCAAATCGATACGTGAAAATACGGAGGCTCCTTGAAACCGGTCTAGCAAATCATCAATGCGCGGTAACGGGTACTTGTTCTTGACGATGACTTTGTTCAACTCCCGGTAGTCGATACAAAGCCTCAAAGATCCGTCCTTCTTCTTAACGAAGAGGACCGGTGCACCCCAAGGGGAAACGCTCGGGCGTATGAAACCCCTATCGGCTAACTCCTCGAGCTGCTTCTTCAGCTCCAGCAACTCGATCAACGCCATGCGGTATGGTGCCTTGGAGATCGGCCTAGTGCCGGGCTCCAACTCAATAGTGAAGTCAACGCTCCTCTGCGGTGGTAGCCCTGGTGGCTCCCCGAATACGTCCTCGAACTCGCATGCCACAGGGATCTCCTCTAGTGATGGTCCCGTCTCCTCCTCCTTCATGGCATAACACCAGAAAGCCTCACATCCCTGCCCGATAAGTCTAGCGTCTCGAACGGCGCTAATGACTGTACCGGCTTTCCCGAGGTCCCAACCTCGGAAAATCACCTCCTTCCCCGTCTCTGTGGAAATCGTCACGGTCCTCCGGCTGATGTCCAAAACGGCATGATGGCGGTCCATCCAATCCATACCCAAGATGACTTCTTCATGCACTAAGTGCATGACAAGGAAGTCGGCTAACCAATCTCGGTTCCACAAACGAATGGGGCAACCGCGTACCTCTTGGGTGCCACTAACCCTACCTCCATCGGGTAACCCTATAGTAAAGGGTCTCCCCTCTATCGTAGCTAAGGACAACCTAGCTACACAATCATCGGATATAAACGAGTGCGTAGCACCCGTATCAAATAAAACTCGGACTGAAAAACTGTGAATCTGAATAGTACTTGGGGCTGCCAGTGCTGGAGGATCAAAAACACTCCTCAACTCGAATACCCTGGCATGTGTGCCTCTGGTCTCCTGAGTACCTCCACCACGGCCTCTACCTCGGCCCTGTCCCTGAGCGGATGCTTGAGTGCGGGTCTGACCCTGACCCTGGCTCCTTTGCTGAGAGCCCTGTGCCTGATACTGGGGCGGCCTCTGACTGCCCCCTGCTATACCAGCAAGCGAAGAACCCAGCTGTGACTGGGACTTGCCCTGACGGCAAAAAGCAGCCCGGTGACCCATCTGGCCACAAGTGAAACAAGCCACAGGCGGCTTCCTACATGTCTTCTTCGTATTTCCATAACCTCCACAACCGTAGCACTGAGGTCCTCCGTCGGATGCCGGTCTCGACGGCTGAGGACCAGAACGTCCCTGACCTGTAGCACCGGCCCCTGACCCAGTTGGTGCTGTCCTCTGTCTCTTGTCCGGTCTCCCGGACTGTGCTGCTCTCCTAGACCCAAGGCGGTCTCTCTCATAGGCCGAAGCCCGGTCCTGGTACTCCGCCAGTGAGGTACAACGGAATCCCGCCAGGTAAGCACGGGTGGACTCCCTTAGTCTCCGGGAAAAGAGGTAGACATGCTGGTCCGCTGGGGGTGCGGAAGGTCCTAGCAAGGCTAACTCTGCCCGAAAACGCCTGATCGCCTCAATGACTGGGACGTCCTCGAATCCCGCCTCCAGGAAGTCCTGGACTTTGTCCCTCCTCAGTGAAGCTGGGCAAAAGGTCTCTCTAACGAGGCTCAATAGCTGATCCATCCTGGTCACACCGCCTCTAACTGTCCTCCACCAGTACTGGGCCTGCTCTCGAAACAGTGTCTGAACTATCTCCACCTACCTCTCCTCTGGGCAGCGGATCGCCTCTAAGGCTGACTCAACGTGTCCAATCCAGTGCTCCACCTCTAACCCTACCTTCCCGTCGAAGTAGGGTACATGTTGCTGGTTGAAAGCCTTCAACCATGAATCAGGTCTCGGAGACCTCAGCTCTTCTCTCGGCCTAGCAATCTCCACCACTGGCTCGGGTGCAACAACTACTGGTGCAACTATCTCTGGTGCAGCCCGAACCTGGGTCACCCTCAGTGTGACCTCAGCTGATCTCGCTGGTGCTGGTGCAGGTGCAGGCACTGGTGGTGCGGGAGGTGGTGCTCCAGTCCTAAATGCCTCCTCTACCCGACGTACGTAATCTCCAAATACAGTAGCAGCCACGGACGCTCCCCAGGTCCTGGTAGATGAAGAACCCTGAACTCCGGACCTAACCACGGTCCCATCCCTAGCCTCGGGAATGATGCTCTCTGCGACTTCTTCTACTGGGGCCTCTGCTGCTGGTGCACCCACAACTGGTGGGTCCGCAACGGGGATGCGTCCCCGACCTCTACCTCTCGTACCTGGAGGTCTCCCTGCACGTCCCCGTCCTCTTGGGGCGGCAGGGATAAGTGGTGGTCTACCCCTATCTGGTCCTACATATGCTGTCGCTCTCGTACGTGCCATCTGATTTCGTATTGCGTTTACTTAAATATAAATACGTGGTACTACTTATAATCCGGTATAATAACTTAAAAGTATATATATATATATATATAACATGTTCATAATACATATCCAAGGCATGCTAGCCCAAACACCCTAAGGTCACATAGTATCCAGATACATACAATTTCCACAATCACCCTAAGGTCATATATTATATACAACTATATAATAATTTATACCTAATTCAAACCTAGAGATCTATGTCGCCGAGGTTAGCGGAAGGAGCGGTGGTCCCGTACATTCTAACCCAATCCCGACTCATGCATATGATTTTGAAAACGAAAAGTCAGAACCCATGTGGGTTCTGTTTTATACCTCATTCGGCCTTTAAAAGGTTGCGAGTGCCATTGTTGTCAACCTAGGGCTCTGATACCACTTTTGTAACACCCCAAATCCGCGGGACTCGGGGCGAGACCTCACAATGGGTCCCGACCCTTAGCTTGACAACAATTTCACCGGACCTTCCAGCATGACACAAATAAAGGTCGAAAACTCAGATATGTTTTTAATGTATGCGGAAACGAAAAGTACGAAGCTACAACTTGAAAACTCAGCCGAGTCCTCAAAACAACGTAAATAGATCCGAATTCTAACATACGACAATAACCATAAACGACAACAAGAAAAGACTCAAAACATCCCCGTCCTATAATGTACGGAGACCCCGGCTGTCCACTCCTCCACCTCACTCGGCGGCATCCCTAACCTGCAAGTCAACTGCATAGCGGTTTTAAACCGTTAGCTCATATTCTAAATATTAGGAAAGTGGTGAAGGCACAAACACACCCATAGCACACAACATAAACACACAAGTCCGTTTTATTATCTTTATATCATTAAGTCGTATCCCGTTCTAATTCAAGTCCGGTTGTGACACGAGACTCCAATGGCCTCGCCTCGGAACAGTCAACTTACCGGCAAGGAATGGTACGGATGCACCCGACCATCTGACCCGCCGGACTAGTCACCGAGAATCCCCTAGACCTCCCCAGGGCTAGGCAGTATTGTCACCGCCCGTTATCATACACTTGGGCCAAAATATACATAAAAGGTCGGTGGTCCTATTTACCGGTTTAATTGTTATAACATAAAGTAACACACACCACCAACACACAGCAATACTAATACATAAAATACGAGCTAAGTAAGTCCGAAGACTTACCTCGTCCCAAACGCTATCTCACAAAACGCTAACGCTTCCCTTGGGAAGAAGTACTCAACCTGTTCACAACAAGGTATCACAAAAACCCGCTCAACTCGAGAAGTCTAAGACTTCTACACAAATGACCTACGCAGGATCATTTGACTCCCATACTAGGACCGAATCCTAGAGTCCAACATAAGTACCGTCAAAAATGACGTAAAAGACAACTAGGTCTAAAACCGCTCATCACACTCTCTTAAGGTTACAAAAGCCGCTACTTGGCATTTCCACTAAGTTATACAATTTCCAACCTATCATGATACTACTAAGCATATAAGGATCGATACGAGTTCATGGCTTTTTATCGGGATCCGGACCTAGCATGATACTATCCAATTCGCCCATACGTTATTTGATTGTAAAAATATAACATATCGAACCTAACATCAAACTCGTTTCTAAATTCCAAGGTTAGAAACTCGCTAACGTATTTTCCGGGCAAATCTGCATTTCCTAAGGCATAAGGGCACAATCTGCAATTAATATAAACTGAGGGGGTCAAAGCGTAATTATACCGAAAGTGAGGGTGGCCGACCGAGATTACCCAGAAATCTCGGCCGAGATTCTGCAGTGGTGTCTCCGCGGTTTCACCGCTTCTCCGGCGAGGCTAGGGCGGCGGCAAGGTGGCTGCGATGGTCTCCCTGGACGGCCTGAGTCGCAAGCTTCACTCCCACGGTGGCGGCCGGCCTCCAGCTCCGGCGAGGACGCTGCAGTGGAGGGGAGAAGTGAGTTGTTGCTCACTCGAGGCCGAAGGAGAAAGCGTGGCGGAGGGGAGGGCGACTGGCGTCGGCGGCTCCGGCTAGGCCCGTGCAGGCGAGGCACGCCGACGGCGGAGCAAAGCCTCCTTGGCGGTGGCAGAGAAGAGAGGGAGGCAAGCGGGGGCGTCGACGGCTCTCGGGCTTCTACCGGCCAAGCCGAGGAGGGCTCTGCTCCTCGTGTTGGCAGGTGGTGACTCCGGTGCTCACGAAGGGTGGCCGGCTGGAGCAAGAGAGGAGAGGTAGCTCCAGGTGGTGGTCGTCAGTGGTGAGGCTGCATACGAAGGGCGGCCGGCTGGAGCGAGAGAGAAGAGATGAAGAGTGGACGGGGGGTGACTGGGCGTCGGGAGTGAGGGAGTGCAAGCATGGAGGGAGGAGTGTAAGGGAGGAGAGAGGGAGGCCGGGTACAAGAGCGAGGGGTTGGCCTAGGCTGGGTGGCACGCTGCAGGCCTAGGAACGGCTAGGCGGGGAGTAGGCTGGGCGGCACGCTCCACAAGCCAGTTGTTGGGCGTCGGTCTCGGCCGAGATAGGCAGGCCGAGATCGTTTCGAGGCCGGGATTTTCCAAGAGGAAGGAAGGAAAAGGAATACGAGGTGGAAACCAACTCGTTAAACTAGTTCCATAATGGGTGTTACGGGTCGGAATATTTCCGACCTTCTCGTAAAAATTTTTTTTACGGTTTACGGTTTGGAATAAAAGTCGGATATTCCCGTAGAATAATTTACGGAAATAGGAACAACACGATATTTTATTTTCTAAAAAAAATTCCGGGCGTTACAAGGACTATGAAACAGTAGCCCCAATCATAGAAGGAGATGAAGTTGAAGCCCATGCTCCTGTGGGAGATTTCTGCCTTCTAGCACCTAAGGTTCTAAAGATCAATGAATACGAGATAGTAGTCCTATTCCTCGTCTTGATGGGAGTTGGAGGATGTGCGTCGAATGCCGTAACATAAACCAAATAATTGTAAGGTACCGACATCCTATTCCTCGTCTTGATGATATGCTAGATGAACTTCATGGTGCTACTATTTTTTCTAAAATAGATCTTAGGAGTGGTTATCATCAGATTAGGATGCATAAATGGGATGAATGGAAAACTGCTTCTAAAACTAAGTATGGATTATATGAGTGGCTTGTAATGCCTTTTGAATTGACAAATGCACCTAGTACTTTTATGCGCCTAATGAACCATGTCCTACGTGATTACTTAGGTAAATTGGTTGTGGTGTACTTTGATGATATCCTAGTTTATAGCAAGATCTCAGACGAGCATGTTGAACATTTAAGTGTATTTCTTGTGCTTAAAGAACAACATTTGCTTGTAAACTTTAAGAAATGCCATTTTTGATCGGAATATGTGGTCTTTTTGGGTTCTGTGGTAGGAAAAGAAGACTTGTGGGTGGACGAAGAGAAGACCAAGGCAATATCAGAATGGCCCTGCCCGACAACGGTTCCTCACATACGGAATTTCCTTGGACTTTACGGGTTCTATAGGAGGTTCGTTCGGGATTTCAGCACCATTGCAGCCCCCCTCACCGAGTTGACCAAGAAGGGCGTGCGTTTTGAGTGGGGATCCACTCAGGAGGAGTCCTTTGTGTTACTTAGAGAGCGGCTGACCCATGCTTCCGTACTTGTGCTTCCTGATTTCTCGAAGACTTTTGAGATAGAGTGTGACACTTCGGGAATCGGGATTGGAGGAGTGTTGATGCAGGAGGGCCGCCCCGTGGCCTATTTTAGCGAGAAACTGGGAGGAGCTGCCTTGAACAACCCTACATACGACAAGGAGTTGTATGTCTTGGTTCGGGTCCTCAAGGTTTGGGAGCACTATCTTTTACCCCGTGAGTTTGTTATACATTCTAATCACGAGTCCTTGAAGTATTTGAGAGGACAAGCCAAGTTGAACAAACTCCATGCACGTTGGGTGGAGTATATTGAGGCTTTCCCATTTGTTGTGCGCTACAAGAAGGGAAAAGACAACATCGTAGCTGATGCGTTGTCTCGTAGGTACACACTTCTCTCTTCTCTAGATGCATGTGTTTTGGGATTTGGTTTGATTTGTGATTTATATGCTCTTGATGTTGACTTCCAAGATATCTTTGCTGATTGTTTGCGCTCTGGTAGTGACTCACATGCTAGTAGTTACTATATTCATGATGGATATTTGTTTAGAGCTTCTAGGTTATGTTTGCCTACTTGTTCTTTGAGAGCTTTGATCGTTTTAGAGGCCCATGGAGGGGGATTGATGGGACATTTTGGGGTTACTAAGACTTTAGGTATCTTGCGGGGGCACTTTTATTGGCCTATGATGAGAAATGATGTAAAGAAATGTTGTGCTAGTTGTATTTCTTGTCGTAAGGCTAAGTCTAAGGCTAACCCACATGGACTATATTTGCCTTTGCCTATTGCTAGCTCACCTTGGGAAGAAATTTCTAAGGATTTTGTTCTGAGATTGCCTCGTTCTAGGAGAGGACATGATTCCATCTTTGTGGTTGTTGATAGGTTTTATAAGATGGCGCATGTTATTGCTTGTAGTAAAACAGATGATGCGTCTAATGTGGCAAATCTTTTCTTTGAGCATATTGTTAAGCTACATGAAATACCTAGGTCAATAGTGTCAGATCGAGATTCTAAATTCCTTAGTTATTTTTGGAAGAAAATTTGGGCCAAGATGGGGACCAAGCTACTATTTTCAACTTCTTGTCACCCTCAAACGGACGGTCAAATGGAGGTAGTAAACCGGACTCTTGGCACTTTACTTCGTACTATGTTGGATACTAACTTGTGCAGGTGGGAGGATTGTTTGCCCTTTGTGGAGTTCGCTTATAATCGGGCTATTCATTCTGCGACCAAGAAGTCTCCTTTCGAAGTTGTTTATGCAAAGAACCCCCTCACTCCTCTAGATTTGATTCCTCAACCGGCCCCACAACCCGTTGATTTGGAATGGCAATCTAGAGCTGATTTTGTGAAAGGTTTGCATGAGCGAGTCCAGGTCCAATTAGAGAAGCGTACAAAGCAGTATATCCCGCAAGCAAACAAGGGGCGACGGGAAATGCTCTTCATGGAGGGAGACCTTACTTGTGTGGGTCCATTTGAGGAAGGACCGCTTTCCTTCTCTTCGTGAATCTAAGTTCAAACCAAGAGCGATGGTCATTTCCGGGTTCTTGAGAAGATTAACGATAACGCATATCACAATGAGCTTCCTAGTAAGTATGGTGTCCATAATGTGTTTAATGTTTATGATTTGTCTCCTTTTTTTGTAGGTGATGATGATCTGGTCGAGGATGCGGAGAATGAGCTGGCAAATTCGGGGTTGAATCCTTTCCAAGGAGGAGGGGATGATGTGAGCCCACCGGAATTAAGCAACGAGAATGATGTGCCGGCACCTAGGTCATCACCACCTCTCACCCGAGCTAGAGCTCGCATGCTAGGACAAACCACATTGACCTACCACCCTTTCGGAGCTCCGACATGTGGGTCCGACTATGATTGTCATTTGGTGAACATGCTTGAGGCGATTGAGGATTCCGGCTCACCTTAACTTGGACCTTAGTTTTATTTTGTTTGTTTTTAATATATTTCATGATATTTTCATGATACTATGGAATAAAGAGGGTGGTTTAATAAAAGTGAAATAAAATGATCACTTGTACTTAAACTAACCATTCAAGAGGGTTAATACCACTTTATGTTAGGGACTTTTTCCAGCCACGTTTTGTCTCTTTAAGCACCCAAATGGCCGGCTATATTAAGGTCCTTAGGCCCTTTTTGTTTGCTTGAATTCATGTGGTGAAAATCCCTTTGTTTTTCCTTTGTTTAATTTCCAAACTTTTGAACTTGTAACGTTTAATTGTGGGAGTTTAGGTGCTGATTTTTCAGCTTATATAAGGCCTCTCCCACACCCTTTTCTTGGGAGACGAAAAATAGAGTGATTCTTAAATCAAGTTGTGTTTTTACTTTGAAAAAAACAAACCTAAAGACTAAGGTGAGAGGCCAAGGTTTTGAAACCCACAAGGTGAGAGTCTGAGTGGTGTCCTTACGGTGAGAGTCTAGGAGGACAAAGGAGATCCAATCCAGAAGTCAGATTCCGAGGGAAAAGATCTCGAGCCAAGGTGATCCATGGTGCGAGGCTGGACGATCCTTGCTTGACATATCCCAAACCCAAAAATCAAAAAGAAGTGGACGGAAGGAACAATCACCGGTGGATCCTTGCGTTCAACCGACGAAGGGTGCATCATCTCGGCCGAGATCCATGCCATCTCGCCCGAGATCTCTTATCCCAGTCGAGGTTGGAAGCTATTGTTGAAGAATATCGGCCTTGATCTCGGGTGTGATCTCGGTCGACCTGACCGAGATGCCTTGGACGCTGAATCCCGAAGACAAATATCGGCCCTGACATGTGAAGCATCTCGACCGAGACGGGCGACCGAGATGGGTGATCGAGATTCCTGAGCGCCGATTTTATTTTATTTCTTCGATCCATTTTGGCCCAGCCCGTTCATGGAAGGTTGTTGGGTATAAAAGGGAAGCTCCAAATTATTTACAGGGTTCCGCATTATATTCTTTTGAGGGTTACATAGAGAGATTCTCCCTGACGGCTCCATCGTCTTTTCTCCATTTTCACCATTGTTGGACCTTAGTGAGTTTTAGGGAAGATTAAGTCTTTTTCATTTCTTTCAGTTCAGATACGCTTTGCGATACTGGGATTCCTTTGTTTTGTTGATTTCGGATAAAAGAGCTGAGTACTTTCTTTATTCCCTTTATTATTTCATATTTTATGCATTTCTCAATTGAATTGATTATTGCTTTCATTATGTTGATTGTTGGCTAGAACCTTTGTGGTTCCAAGGTGAATAGGGATTTGTTTATGCCTGGACTATGATGGCGTAGTCTGTTTATGCTTTGTTTGAATAGCCTTGAAATCTTAGTGGTTAGTTTGGACTTGAACCTAGTTAGAATCATTCTAGCTAGTAACCTAAGTTGGAGTTGAGACTTACCCGGTGATACCCCTTCTTAGATACCTTAGAGAACTGATCATAGGTAATAGAGGTGAAAACCTCTATTGGGTTGAGTGTGCTTAGATTCCTTCCTGAGTAGGGTAATACTTTAGACTTACCCGGTAAAGGTTTACCTGATCCTTAGTGTGTAGTCTAGTTTGTTTAGAATTTCCTACCTCTCTACCTTTAGACTTACCCGATAAAAGGTGGTTGGGTTTGGAACTAGATGGTCTTGAGACTTACCCAGTAATAGACTCTCAGCCTACAAACGTTCTTCCCTGTGGCTTGTCAACCATAGATCCCTTGAGAGTTGTCCTGAGTCCATACATATAAATAATGACCTTGAATCCTTGGAATTTGTTCTCTTTTATTGATTAATCTATGTTCAATTGCTTTGTTTGGTTTTCAATTAAATTGATATTTGATTGCGAACTCTATAAAAATCTCCAAAAACATTTGATCTTTCTTCCCTTCTTTTCCAACCTTATTCTTAGTTCCAGATTTACTCTATTTTAGATCACAATCACAATTCATTCACTTGGTCTCTGAGATCGACCTTGGAATACTTGTTCGT
This sequence comes from Fagopyrum tataricum, assembly GCA_002319775.1. Lineage (NCBI taxonomy): Eukaryota > Viridiplantae > Streptophyta > Magnoliopsida > Caryophyllales > Polygonaceae > Fagopyrum > Fagopyrum tataricum. The sequence continues at coordinate 24,514,071 of CM008285.1, forward strand.
ACTATGATTGATCCATACATTGTGGGTTCGTTGCAATTTGGGTATTTATTTCCAGTTTTATAAATTTAAAGCATACCGTAGTTTTTACTAACTTGTAGATATTTATCATTATTGATAAAGGTTTATAGGGGTGTAAAAATAGCGAACAAATGCCCAACCACTCACCTGTCTACTGAGGAAGACCACCAGCTTTTTGTGGTCTGAGCCTGCAGAAGAGTTTCGAGGAGCTGAAGAGGAGGTTGACCCCAGCTCCGATCTTAGCCCAACCAGAGGGTACAGAGGACTTTATGGTGTACAATGATGCATCCAAGTTAGGCTTGGGGTGCGTCTTGATGCAGAGGGGTAAGGTGATAGCGTATGCGTCTCGCTAGTTGAAGACGTACGAGGAGAACTACCCCACTCATGATCTGGAGTTAGCAATAGTGGTGCATGCCCTTAAGATATGACGTTACTACTTGTAGAGGACTACTTGTTAGATCTTCACAGACCATAAGAGTCTGAAGTATATATTCACTCAACAGGAGTTGAATAACTGGTAGAGGAGATGGCTTGAGTTGATTAAGGACTTCAACTTGGAAGTTCTGTATCACCCGGGGAAGGCGAATGTAGTCGTCGACGCCTTGAGCAGAAAGACGCCTTAGGATAGAGCTATAGCTCGTTTGATGGCTCAGCCCGAGCTATAGAGGGATCTTGTCCGGCTAGAGGGAGAGATTCAGTTTCTTGATGTTGATCGGCACTTAGGTGCTTTGGAGCTTGTGCCTGATATGTGCATGAGATCCCATAGAAGCAGGATACCTGCCTACCATATCCAGGATCCGGGAAAGGATGTCTCGGGATGAGGTACCATAATTTGTGGTAGGGGGAGATGGAGTGGTGAGACGCCAAGAGCGTGTTTGTGTTCCATTTGATCAGGAGTTGAGACAGGATACCTGCCTACCATATCCAGGATCCGAGAGAGGATGTCTTGGGATAAGGTACCACAGTTTGTGGTAGGGGGAGATGGAGTGGTGAGACGCCAAGGGTGTGTTGGTGTTCCATTTGATAAGGAGTTGAGACAGCGGATCCTACAGGAGGCTCATGTTACACCTTGTTCGGTACACCCAAGTGCAAGTAAGATGTATAGAGATGTCACACGTTCCTACTTGTGGAGCGGTCTGAAACCCGACGTGATAAAGTTTGTAGGCCAGTGTGTGACCTGTCAACAAGTCAAGATCGAGCATCATCGACCAGGAGGAGAGATCCACCCACTTCCGGTTCCGCAGTGGAAGTGGGAGGATATATCGATGGACTTTGTCACTGGATTGAGACCGAGCCGAAGTTTCAACGTTATTTGGGTTGTAGTGGACAGACTCACCAAGACCGCCCGTTTCATTCTCATTAAGGAAACGTGGTCGATGAGTCGATTAGAAGAGGAGTTCATGAAACAGATCGTGAGATTGCATGGAGTGCCCCAAACCATCGTCTCGGATAGAAATGGACTGTTCACTTCTAGATTTTGGGAGTATGTCCATACCGCTTTAGGGACCAGCCTGCATTTCACTACCGCCTACCACCAGCAGTCAGATGGTCGGTCGGAGAGGACCATCCAGACCTTGGAGGACATGTTGAGGGCATGTGTGTTGGACTAGTGACGGTATGGCCTGATCATCTTCCTCTAGTGGAGTTTTCATACAACAATATCTATCACTCGTCTATTGGTATGGCTCCCTATGTGGCATTATACGGCCGAAAGTGCCGCACACATGCGCTCCCGGATCAAAGTCGCCAGAAGTTTTATGCAGATAAGAGGCACAAATCGTTGGAGTTCCGAGTCGGTTCACACGTATGGTTGAGATTATCGCCGACTCGAGGTGTTAGACGTTTCGGCATAAAGGTTAGTTAAGCCCCCGATATGTCGGACCATTTGAGATACTAAAGCGGGTCAGGGAGGTTGCATATCAGTAAGCCCTCCCACCTGCATTGGAGAGTGCACACCCGGTATTCCATGTATCCCAGCTCAGGGAATATATACCGGACCCATTACACGTGGTCAGTCATGAGGACTCGACGGTTGAGCCGGACCACACTTTTGCGGAGTATTCGGTGGCTATTTTAGAGAGGAGCGTTGGACAACAACGGTCGAATTAGATTCTTATGCTTAAGATTCAGTGGTCCCAACGAGGAATAGACAAGGCTACTAGGGAGACAGAGGATAGCACTAGGAGCTCGTACCTGGAGCAGTATAATGAGCTAGTGTCGACTTTTGTCTCGACGAGTTAGATTGGGACAAGTTATGTGTTATTTGTTTATTATATTTTACGCATGTAGACTTTGAGTGATTGTTTATATACTGATGTTTGGCCTCGGAATGCGTGATACTGGATCGACTAGGTAAAAAAAAAGATTTCTCGGAATAATAATATTTATGACTAGAGAGTCCGAATCCCAAACTAACCTTACGTTACCCTAAGTTTCGGGACGAAACTTATTTTAAGGGGAAACTGATGTAAGAACCGGAAATTTTGGGAATTTATTTAATTATATAGATGGTAAGTTGGTAATTTAATTCATGAACCGAACCAAATGTCAAAAAGAAAGCTCGAGTGAAACCGGAACAAAACCGGGCCAGTTTCTTTTTAAACTGACCCATGTATCCCCTCTAGGCCTTGTTAGGGGATAAGGCTGGCCATTTCAGACCTTCTTCCACGTTCAATTGATAACCGGGCCATCTCCCTCTTGATTGACCTCGGCCCAAGTATTTCGCCACTCTACTCCTCATTGCCCGGCCCAATGTTTCTCTCATAGCCCACTATCACGCCTTCACCAACCGGGTTGAATGAAGACAAGCCAAACGACTCAGATCTCGGTCGTCTTCTACGGCTGCTCGGCTTCCTCATCTTTGTAACGGCGGTCAACGATCTTTGACTCGACAATAACTCCGGTCGTTGATGTAACAACCTTAGTCTTTAGAGCTGAGCCAGGGTAGCCGCCCCTGCGGCTGAGCAAGTGTTCCGCCCTTGCGGCCAAGGAACCCGCCCCTGCGGTTTTCTGCGGCTGCAGCTAGCTTTGTTGACCGTTGGACCGTGCTTTACTCTTTCTTCTCTTTCTTCTCTTTCTTCTTAAGCTTCCTCTTGCCTCCAGATGAAGGGCTTCTTCATTCTTCATCTTCTCCAACTACCCTCACGATCTTCTTTCCTCCTTTCTTCTACTTGATCTTGTTCTTGTTTTCTCCTTGGTTTGGAAGAGTTGTTTGTGTGGTTTTTGTGGATGTTGATGTGTGGATGTGTTGCTTAGCTTGAGAGTCAACTGAGAGTGTGTTGTTGATCACTTCCTTTCTTAGGCCACAACAGTGGTAAGTTTTCTCTTCCTTCTTCTTCTTCTATCTTTCTTCTTTCTCTTCTTCATTTCTTTCCTTCTCCCTTAGCTTAGGATTAGATGTTCTAGGCACGTTTTGATGTTTGTATGTATATATACATGTGTATGAATTGGGCTATTGATTGATGAAGACTTGAAATCATCGTGTGAAGAGTGGAAGAGAAGTCGGGGATCACGCTCTGCACTGTCCCGGCCCGCACCCGCGCCAGAAAGCCGACGCCCTTGCGTGACTTTGTCACCACACCTGCGCCCAAGCGCCGCCGCCCCAGCGGCCACGGTCACCGCTCCTGCGTGGGAGTATCTCCGCGCCTGTGCCTGTCATTGCTTCGCCCCTGCGTCCCTCTTGTCACGCAGGTGCGTCTTGTAAAAGATCTACCTAGAGTAGTGTAAATCCTTTACTTTCCTAGTATGAGCGGGTTAGTAGCATGCTAGGTATGTGTATGAGGATAGGATGAGGATGATTATGATATCGAGTTGTGCCGGTTATGGCTTTGAGGTTTAGTAGATTATCGAGGTTTATAAGTTGGGTATCATCCTTATGGATCCCTTGGGTCTAGGTGTGACCCCTTTGATTGATAGGAGATTTGATATCTCTTTATGCCTTGTTCTTAGGCAGTGATGTCCTCCGGATTGGAGTGGATCGTGTTTGAGAGTGTTCCTAGGTTGAGGTAAGTCCGTAGGACTTACTTAGCTACCATCCTTATATCGGATGTATGCATGAGTGGTGTTTGTTTTATATGCTTGATAGCATGCGATGTTGATTATTACCGACCTATGGTTTAGTGACCGCCCATTGTAGGGCCGTGACAACTTGCCCTTACATCCCGCTGGGAGTTTGGGAGGTTCTCTGCGGATAGGCCAGATCTGGTACACGGGACGGGCACCTACCACTCCCATAGGGTATACGGGAAAGTGTTACTAGATTACCACTCCAGCTGGCAACAACCCCGAGAGGCGAGGATTATATATTCCTCGTGTCACATATATTCATATACATCTATTTATACGATTTGAGTGTCGGACTATATAAAGATGATTAACCGGGTAAATGTTTGACAACATGATTATGTGTTTTTGATTCCTTGACTTGTGTTTGTGCTTATGCATTATCTTATATATACGATTGGTTAGCTAACGGTTTTATACCGTGTTGTAGATGTTTTGCAGGTTAGGAGAACTGCAGAGTGATCCAGTTGGGGTGATCCGCTGAGGGCTCCGTACACTAGGTTATGCGTGGGATGTGGGATATTTTGTATGTACAAATACATGTTTTGGTTGTACTCAGCGGTACTTTGTATACCTTTTGGATATGTATATATTACAATTTGATGTTTGGTTTTAATCTATTTGTGCGTTGTTGTAAGATCTAGTGAACTTGTTGTCAGGCTAGGGTCAGGATCCATTGTGAGATCCTAGCCCAGTAGCGCCCTGAGTCCTATGGATTTGGGGTGTTACAGTTGAAGCGGCATCGATGCGCAGATCAGGTGAGACGTCCTTCCTCTCGATTGAAACGATCATTCTCTCTCTACCGTGACGCCTCCCTTGTTTTTCTCTTCTGGTCTACCTCTTCCCTCTCCAATCTACACCGCTTTTCGTTCCGACCACCACTTCTCACCCCCCCTCTTCAGACTATTGTCAACTGAACCACACGTCCGTGCCTATTGCTCTTCTTTGCAAACTATCGGTAACCTCCCTCTATGATCTCGACCATGCCTCGCCTGTTTACATCTTCCTCTACACCTCTCCATATCCCTGACTCTGTTAATCCATGTACCTTTCTTCATCATACTCCTCTTTGCCAATTGATAGGAGTGTAGTTGATCTCGGGCTCCCACACTTCACCGGACCTCGCAACAAGCCGCAACACTTCTTCTCTATGTGACAGCCAATAGGTAGAATGTGATACCAATTGGTACCTTGCTGTGTTACGTTAGTTAGGTATATCGTGATCTTTGAGTTTAGGAGAGAGAGTTTTAGAAACGTGCCTTTGTGTATCCCAGATTTCGAACCAGGAGGGGATGATACCACAAGCTGACGAGGATGTGCGTTAGTTTCAACCAAGGTCGAAAAGGACCACTTGCCTGACGCCATCTGACACCGGTTGTGTAAGAGCCTTAGTCTTTTGGAGCTGAGTTAGACTTATCCGCCCCTGCGGTTGAGGATGCCCGCCCCTGCGGTTTCCTGCGGCTGCAACCGGCTTTGTTGACCGAGTGGACCGTGCTTTACCCTTTCTTCTCTTCCTACTTAAGCTTCTTCTTGGCTTTTGATCAAGGGTTTCATTCTTCATTTCCAACTGCCACGATCTTCTTCTCTCCTCATTCTCCTTTGATCTTGCTCTTGTTTTCTTCTTGGTTTGGAAGAGTTGTTTGTGTGGTTTTTGGTGGATGTTGATGTGTGGATGTGTTGCTGTGCTTGGAGAGCCAGTTGAGGGTCTTGTTGCTGATCATTTCCTTGGATAGGCCACAGCAGTGGTGAGTCCATCTCCTTCCTTCTTTCTTTCTTCTTCTTTGATTCCTTTCTCTTTTCCTTAGCTTAGATCTCTTAGGTGTGTATTGATGTTGGAATGTGTATATATATATATATATATATATGGCTAATGGATGATGAAGACGTGATTTCATCCCGTGAAGAACCGAAGAGGAAATCAGTGTTCACCTTCTGCAGCGTCGCCACCCCCGCGCCAACAAGCCACCGCCCCTGCTGCCACGGTCACCGTGCCTGCGCCAGTGTGTCGTCGCGCCTGCGGTTGCCTTTTCTTCGCCCCGGCGTCCTTCTTGTCACGCAGGTGCGTCTGGTACAGGATCTACCTAGAGTAGTGTAGATCCCTTCCTTTCCTAGTATGAGCGGGTTAGTAGCATGCTAGGTATGTGTATGATGATGAGTATGATATCGATATATGCCGGTTATGGCTTTGAGGTTTAGTAGATTATCGAGGTTTATAAGTTGGATATGATCCTTATGGATCCCTTGGGTCTAGGTGTGACCCCTTTGATTGATAGGAGATTTGATATCTCTTTAATTTATGCCTTGTTATTAGGCAGTGTTGTCCTCCAGATTGGAGTTGATCGTGTTAAGAGTATTCCGAGGTTGAGGTAAGTCCATAGGACTTACTTAGCTACTATCCTTATATTGGATGTATGCATGAGTGGTGTGTGATATATGCTTGATAGCATACGATGTTGATTAGAACCGACCTATGGTTTAGTGATCGCTCATTGTAGGGATGTGATAACTTGCCCTTTCATCCCGCTAGGAGTCTGGTTGGTTCTCTGTAGGCAGAAACCGAATAGAAAAATAAACAAAACCCGAAAGGGTCTGACTTTTCAAAAGATTTTGGTTTTGAAATGAGTACAAATGTTTTGGGATAGCTGTACGAGAAGCCATCACCCCTCTGAAGACCTCGACAGTATAGATATATATAGATATTACCTTATGTGATGTTGTGATGGACTTTTAGTATATATATATATATATATATATATATATATATATATCTATACATATGGCATATATATAGCCTTCTAAGTTAGGTTTATATACCCTGCAGATGGTTCGGACTATAGTCTTATTTGCAGTTGGACGAGGTAGGGGTAGACCCCCTCTTTCTTCAGTAGCTAGAGGACGGGGTCGGATTCCCGCTGTTGATCCACGTGCAGCGGAGGAGATTCATGAGGATGTTGTTGAGAGTGCCGTTCCTGAGACTGGGAACGATATGGATGAGAGTGCCATTCCTGAGACTGGGCAGACCAGTGGTGATGGTGGAGCTGCTAGTTCAGGGCGAGGCCAGGGACGCCAGAGTTACCCCTCATCTGCACCGGATGCAGATAAGGGACGACAGTGTTATAACTGTAGTGAGTATGGTCATATGCTATCAGAGTGCACGAGGCCGCCAGTGACTTGCTTCACTTGTGGCAGAGCCGGTCATAGAACTGTCTTCTGTAGACGGGGTGGATCTTTATCACAGCAGGGTTCTTCTCCTTCTAGTGTAGCGGGAGGTGCGCAGAAACCACCTCAGCAGCAGCCACAAGGACAGCAGAGAGTCCCAGATCGTCCTACTACTCAGGGATCTTCTCTTGGATCGAGTAGAGGTAGAGGTCGTGGTGGGGGTACCACTGACACCAAAGGACCACAGGGTAGAGTTTTTGAGCTGAGGAGTGCAGAGGAGGCAGCTGCACCGACTGCTACAAGTACCATTTTGATCTATGGTTTACTTGTTAGAGTTTTATTTGATACGGGTGATACGCATTCAATTATATCTTATGCATGTGTTGAGCGTTTGAGTCTAGATACGACTGAGGGGATACCCTTTAGTATAGGGTTACCCGATGGTAGTAGGGTCAAAGGTACCCGTGAGATCCGTGATTGTACCATTTCTATAGGGACTCGTGTGTTACTTGTTGACTTCTTTGTCATGCCATTAGAGCATGAAGAAGTCATTTTAGGTATGGATTGGATGGATAGACACCATGCCGTATTAGATGTAGGTAGGAGGATTGTGACACTCTCTATCGAGTTAGGTCAAAAAGAGGTTTTCCGAGGTTGGGATCTTGGGAGGTCATGCATGGTGATCAGTGTGGTACGTGCAGCTAGATTGATTGCACAGGGATGTGAGGCCTTCTAGTGTTATGCCATGAAGGAGGGGGAGAGTAAAGCGTTAGAGGATATCCCAGTAGTCTGTGAGTTTACAGACGTTTTTGCTAAACCGTCTAGTTTGCCGCCTCAGAGGAGTGTGGAATTTGACATTGAGTTAGAGTCTGGTACGAGACCGATCACGAAGGCCCCATATCGTATGGCGCCTATCGAGATGCTGAAGCTGAAGAAGCAACTCGAGGAGTTGGCTGAGAAGGGTTTTATCCGCCCTAGCGTATCCCCATGGGGAGCACATGTCCTCTTCGTGCGGAAGAAGGACGGATCGTTGAGACTGTGCATTGATTACAGAGAGCTGAACAAGGTGACCATCAAGAACAAGTATCCATTGCCCTGTATTGATGACTTGTTAGATCAGCTTCAGGGATCGACTATATTCTCTAGGATTGACCTGCGTTCGGGGTATCACCAGCTGAGGGTGAGAGAGCAGGATGTGCAGAAGACAGCCTTTCGGACCAGATATGGACACTACGAGTTTGTAGTGATGCCATTTGGGCTTACGAATGCCCCAGCAATCTTTATGGAGTTGATGAACAACATATTCATCGACTTTCTGGATCAGTTTGTGGTAGTCTTCATAGATGATATTTTGGTGTACTCTCGCAGTACAGAGGAGCATGCAGGACAGTTGAGGACTGTGTTACAGGTTTTACGAGATAGAGAACTTTATGCCAAGTTCTCTAACTGCGAGTTCTGGATGTCATAGGTTACATTCCTGGGTCATGTTGTTTCAGCCGAGGGGATCAAGGTGGATCCGGCAAGATAGAGTCAGTAGCAGCATGGACGACACCGACGAACGTCAAGGAAGTACGTAGCTTTCTTGGCCTAGCCGGTTATTACCGACGCTTTGTGGAGGGATTTTTTGTGATTGCCCATCCACTGACGAGTCTGCTGAGGAAGACTACCAGATTTGTATGGTCTGAGCAGTGTATGCAGAGTTTTGAGGAGCTGAAGAGACGTCTGACTTCCGCTCCTATTTTGGCACAACTAGAGGGTTCTGCTGATTTTGTGGTTTACAATGATGCATCCAAGCTAGGCTTGGAATGTGTATTGATGCAGCGAGGCAGAGTGATTGCATATGCGTCTAGACAGCTGAAGACGTATGAGGAGAACTACCCGACTCATGATCTGGAGTTGGCAGCGGTAGTTCATGCACTGAAGATCTGGAGACATTACCTGTATGGCGCTACATGCCAGATCTCTTCACAAACCATAAGAGTCTAAAGTATATTTTCACGCAGCGGGAATTGAATAACCGCCAGCGTAGGTGGTTTGAGCTGATCAAGGACTTTGATCTGGAGATTTTGTACCATCCGGGGAAGGTGAACGTTGTCGCCGACGCCCTGAGTAGGAAGACGCCTCAAAAGAAGGCGATTGCGAGACTGACAGTTCAACATTAGTTACAAAGAGATCTGGTCTGGTTAGAGTTTGACATCCAGTATCCTGATGAGGATGCCCAGTTGAGTACCTTAGAGGTTCTTCCTGATCTGTTGAGTGAGATCCAACAAAAGCAAGGGACCTGCCCGACATTGATGAGGATCCAAGAGAGGATGTCCCGGGATGAGGCTCCACAGTTCCTTATAGAAGCAGATGGAGTGATGAGACGCCGCGATCGCGTCTGTATACCGGCTGATGCAGATTTGCGACAGAGGATATTACAAGAGGCTCACTGTACGGCTTATTCCGTGCACCCAGGTACGAGTAAGATGTACCATGATTTGAGACGTTCATATTGGTGGGGAGGGCTGAAGCCCGACGTAGCCAGATTTGTGGCACAGTGCGTGACCCGTCAGCAGGTTAAGATTGAGCATTTCAGACCGAGAGGTGAGCTCCATCCATTGCCTGTAGCACAGAGGAAGTGGGAGGACGTCTCCATGGATTTTGTGACTGGGTTGAGACCGAACAGGAGCTTTGATGCTATATGGGTTATAGTGGACAGACTGACGAAAACGGCACGTTTTATCGCTATTCGGAAAACGTGGCCATTGAGCAGATTAGCTGAGGAGTACACTAGACAGATAGTGAGACTCCATGGAGTACCGAGGACGATTGTCTCAGACAGAGATGGGCGATTTACCTCGAGGTTTTGACAGCAAATTCAGACTACCTTGGGGACGAGTTTACACTTCACTTCTGCGTTCCATCCTCAGACAGATGGTCGGTTAGAGAGGACCATTCAGACACTGGAGGATATGTTGCGAGCTTGTGTGTTGGACTGGGGACAAGTGTGGACGGATCATCTCCCACTAGTTGAGTTCTCGTACAACAACAGTTGGCATGCATCGATTGGGATGGCCCCATATGAGGCACTGTATGGAGAGAGATGTCGTACTCCGTTATGCTGGGATGAGTCGAGCAGTGTTAGTGGTTTGACACCTGATCAGGTTCAGGATGATGTTGCTCGTGTAGCACTGATTAGAGAGAGGATGCTGACTGCACAGAGCCGTCAGAAGTCATATGCAAATAGGAGGCGTAGACCCCTAGAGTTCAGAGTAGGAGCCCATGTGTGGCTGAGAGTGTCTCTGACACGAGGTGTTAGACGTTTTGACATTAAGGGGAAGTTGAGCCCCCGATATGTCGGACCGTTCGAGATTCTGGATCGGGTTGGGAGCGCAACATACAAATTAGCTTTGCCTCCGAGATTAGAGGGTGTTCACCTTGTGTTTCACGTGTCTCAGCTGAGGGAGTACATACAAGATCCGAGACATATTGTGAGTTATGATGATTTAGTGGTCGAGCCGGACCACACTTTTGTTGAGCATCCGATTACAGTTCTAGAACGAGGTATGAGACGCCTGCATTCGAAGGACATTCCTATGCTGAGGATACAGTGGTCGAGACGAGGACCTGATGAGGCTACACGGGAGACTGAGGATAGTATTCAGAAGAACTATCCAGAGTTTTATGCCGAGATAGATGTATCAGTAGGATCAACGAGTAGATCATAGTACTATCTTGGTGAGTGTTGTGATTATGTGCTTATATGCTATGATGTGTTTATTTTCATACTAGCTATGATGTGATTTATGATCTTATTAGATCTTGTTGTGCTAGTGAGATTGGTGATTATAGTTGGAGATGGTTCTTTTCCTCCATTCTATTTGTGATGGACATAGTATTGCTGGAGATGTTTTTCCTCCATGCCCTTATGTTATGAGTATGATACGGCTAGAGATGTTTTTCCTTTACGCCCTTGCGTTGTGATGATAGTTTGGCTAGAGATGGTTTTCCTCTATGCCTTGGACAGTATAGTGATCTTGTTGCTGGAGATGATGTTTTCCTCCATGCTCATGTTTGAGGTTATAGAGTGATATAGGTTGATACCTTATGAGCGGAGAGGTGATGCCTCCGATAGAGAGAGTTATACCTCGGCTTTTGAGTCCAAGTGGTGTTAGGATTGCACAAGTTTCGGGACGAAACTTGTTTTTAGGAGGGTGGATGTAAGAGCCTTAGTCTTTTGGAGTTGAGTTGGACTTAGCCGCCCCTGCAGGTCTAGAGGGCCGCCCTTAAGGCTCAGGATGCCCGCCCCTGCGGCGGTTGCAGCCGGCTTTGTTGACCGAGTGGACCGTGCTTTACCCTTTCTTCTCTTCCTTCTTAAGCTTCTTCTTGGCTTCTGATCAAGGGTTTCATTCTTCATTTTCAGCTGCCACGATCTTCTTCTCTCCTCATTCTCCTTTGATCTTGCTCTTGTTTTCTTCTTGGTTTGGAAGAGTTGTTTGTGTGGTTTTTGGTGGATGTTGATGTGTGGATGTGTTTTTGTGCTTGGAGAGCCACTTGAGGGTCTTGTTGCTGATCATTCCCTTGGATAGGCCACAACAGTGGTGAGTCCATCTCCTTCCTTCTTTCTTCTTCTTTGATTCCTTTCTCTTTTCCTTAGCTTAGGATAGATCTCTTAGGTGTGTATTGATGTTGGAATGTGTATATATATGTATGTGTATGGCTAATGGATGATGAAGACGTGATTTCATCCCGTGAAGAACCGAAGAGGAAATCGGAGTTCACCTTTTGCAGCGTCGCCGCCCCCGCGCCAGCAAGCCTCCGCCCTTGCGTGACCTTGTCACCGCACCCGCGCTAGAGATCCGCCGCCCCTGCGGCCACGTTCACCGCGCCTGTGCCAGTGTGTCGTCGCGCCTGTTGTTGCCTTTGCTTCGCCGCTGCGTCCCTCTTGTGACGCAGGTGCGTCTTGTACAGGATCTACCTAGAGTAGTGTAGATCCTTTCCTTTCCTAGTATGAGCGGGTTAGTAGCATGCTAGGTTTGTGTATGAGGATAGAATGATGATGAGTATGATATCGATATATGCGGTTTATGGTTTTGAGGTTTAGTAGATTATCGAGGTTTATAAGTTGGATATGATCATTATGGATCCCTTGGGTCTAGGTGTGACCCCTTTGATTGATAGGAGATTTGATATCTCTTTATGCCTTGTTATTAGGCAGTGTTGTCCTCCCAGATTGGAGTTGATTGTTTTGAGAGTATTTCGAGGTTGAGGTAAGTCCATATGACTTACTTAGCTACCATCCTTATATTGGATGTATGCATGAGTGGTGTGTGATATATATATGCTTGATAGCATACGATGTTGATTATTACTGACCTGTGGTTTAGTGATCGCCCTTTGTAGGGCCATGATAAATTGCCCTTTCATTCCGCTGGGAGTCTGGGAGGTTCTATATAGGAAGGTCAGATCTGGTAAACGGTTCGGGCACTCTCCATTCCCATAGGGTATACGGGAGGTGTTCCAGGCACCACTCTAGCTGGCTATGGGACCCAGAGGCGAGGATTATATATTCCTCGTGTCACATATATTCATATTCATATATATATATATACGATTTGAGTGTTGGACTTCATAAAAATAATTAACCGGGTAAATGTGTGACAACATGATTATGTGTTTATGATTCCCTGACTTGTGTTGTGCTTGAGTATTATCTTATATATGTATGGTTAGCTAACGGTTTTATACCGTGTTATAGATTCTTTAAAGGTTAGGAGAACTGCAGAGTGATTCAAATGGGGTGATCCGCTGAGGGCTCCATGCACTAGGTTTATGCGAGGGTATGGGGATTTTGTATGTACAGATACATGTTTTGGTTGTACTCAGCGGTACTTTGTATACATTTTGAGATGTATATATTCTGGTTTGATATTTGGTTTTAATCTATCTACCTGCCTTGTTGTAAGATCCAGTGAACTTGTTGTTAGGCTAGAGTCAGGATCCATTGTGAGATTCTAGCCCAGTAGCGCCCCGAGTCCTACGGATTTGGGGTGAACAGGTTGGATCCGGTCGACCTGCTACCCGCTTTCTTTCCGGTTAAATTTGGATCCAATGCCTTTCCGTCGGTTTAATTTTTATGAGTAATTTAAATTATTTCGAGTTTCATTAAAATTTAATATAGAAGTTAGATATACAATTAATTGAGCTTTGCATGTTAATATAGCCTTACATAGTGGTAGGAAGTTGACATGTATGGTAATGCGTAATTAAGTACGTAGGAAAATCGGAAAGTCGGATTGAACTGAAGTGAGTAGGTGGTAAGGGAACCGGAATGAGAATGCGGAATAGTCCGGAGTTTAATAACGTAGACGAGTATGCACTTCTAAGATAGGGATATTTTAAGGAAATGACTACACTAGGGATAAGGAAACGTGAACGGTCGTGTAAGTCCCCGAATCAAAATGTTAACGAAGATTAGGGTATTGAGGTTAAACATCATACATTGGTTGTGAGAATGATAAGTTGAATGAAATTTAAGGTCGAAATGGTTCTAAGAATGGATACATTATTGATCAGGATAATCGGATCATTGGCTGACAAAATCGCGAGACTTTGAGACCAGTACAGATAAGGTCAGTTCGTAGGACTCATTTAGCTATCGTTTAATATTGCGTGTGCATTAGAGTTGTGTGTGTTTTTCTTGTGAAATGAAAGGAACGAACTAGACCACTGTACTTTAATTTTAAGAAAGGCACAAGTGTGTGATAACGTGCCGTAACCCTTGGTCCGGGCCGATGGTGCCGGAGGATTGCCCTGCGACCAGTCTAGTAGTGTATACGGGAAGAGGTACATACACTAGTCCTACTGGTTAACGGGGACAGGTGTGTTACAAGAAAAAGATGGAAAATAGGATGATTAAATCCACATAATGAAAGATAATGAACCGGAACCTTGAGTGTGCATGTTGATTAATTTACTTTACATTTCTTTATATGTGATTGTTCTCTAGTGATATTTAGTACTAGAATTGTAGCTAATAGTTTTTACCGTGTTGATTAGACTTTGCAGGTTAGATTTCTACCGAGAGATCCAGAGTGAAGTGGCCATCCGGGTTTCCGTACTTGTATCGGGTTCTTTGGTTATTTATTTAGTTATTTATTTTTCCAGTTTGAGTATTATCGTTAGACTTACCCCGTCCTAGAGATTGGATGTTACTATGTGTAGTAGTGTCTTTATTACTCTTAGTACTTTTATTAATGATTTAACGTGTTAATATTTGTGCCTTTGCAAGGTCCATAGTAATTGTTATCAAACTAAGGTCAGGACCCACTGTGAGGTCGTAGCCAGTGACGCTCCGGGATCCTCAGATATCGGGGTGTTACAATTTTCCGATTTTATTAGGATTTATCAAAATTGACAATTTATATTTCAATTAAAAATAGGCTTTTTGAAAAAAAATTGGGAGCTACAGAAAACGAGGAGGTGACATGTGGCAAAAGAAGGCTATCCTTTAATATATATACTAGTATATTACCCATGCATTGCACGGGGCTTGATTTAATATTTTTTAAAACATATGAATAAAAATTATCTTCTTTAGAGCATAATATTAGTTATTCACTATGAATTTGACTATCTTTTATTATACATATAATACAGGAACAAATTCAAGTTATATTCATATAACATAAAACAATTCTTGTCAAAATTTATATTTATAGTTTAGTTAATGACAGAAAATTTAATTTCAAAAGAAGTTTCGTTAATTATATTACACGTTCATTGCATGGGGCTTGATTTAATATTTTTATAAACATTTGAATATAAATGATCTTCTTTAGAGCATAATATTTGTTATTCGGCATAAATTTAACTATCTTTTATTATACATATAATACTGTAACAATTAAAGTTATATTTGTAACACCACGAATTCTAGGAACTCGGAGTTTTAAAAGACGAACATGTTTAAATATGACAACTCTACACACGTGCGACAACCAACTGAAAAACAATAAAGTCTACTGTAAGATAATTAAATAAATAAAGACACCCACAACTCCTAGTACGAAAATACCGGTTGGCCACTTCACTCCCAATTTCTCGGTATAGAACTAACTTGCAATGATTATCAACACGGTAAAACCGTTAGATACAATTCTAATACTAAGGATACAAGGGCACAATCACAAATAAGGTAATACAGTAAATCGCTCAACATGCAGCAAACAATGTCCGGGTTCTTATCTTTTCTTTTGGTGGCATTTGTTATCCTATTGTTCAAATTTTCATGGTAGCACAAGGGTCGCCCAACCCTCGCCCCGTCCCCGTAAACCAATAAGACTGATTTCGATGCATATCCCCCGTATATGCTATTGGACTGGTCGCAGGTAATCTTTCGGCACCATCGGACCCGACAGAGGGCTACAACGCGTTATAATACACTTGGACCTCTCATTAGAAAAATAAAAGCAGTGGTCTAGTTCGTTCATTTTATTTAACAAGCACCTCACACACTACCCCAGTACAAACTCAATATTATCACGGTAGCCAAGTGAGTCCCAAGAACTCACCTTATCCGTACTGGTGTTCAACGTTATTCAATATATGCCACTCTGTTATCTAAATCATGAGCAAGATATATCAACCCTTCGTACTCCTCGATTTATTTATTTTTTTTAGTTAAATGGTAAATTCATTGAAATAAGTGGGAAAGGGACTTAACTAGGACTAGAATAGTCCTAGCTAAGCCTACATAACACAAGAGTACAACATCAAAAAGCATAAAGGGGTAGAAAGCACCCAAGTACTCCATATAAGCATGAAAGCCTCCTGAACATACTATCAACTTGACTGAAAAGAAAAAAAATAAACTCAAGGCACTATTCATAAGGCCCTTCCACCTTCGGCAAAGCCATCAGCAGAAAGGGACTCTCATATACCAGATGTGTGCTTAGCCATCGGATCAAGGTATCATTCACCTTCGGCAAAGCCATCAGAAAATGAGTCCCTAGTCCGGTACAATGTGTCCATATAACGTAAAACAAACCAAGCGCATAATACAACTCTGGTATAACAAACATGATAACATTACACCTCAAATCTTTCCCCAATCCTGGAAGGGAAAGCCTCATATAGCAGTGTGTATGTGTGGCCTCTAATCGTCCGGACCAGGACATCAATAGGGATCCTGTTCCGGTCAAACACCAGAGCATTCCTAGAATGCCATAAGTAGTACACCGTCGCAGAGAACGCATAGATATGTGCTCTGCTTGTCCAGCTCCTTCCTGATGTGGTGAGAAGGTAGGTCAGGACATCGGCTTTCGTATACATGTCTCCAGGCATCCGGAATCCATGACAAATCTGTCTCCGTACCTCCCTCGCATATGTACAACCAAATATCAAGTGGTCATGGGACTCACTCTCTAGGCCGCATAAATGGCAAGTGGGGTCAATCTCTAAGAAATACGGTCTATCTCCAGTATATAGGCGACCAAGAATCGCCATCCAAAGTATAAAGCAGTGCTTGGGCGTATTGCCTGCATCCCAGACTATCCTGTACCAGTCGACCGTCTCTCCATGCTCCCTGATCATGTCATATGCCTCAATAACTCTAAACTTGCCTCCTTGGCAACAACTCTCAAGCAGCTCATCTAGCATCGTATCTTCGTCCATAAAAGTGGATGCCTCACCTCTAGCTCCGATGATGGCCTTCACTAGAGGCGAGTCCCATCGGTGGGCTATCCAATGCTTTGGCTCAACCACCTGTAGATATTTGTGATGGATCAACCTTACCCAAAGGTTGTCCCTCTTAGCATGGATGTGCCAGTAATACTTACAAATAAATGCCGAGTTCCAACACCTAAGGTTAAGGAGACCCAAACCGCCCTCTCTCCGGGGCATGCACACCTGATTCCATGCTACTCTGGGCCAACTCTACAAGAATTGTCTACATAATCCTATCAACATGTCCATCACCACAGAGGGCACTGACAGCAAAGATAACCAAAAGCTCTCCGTACCCTGTAGGACCGTCCGGATCAGCTTAAGTCTACCTGCAAAAGAAAGATGTATCTTGTCCCACGCACATATGTACTTCCCAATCTTATCAATAAGGGGGGAGTAATCGGTTGCACGGAGGACATGAGGAGCAATCGGGATTCCCATATATCGGAAAGGAAATGTTCCCGTAGAGAATCCCGAGAGCAAGGTTAGGTCATTTGCCTTTGTATCAGAAACAAAACCTAGGAAGATAGAAGATTTTGGGAGACTAACAGCCAGGCCCGAAATCTTCTCAAATCTGCGTAAGCATTCCATAAGGATGCTTACAGAATTAACATCTCCTCTGCAGAAGAGGACGATGTCATCCGCATACATCAAATGAGAGATTTTGAGATCCTCACAGTTCTGATGAAACCGGAAGTCAGGTTTGGCCGTCTCAGCGCGTTTCATCCTGGAAAGGAATTCCATACAGATGACAAACAGCAAAGGAGACATAGGGCAACCCTGTCTCAACCCACGCTTACCCTTGAAGAAGCCATGCATAGTTTTGTTTACCCGAATGGAGTAAGACGTCGTAGTAACGCACTCCATCACCCAGTCAATGAACCTGGTCGGGAAACTCAACTCCGTCATGGCATAACGGAGGAACTTCCAGGAGATCGTATCATAAGCTTTGGCTAAGTCGATCTTCATGAAACATCGCTTAGTGTCTCTCCGGACACTATACCTCCAAAGAAGCTCTTGGACAAGGAAGATATTGTCAGACATCGATCTCCCTGGGATGAAAGTAGAATGTTCCGGGTAATAAAATACCCAAGACACGGACCCAATCTGTTTGATATCACTTTGGTGATGATTTTATAGACAACATTACAACAAGAGATAGGTCATAACTGATCCACATGAGTAGGGGAGTCTACTTTAGCAATTAAGGATACTAAAGTATGATTTATTTGCCGAAGTAATTTCCCATTAGTAAGAAACTCTCAGAAAGCAACACACACCTCACTTGCAGTATTATCCCAAGTTTGTTTAAAGAACTTGGAAGAAAACCCATCAGGACCAGGTTCCCTAAGGTCTCCAATCGACCAAAGTGCCTGCTTAATCTCTGCATTGGAGACAAAACCAATAAGTCTCATTTGATCCTCATCCGCAACCCGCGGTCCCACCGCAAACCACTCCCTAGGAGCCTCCTCCACATGTCTCTCCACACCAAACAACCCCTTGAAATAGGTCACAAACTCATCGCTCACTCCTTCTAAAAAAGTGATGGTAGAACCATCTGCCAAATGAAGCGCAGGAATAAAATTCCTTTTTCCATTTGACTTCATAAGACCATGGAAGTACGAGGTAGTTCTATCACTGTTAAGAACATGCCTCGACTTAGCCTGTTGCTCAAAAAAACTCTTCTCAGCAGGAGAAAGCCTCTTAGCTTTAGTTCTGCAACCTTCAAGGCGAGCCCGCAAGGCATTGGAATTCGGGTCCAATCTTAAACTCTCGAGGCAAGTCGCGTAATCCTCATTAGCCATTTTAGCTTTTTCAGAGATGTGTCCAAAATGGCTTTTATTAAGCCCACGAAATGGACCTTTCATACCTCGAAGAAGGTTACAGAGACGAAATTGATGGGTTTCCCGGAGGCAACAACTCCAGTTCTCCTTCACAATCTCCTGGAACTAGTCATGGGAAGACCACATATTGAAGAATTTGAAATTAGGCTTCCCGGCCATTGGACGGCGAATGAGGTGAGCAATTGCCGGCTTATGGTCCGAAAAATGCCATCTATTCGGAAAATTAGCACGGCAATACATATCCTGGTCAAGCCATTCAGAATTGACAAATATTTTGTCAACCCTACTCCAGATAGTACCATTCGTCCAAGTGAATTTATTATTATTTGTGAAAGGTACATCAGTGAGCCCCAACTCATAACAAGCATCCAACATACCCCTACACTGATACATACGGACAGGTTCCCCATTGATCCTCTCATCAAGATGCATGACATTATTGAAATCCCCTAAGACCAGCCAAGGTAGGGTGTAGTCCCTTATCCAGCGTCTAATGGGGTCCCACACTTGCCTACGATAGGCAATGCTACCTTTCCCATAGACAAAAGAAACCCCATATTATATCCTAGTTACTCTGCAAGTAACTAAAACAATGATGAACTGTTCACCTATCTCTCCAACAACTAGGTTAAGGCGAGTATCATCACAGAGGACCAACATGCCATGCCTGTCATTAACCTCAAAGTTAGTAATGTACTTCCAGTTAGGGAAACTGGAAGCCATCACACGATGAATATCCAAAGGTCTATGCATATACTTGGTCTCAAGCACTCCACACAAACAGCCATCAAACTCCCTCAAAAACTCAGTCAACCCTTTTTGTTTCCGGGGTTGGGTGAACCCCTGAACATTCCAAGAGATGACACTCATCGGGAAACCGTCTTTCTAGTGGTCCTCCCCTAATCCCTAAACTCCCCCCTCATATGAGAACTAGAATCAATTCTCATAGATCTACGCTCTAGAATAACAGCTACATCCCTCCTCTGTTGGTTACGCTCTAGAATGACAGCTACATCCCTCCTCGATTTATAATTCTAACTCCCCCCTCATATGAGAACTAGAATCAATTCTCATAGATCTACGCTCTAGAATGACAACTACATCCCTCCTCTGTTGGTTACGCTCTAGAATGAAAGCTACATCCCTCCTCGATTTATAATTCTACTTAGATAGGGTATGACATCTAGCATCGATACTATTCCTCTTAGGTACATAAGTGATTAACCATAGGTAATAAAGGTGAAACCTTTATTGGTTTGAATGTGCCTAATTCCTCTCTATGTTGGGTAATTCCTGAGACTTACCCGTAAAAGTTTACCTAATCCTTAGTTGTTAATCTGGTTTGTTTAGAATTTCCTTCATCTCTACCTTGAGACTTACCCAGTAATAGGTAGTTAGGATTGGAACTAGATGTTCTTGAGACTTACCCGGTAATAGACCATTAGAGTAGAAACATTCATCCCTGTTTGCTTTTCATTCATATATGCTTTGTTAGATTGTCCTGAGTTCTTTTGTATAAATAATGATCATGAATTCCTGAAATCCATTTTCTTCCCTCTAATTTAATTATCTTTGTTTATCTTTCTTTTTAGCTCCATAATGTGTCAAATCACCTACAAAGCCACAAATAGTGTGTGTAGACATCTATTCTTGCAAAGCAGAACTAAACAAGAACAAATTGCACAAACTAAGGCCAAAACATGAATGCGGAAAGGGAAAATCTACCTAAATGCATCACTAAAACAGGTCGATAAATCATGTTATCAGATACCCTTACGGTTTCTACAACCTAAGTTCACGGACCTAGACGTCCATTCCAATCTTTCCATAATTTCTTCCATCATTCTACTTAACATGTTGTTAACCAGGAAGTCTCGTATTTCATCTATCACTATCCAACATCATAACTTCTTACCATTCTAATCCGATTCCAAAACGAACACAACGTTCTCCAAACTTGTACCAAAACTTCTATTATTCCGATCATTCTCTAATAAATCCTCAACAACATTCCACAACAACATCCACTAACTAACTTAACTAATTATCCCAAAATAATTAAATAAATAATTATAGACCATAATTATTAATTACCCGAAATTAATTTAACAAAATTAAAACGTGTTTCGGATTTCGAGTCTAACTAGAACGGAAATTGGTTGTACGGGTTAACGAAGTTAGTGGTACCAGAAGGCAAGTTTGCGGGACGGATGGTCACAAGTTCGATCACTCTCTATGGCAAATTAGCAGTTGCAATATAAGGGTGCAATTTGTCAGGGGTTTCAAGACGTTTGGACAACAAAGTAAGGTAATACGGCACAACGCAGAAGAGTCATACGTCCCGGGGTCGAAGACTGTCGGCAACATTTTTCATAAATAAAAGGTGATCTTGAAGGCGGAGATTCGAGATGTACCAGAGGCGTAGTTCGTCCGTTTCCCTCTTGTCTGTTGCGTCACGAGTTCGAATCCCCGGGGCGTACAAAAAGCAACGGTTTGATTTTCGCTGGCGAGGTAAGTGATCTTCGGTTTGATCGAGTCCTGTCCAACACAACCACGAAGTTCTTAAATATTTCCAGATCTTGGGTTCGAGACCCCGTGGTGACCCTTGGCCATCACGACTCTTTTTCTTCTGGTTCACATTCATCACGACTCTTTTTTCGATTTTATAAAGATTTATTGAAATTTCAAATTTGTATTTCAATTAAAAATAGGCTTTTTGAAAATAAAATTGGGAGCTGCAGAAAACATGGAGGTGAGACATGGCAAAACAAGTCTCTCCTTTAATAAATATAAGACTAGTGTATTACTCATGCGCAACATGTGTCCTTTTATATATTACTAATAACATTAATTCCTATATATATATATATATGTAATGCAATAGTAGAATAAGTATAAATTTAAAAAATAAAAATAAAGTTTTAATTCTACATTTTTTTAATGTTATAATTTTTAAAATATTATAAAAATTATCTAAGACATTATCCTATTTATTACTAATAAAATTAATTTCTTAAAAATCGGACGGATTGTTAATATTATTGGTTAACCATATATAAAATATGTAATATATTCGCTAAGTACTAAAATAAATAAATAAATAACGTATTTTAATAACTTATCAACCTAAAACTTATCATCAAGAGATTTGTTGAGGATATCAGTATAAGATATAAATGTAACACCCCGAATTCTGGGAATCCGGAGCGTCACAGGCTAGGACCTCACAGTGGGTCTCGACCTTAGTTGACAAAAATTTCACGGACCTTGCAACAAGGCACAAATATTAAAAAATTAAATCTTAAATATGAAAGATACGACAAAACCTAACGACAGTCAAACTCTAGGACGAGTAAGTCTAACAACATACAAGTAAACTGCATAATCAAATAACCAAATAAAATAACCACCACACCCGATCCTAGTACGGAAACCTGGATGACCACTTCACTCCCGATCTCTCGGTAGAGATCTAACCTGCATCATCTAACAACACGGTAAAAACCGTTAGTTACAATTCTAATACTAAAGTGTAACTAGAGCACAAACACTCACAAAGAAATATACAATAAATCACTGAGCATGCACACGCAGATCCCGTCTTATTATCTTTCATTACGTGAATTAATCCATTTTACTTTCCATCTTATCTTGTAACACAAGAGTCTCCCGACTCTTGCCCCGTCTCTGTAAACCAGTAGGGTTGGTGTATGCACCTCTTCCCGTATACCTACTGGATTGGTCGCGGGGCAATCCTCCGGCACCATCGGCCCGGGCCGACAGTTACGGCACGTTATCATACACTTGTGCCTTTCTTAACAAAATACAGTACAGTGATCTAATCCGTTCATTTTATTTCACATGAATATAGAATACACCACTCAAATGCACACTCAATATTAAACTGTAACTAAGTGAGTCCTACGAACTCACCTTATCGATACTGGTCTCAAAGTCTCGCGATCTTGCCAATCAGAGATCCGATTATCCTGTTCCACCTTTATCCATCCTTAGAACGAGTTCAACTTTTGACGCTACACGACTTATCATTCTAATCAATCAAGGTATGATATCTAGCATCAATACTTCGACGTTTCCTACTTCCTAGGTTCACGGATCTAGCCGTCTATTTCAAGTTGTCATCTATCACACGTTCGTTTTCTTAAATCCGTTATCTCGGAAAGTTCATAAATATTCTAACGTCATCAATCCGCTTAACGGTTCTCATTCCTATTCCGGTTCCATATCCACATCACGTTCACTAAATTCATCAACATCTTATATCGTTCATACGTCTAAAATAAGTCCTCCACGTCAATCCACTAATTCCCTTTTTGGTAACATAACCCAATCATTTAACTAATTAAAAATAATTATATAATTAATTATTTATCAACTTGAATTTAATTTAGCGTAATTAAATTAACGAGGCGGAAACGATTCGGTTCCAATAACATACGCCTTAAAACTGTTAAATTCCAATCTAATTATTCCAGCCAATTCCGCGATTATCATTCATTTCAACATTTCGATTATTCCGTACTAATTCCGAAACTATCATTTGTTTCCATATACTTAACTAAATATTAACCACTAATTAGTGACTACATTATCACGCATAAAATAATTAGATAATTATTACTCACGATTAAATATTATTGGAAAAAAATAATTTAACGGAATTAAACGGGTTCGGGTTTCGGGTCTAACCGGTGCGGTTTAAGAGCGAGTCAAACGGTACCATGTGGCAAGATAGCAGTCATGAAGCTCAGGGTTCAAGCCTTGGCTGCGGCATAAACAGGTTTGGATTAGTTTAACTCGTGACCCGAAGGTCTCCGGTTCCAAACCCACGGCCGGATACACAAAATTTGAAATCTGAAGTTAAAGCACGAGGTTGAGGGTTCGATACCTGCTGAGTGCAACTCTCCTCCTATCCGTCCATGAAGCTCCTGGTATGACCTCCTCCCCTGCACAAGTGAAGCCCGCCCAGACTTTATCCTTCTCATCAATCTCTGCACTACTGAAGATTAGACCGGAGGACACGGTGTTCACCTACGTCGGCGACGGCGGTGGTAATGAGGTGTGACACTGCAGCTTCCGATGACCGCGTTAGGAGGAGGGCGGTTTCCGGGGTCGGTGATTTGGGTGATGCATCGTTACATGTCGAGGAAGGGGTGTTGGAAGGTGGGGAATCTTGGGGTCAATTTCCGGTCTCGGCTACCGCGTTAAATGTGACAAAGGCTCGACAGGGCTTGTAGCGGTGTAGCTATAGGAAGGAAGAAAGTCTCGGTTGTTGGGCGCATAACTCCGCTGGTCAATGTGGTGGGTAGTCTCGGTCGTGGGTCGGTGAAGCAACGGTGCAGATCATTGGGCGAATGAAGTGTGGTTCTGGGTAGCGATCGAACGCAGAGGGGAGTGGGTACCATGGAACGTCGATAGTGAGGGAGAGGGCGGTGATTTAGTACGAAAAGGTAATCGATCTGAAGAGCGTATAAGGTCGGAGTCGAGGCACAGGGTTTCGCGAGGCGAGACGAAGCAGTCGGGAGTTACACTGGTCTTCACTAACCTCCTCAACATCTGCATTCAACACCGGTTGTTTACGTCCCTTGATTTACTCGTCTGTTACTTTTCTTGCAGAACGTTTCAGTGGAGAAGTGGATTTGGCATCACTTGGGCTTGTTCCTCACTTTGGAACGATCAAGCATTATAGTTGGGTAGGTAGAGAGGTGTCAAAAGATGGGCCGGTCCAAGGATATATATAAATAGGGTTATTTGGTTTGGTTTTACTACTCCGGCTCATCCGGTTCGGTTTGATTTAAACCACCAGATCAGGTTTATCTTCGTTTCGGTTTATTTCTTTCTACTCGATTCAGATTAAATAAATTAAATTAACTTAAATTTATTTATAAAATAACTAGGAAAATTCTTTAAAATTTCTGGTTATTACATCAGTCACCCCTTAAAATAAGTTTCATCCCGAAACTTAGGATGACGTACGGTTAATCCGAACTCCGGACTTCCGAGTCATAATTACCGATATTCTTAGGAGAGCTTCTCCCTTTTCTTTCAACCTGGAAGAACCAGTGTTACACGCATCCTGAGGGCAATCATCAATACATATATAATCACTCAAAATTTAAACGGCGTAGCATATAATAAACACATAAGACATAAGCAAGTTTTCGAACAACTCGTTGACTTGAAGTCGCCCCTAACTCGGCATGTTGCTCCGTTATGAGCTCCTAAAATTATCCCTCATTATCTAAGTGATCTCATCGAATCTCCTTCGGGACCACTGAATCTTTAGTATTAGAAATTCCTCATGATTGACCACCAGTAACGTCAAATATATATTCTCTAAGTTGCGATACAAGGACTCCGTTATATACCCTCAAAGGCGGTGAGAGGTTAACCGGTATGCTACCTCTCTGACTCACTCCAATAACTTATTGTCGAACTGCTTGACACCTCGAGTCGGCGATACTCTCAGTCACACCTATAACCCGACTCGAATTCTAGAGGTATGCGCCTCTCAAACACATAAAACTTTTGGCGACTTTAAGCTACTAGTATATGCTCTCGTATCAAGGCTACCCATTACATGTCGTCTTGTTAAATGTTCCCACAATCTCAAAGTATACCATCCATCCCTTTTCAAAGACGTTGGTCTTAGTTTCACCATGTAGTCGCATTATCCGTCCTGTGAATCCTTTTGTTAACCGACTCACCTTCCCCGTTTCCTTGGGAATATAAATGGCCGAACTTGGTGAGTCTATCTACCACAACCCGATTACTGTCAAATCTCCTGCTAGATCTTAGCCATATGACAACGTCCATAACTATGTCTTCCCACTTTCATTGCGGAACCGGAAGTGGTTAGAACTCTTCTTCGGTCGGGGTGCTCAATCTGGGCCTGTTGACAAATCGCACATTGTGCCACAAATCTGTCCACCTCCACTTCATACCACTCCGCTAATTGGAGTGTCTGACGTCTCTGTACATCTCCCTGGTACCTGGTGTACCGAGTAGGGTGTAGAATGAGACTTTTGTAGGATCCTGTACCTCAACTCCTCATCTAGAGGAACATTAACACTTCCTTTGCATCCCATAACTCCACCCGTACCTATCACAATTGTGGTGCTTCATCCCGGAATATCCTCTCCCGGATCCTAGATATGGTGGAGTAGGTATCCTGCTTCTGTCGGATCTTGGCCAACAGATCCGGCACAAGCTCCAAAGTACCTAAATGTTGATCAGCATTTGGAAACCGAATCTCCACCTCTAATCGGGTGAGATCTCTCTGTAACTCAGGTTGAGCCGTCAAATGAGTTATTTGCCTTCCTCTGAGGCATCTTCCTCCTCAAGGTGTCGGCGACTATATTCGCCTTCTCCGGGTGATACAGAAATTCTAGGTCGAAGTCCTTAGTTAGCTCAAGTCATCTCCTCTTCCGGTTATTCAACTCCCTCTATGTGAATATATAATTCAGACTCTTATGGTCTGTGAAGATCTTGCAAGTAGTCCCGTACAAGTGGGCACGTCCAATCTTTAGAGTGTGCATCACTGTCGTTAACTCCCGATGATTTATGGGGTAGTTCTCTTCGTACGTCTTCAACTAGCGAGACACGTATATTATAACCTTACCCTTCTATATCAATACGCATCCCAAGCCCAACTTGGATGCATCACTGTATACCACAAAATCCTCCGTGCCCTCTGGTTGGGCTAAGATCAGATAGGAAGTCAACCTTCGCTTCAGCTCCTCAAAACTCCTCTGGAAGGCTCAGACCACATAAAGCGGGTGGTCTTCCTCAGTAGACCGGTGAGTGGTCGGGCAATGACTGAAGAACTCGTCCACAAACTATCTATAATACTCCGCTGACCCTAGAAAATTGTGCATCTCCTTAATGTTCTTAGGATGTTGCCATGACGAAACGGACTCAATCTTGGCCGGATTACCTTGATCCTCTCAGCCGTAACCACATGACCCTGAAATGCTATCTTTGACATCCAAAACTCACACTTGGACAACTTAGCATCAACTTAGCATAGAGATGGTTGTCCAGTAGTACTTGTAATACCGTTCTCAAGTGTCTTGCATGCTTATCTCTGTTCCGGAAATACACCAAGGTATCATCAATAAAGACTACTACAAACTGACCAAGTATGCGATGAATATTCCATTCATCAACTCTATGAACACGGCCGGCGCGTTGGTGAGTCCATGGCATCACCACAATCTCATAGTGACCGTACCTAGTCCTGAACGCCGTCTTAGGATATCCTGATCCCTCATCCTGAGCTGGTGATATCCTGACCTCAAGTCAATCCTGGAGAAGACTGAGGCCCCCCTACAATTGGTCTAGCAGGTCATCGATACGGGGTAACGGGTACTTGTTCTTGATCGTTACCCGGTTCAACTCTTTGTAATCTATGCAAAGCCTCGTAGATTCATCCTTCTTCCTCACAAACAGTACAGGAGCACCTCAAGGAGAAACACTAGGTCGGATGAACCCTTCTCTGCCAACTCCTCCAACTGCTTCTTCAGCTCTGCCATCTCTATAGGTGTCATCCGGTAGGGAGCCTTTGAGATCGGTCTCTTGTCGGTTCTAAATCCATACTGAAATTTATGCTCCGTTGTGGAAGTAGGTCGGGAAGTCATCCCGAAACACTATCGTGCACTCACTACTGGTATGTCCTCTAACCTTGGACCCTTCTCTTTAGCTCTTTAAGCTCTTTAGTTCTAGTTCATATCACACAAGGTAGATAGTCTTACTCCCCATACAAGAGGCGGTCAATTTTCTTTCCTTCTCTAGCTGGTCTTCTTGGTTATCAGATTGGTTGCTTGACTAATAATACAATGTCGCTCTTAACTCCCCCGTGATGCTATAGGTAAGATGTTCATTGTTCCTTCCATTGATTGATGTCTCTCCACCCTCTCATCTATTGGGTTAACATTAAATTTTCCAGTCCAACCATGTTCCAAAAAGTCTCATTGCAAGCCCACTCACTCCGTGTGATATCTCACCTTCTGACTTAATTAGCTGGTATTTTAATTGCTACTGGTAAAATCCGAGCGCATTACTGCCCTTTGGTTGGGACGTGTGTGCCTATGTATGTCCACTATTCTGTGATTTATGTTTGAATGGTATTGTTTCCCTTTGATCGTCTCGGTACACGGGTTGTCTTATCAGTCTCATCCTTGCTATTTCCTGGTGATATTGTGTCTCGGGTCGTTTGTTATCCTGACTTTCACTTCCATAACTATAGTGACTATCGCACGTCAATGCTACTCTTTGAACGTCTTTACTCTTTAACCGTTCATTTTCTGTTATTTGGTATTCTCCTCTCTTGTCCATCTGATCTCAAAGAATCCATCTAAGGTGAATGTGTAGGCATGACCATGCCACTTCACACTCTTAGCTAGTTCTATACTAAGAAATGATTCTCTTTTTCTCTCTCATCCCGGGTCTTCTTATATCCAAATGTATTCTTCAATCATTATCCTCTGTCTAATCAGTTGTCACTTAGCCATGGTGGTATCTTGACCGCTTCACATGTACTTATTTTCTTTCCTTGTGGCTTATGTATCATCACGCATTCCTACTAGTTCCTTTACAGTAGATGGTGGTGATATTCTACCGTTCATCGGGATACGCCACTGTTCTTACTTCCCTTTTTCCTTAACTCGGTATGTTGGTCTAGGTACTCATTTCTTCGGTTTTTTAGATTCCGTTACCTGTTTCCTTCTTCGTACCCTAACCGGTGTTGTTCGCTTATTAGTGCATGCTTGACTTCCTGGAAAGCGATCCCGCTTCTCAACTTCCTTCCGTCGTCCAGCTGACATGATCGTACTTCATGACACCGTACGATGACTTATTATCGCATTCCTCGAAACACTATGATGCTCTCTTCTTCTATTACCAGTCTCTTGGGAATATCTCTTGCTATTGGCGTCTTGAGTTCTTGTCAAGAGGATAACTTTGTGGTTCTCGTACTTTTTCCACCCCGTTTTCATCTATTCTTCATTCTTATGGTATAACTTGGTGTAACTGTAGTTCCGTCCGTTAATCTTGTATTCTTGGAAAGTCAACAACACTCTTATTTCTGGATTCCGGAATCATTCCTTGAGCCCTGGAGCTTTCTTCGAGGCGTGATCTTATTGGTAGGTCGTATCTCCGAGTTTCTAGTATCGTTGGGTCATACTTTCTGTAATCTCACGCTCCGTACTCTCGTCTTTGGAACGCTTTTATTTCTCCACTTGCATGCTTAATATGTAATGCTTATTAAATATATTCCGTGCGGGAAGGGTAGAAAGGTAATTACCTTTACCCCAACCCGACACGATTACTATCCTGGTGTACGCCGTCTATAGGAGACATACGAATATAACTGGTATTATTATTTATAAGTACAATCACACTAACTTACTACAACCGAGATCTGCAGAGTGGAGCGGTGGTTTCCGTACTACTACCTAACCCGACTAAACAAACATTAGACTTTGAAATTCATTTTGGAAAATCATATCCCTTTTCGGGTTCTGTTTATACTTGGCCTCTTTATAAGATTGTGAGTGTCATTGTTTCCAACCTAGAGCTCTAATACCATGTTGTAACACCCCGAATTTTGGGAATCCGGAGCGTCACTAGCTAGGACCTCACAGTGGGTCCCGGCCTTAGTTTGACAACAATTTCACGGACCTTGCAACAAGACACAAATATTAAAACAATAAATCTTAAATAAAAGTACTACAAGTATGAAAGACACGACCAAACCTAACGACAGTCAAACTCTAGGACGAGTAAGTCTAACAACATACAAGTAAACTACAAAATCAAATAACCAAAATAAATAACCACCACACCTGATCCTAGTACGGAAACCCGGCTGGCCACTTCACTCTAGATCTCTCGGTAGAGATCTAACCTTCATAATCTAACAACACGGTAAAAACCGTTAGCTACAATTCTAATACTAAAGTGTAACTAGAGCACAAACACACACAAATAAATATACAATAAATGCTCAGCATGCACACGCAGATCCCGTCTTATTATCTTTCATTACGTGAATTTATCCATTCTACTTTCCATCTTATCTTGTAACACAAACGTCTCCCGACTCTTGCCCCCGTCCCCGTAAACCAGTAGGGATGGTTTATGTACCTCTTCCCGTATACCTACTGGACTGGTCGCGGGGCAATCCTCCAGCACCATCGGCCGGAACCGACGGTTACGGCACGTTATCATACACTTGTGCCTTACTTAACAAAATACAGTACAGTGATCTAATCCGTTCATTTTATTTCACATGAATATAGCACACACCACTCAAATGCACACTCAGTATTAAACGGTAACTAAGTGAGTCCTACGAACTCATCTTATCGATACTGGTCTCAAAGTCTCGCGATCTTGCCAGTCAAAGATCCGATTATCATGTTCCACGTTTATCCATCCTTAGAACGAGTTCAACTCTTGACGCTACACGAATTATCATTCTAATCAAGGTATGATATCTAGCATCGATACCCTGACGTATCTTACTTCCTAGGTTCACGGATCTAGCCGTCTATTTCAAGTTCTCATCTATCACACGTTCGTTTTCTTAAAATCCGTTATCTCGGAAAGTTCATAAATATTCTAACGGCATCAATCCGCTTAACGATTCTCATTCCTATTCCGGTTCCATAACCACATCACGTTCATTAAATTCATCAACATCTTATATCGTTCATACGCTCTAAAATAAGTCCTCCACGTCAATCCACTAATTCCCTTTTTTGTAACATAACCCAATCATTTAACTAATTAAAAAAATTATATAATTAATTATTTTTCAACTTGAATTTAATTTAGCGGAATTAAATTAACGAGGCGGAAACGGTTCGGTACCAATAACATACGCCTTAAAACTGTTAAATTCCACAATCTAGTTATTCCATCCAATTCCACGATTATCATTCATTTCAACATTTCAATTATTCCGTACTAATTCCACGACTATCATTCGTTTCCATAATTTATACTTATCTAAATATTAACCACTAATTTAGTGACTACATTATCACGCATAAACTAATTAGATAATTATTACTCACGGTTAAATATTATTGGAAAAAAATATTTTAACGGAATTAAATGGGTTCGAGTTTCGGGTCTAACCGGTGCGGTTTAAGAGCGAGTCAAACGGTACCATATGGCAAGACAACAGTCATGAAGCTCCGGGTTCAAGCCTTGGTTGCAGGATAAACAGGTCTGGATTAGTTTAGCTAGTGACCCGAAGGTCTCGGGTTCGAAACCCACGGCCGGTGTAACACCCCAAATCCGTAGGACTCGGAGTGCTATTGGGCTAGGATCTCACAATGGATCTTGACCCTAGCCTGACAACAACTTCACTGAATCTTACAACAAGGCACCAATAGATTAAAACAAAACATAAAAACTGATATATATATATATATATATATATATATATATATATATATATATATATATATAATTATATTTAAATATATATAAAAAAAAAATATATATATATATATATATATATATATATATATATATATATATATATATATATATATACACACATGTCAAAAGGATGATACAGAGTACTACTGAGTACAAAGTCAAACTAAAATCCGTACAATAATGATAAACCCAAAATCCCACGAATACGCCCAGTGTACGGAACCCTCAGCAGATCACCCCTCTGGATCACTCTACAACTCTCCTAACCTACAAAGGATCTACAACACGGTATAAAACCGTTAGCTAACTATACACATATATATAAGAAGATGCTAGAGCACAAACACACATCAATAATGTTAACACACCATCATGATATCACACATTTACCCGGTTTATTATCTTTAATAAGTTAAATCACTCAATCGTATAAATAGATGTATATGAAGATATGTGACACGAGGAATATAATCCTCGCCTCTGAGTGTTCTAGCCAGTTGGAGTAGTATCAGCACACCTCCCGTGTACCCTATGGGAGTGGTGAGGGTCCTTCCCGTATACCAAATCTGGCCTGAGTACAGAGAACCTCCCAGACTCCACTCGGGATGAAATGGAAAGGTTATCACGGCCACAACAATGGGCGGTCAGTATAACATAGGTCGGTGACCATAATAACACATGCTATAAAGCATATAACACACACACCACTCAAGCATACATCCAATATAAGGATAGTAGCTAAGTAAGTCCTATACAAGGCACACATATATATATATATATCAAACTCCTATCACACAAAAGGGTCACACCTAGACCCAAGGGATCCATAAGGATCATATCCAACTAGTAACCTCAAGGCCGTAACCGGCATATCTATATCATACTCATCATAAACCGATACCTAGCATGGTACTAGTTCCCTCATACTAGGAAAGGAAAAGAGCTACCCAACTATGGGTAGTCCCGGAATAAGACGCACCTACGTGATCAAGGGACGCAGGGGCGGAACGCAGGAAACCGCGGGCGCGGTGGCACTCAACCGCGGGGGCGGTGACAAGGGTAGCTGGCAACGCAGGCACGACGCTGGCACGGCCTGCGGCACAAGGTCCGCAAGGGCGGTGACTTCTGGCCGCGGGGGCGGCAACACTGCAGAGGGCGATTCCGCAGTTTCTCCTCGGCTCTTTCCGTGATCAAATCCCGCCTTTTCTCTTCCAAATCCACAAACAAACATGTCCATACACATACTAACATCAATACCCTTAGCATACATCTAATCCTAAGCTAGAAATATTGAATCAAAGTAGAAGAGAAGGAGAAGAAGCAAGAACTCACCACTACTGAAGATCTTAGGCTGCAGGGAGGATCAACACACACCAAAGCTGGCTTCCAAGCTCAGCAACACACACACTAGCATCATCATCAACCACAAAGTACAATAACTCTCTTCCAAACCAAAGGAAACCAAGACAAGATCAAGGTGAAGCAAGGGAGAAGGAAGAAGCACGTGGGAAGCTGAAGAAAGGAGTGAGGATGGAAACCCTTGATCAGCCAAAGGCAAGGAAAGACATAAGCAAAAGTAAAGCACGGGTCAACGAAGTCAACAAAGCCGGCTGCAGCCGCCAGAATCCGCAGGCGCGGTCTTTTGAGCCGTAGGGGCGGATACCCGCAAGGGCGGCACCTGGTGCCCGCGGGTGCGGCTAGGCCAATCTCGGCCAAAGGAAATCTCGGCTAAGGACGGAACTCGGTCTGAAAGACTAAGGCTCTTACACCTCACCCCCTAAAAACAAGTTTCATCCCGAAACTTGCAAAAACCTCGAACCACTCGGACTCACAAGCCGAGGTACACTCTCTTCAGCCTCAAACACAAGCATGGAGGAAAACATCAACTCCAGCAACACAACATACTCTCCAGGGCCTAGAGGAAAACCATCTCTAGCCAAACCATAAACATATCACAAGGCATAGAGGAATCACATCTCTAGCCGTATCGTATCTATAACAGAAAGGCATGGAGGAAGTAAATCTCCAACACTACTATGTCCATCAAACTAGCTTGGAGGAAAGAACCATCTCCAGCTAAACCTATCATATCACAATAGCATGGAGGAAAGAACCATCTCCAGCTATAAACAAGAATCATACTAGCATAACAAGATCTAGTAAGATCATACTCACATCAAAGCTAGCGTGAAATAAACACATCATAGCATATAAGCATATAAGCAGATAAGACTCACCAAGCTAGTACTAAGATCTACTCGGTGATCCCACTGGTGCACCTATCTCGGCATAGAACTCTGGATAGTTCCTCTGGATACTATCCTCAGTCTCCCATGTAGCCTCCTCGGGTCCTCGTCTCGACTACTGTATCCTCAACATAGGAATGTCCTTCGAACGCAGGCGTCTCATACCTCGCTCTAGGACTGCAAAAGGATGCTCAACAAACGTGTGGTCCGGCTCAACCACCAAATCATCATAACTCACGATGTGTCTCGGATCTGGTATGTACTCCCTCAGCTGAGACAAATGAAATACAGGGTGAACACTCTCTAATCTCGGAGGCAAGGCTAATCTGTAAGCGGCGCTCCCAACCCGATCCAAAATCTCGAACGGTCCGACATATCGGGGACTCAACTTCCCCTTAATGCCAAAACGCCTAACACCTCATGTCGGGGACACTCTCAGCCACACATGGGCTCCAACCCTGAACTCTAGAGGTCTACGCCTCTTGTCAGCATAAGACTTCTGACGGCTCTGTGCAGTCAGCATACGCTCTCTTATCAATGCTACTCGAGCCATATCATCCTGAATCTGATCAGGTGCTAAACAACTGACACTGCTATGCTCATCCCAACATAACGGGGTACGACATCTCTGTCCATACAGTGCCTCATATGGGGCTATCCCACTAGATGCATGCCAGCTGTTGTTGTAGGAGAACTCAACAAGTGGGAGATGATCCGTCCACACCTGTCCCCAATCCAACACACAAGCTCGCAGCATATCCTCCAGGGTTTGAATGGTCCTCTCGGACTGACCATCTGTTTGAGGATGGAACGCAGTAGTAAAGTGCAAACTCGTCCCCAAAGCAGTCTGAATCTACTGCCAAAATCTCGAGGTAAATCGTCCATCTCTGTCTGAGACGATCGTCCTCGGTACACCAGGGAGTCTCACTATCTGCCTAGTGTACTCCTCAGCTAATCTGCTCACCGGCCACGTCTCCCTAATAGGAATGAAACGTGTCGTCTTCGTCAATCTGTCTACTATGACCCAGATGGCATTAAAACTCCGGCTCAGCCTCAATCCAGTCACAAAAACCATGGTGACGTCCTCCCACTTCCTCTGTGGAACAGGAAGGGGATGGAGCTCACCTCCAGGTCTGAAATGCTCGATCTTGACCTGCTGGCAGGTCGCACACTGAGCTACAAATCTGGCTACATCGGGCTTCAACCCTCCCCACCAATATATACGTCTCAAGTCCTGATACATCTTACTCGTACCTGGATGTACAGAGTAAGGTGTACAATGAGCCTCTTGTAAAATCCTCTGCCTCAGCTTTGTATCAGCAGGTACACAGACGCGACCGCGGCGCTTCAAAACTCCATCTACTCCAAGGAGGAACTGTGGTGCCTCATCCCGAGACATCCTATCTCTGATCCTCTGTAAAGTCGGCAAGTCTCCTGTTTTTGTCGGATCTCATCCAACAGATCAGGAAGGACCTCTAATGTACGCAGCTGGGCATCCTCATCAGGAAACTGGATGTCCAGCTCTAACCAGATCAGGTCTCTCTGCAACTGATGCTGAACTGTCAGCCTCGCAATCGCCTGCTCTCGAGGCGTCTTCCTGCTCAGGGCGTCGGCGACAACGTTCGCCTTCCCTAGATGGTACAGAATCTCTAAATCAAAGTCCTTGATCAGCTCGAGCCACCTACGCTGGCGGTTATTCAATTCCCGCTGCGTGAAAATGTACTTCAGACTCTTATGGTCTGTGAAGATCTGGCACGTAGCACCGTACAAGTAATGTCTCCAGATCTTCAGTGCATGAACTACCGCGGCCAACTCCAGATCATGAGTCGGGTAGTTCTCCTCATATGTCTTCAGCTGTCGAGACGCATATGCAATCACCCTGCCTCTCTGCATCAAAACACATCCCAAGCCTAGCTTGGATGCATCACTGTAAACCACAAAATCCTCAGTACCCTCTAACTGTGCCAAAACAGGAACAGAAGTCAAACGCCTCTTCAACTCCTCAAAACTCTGTCTGCACTGATTAGACCACACAAATCTGGTAGTCTTCCTCAGCAAACTCGTCAGTGGACGGGCAATCACAAAAAATCCCTCCACAAAGCGTCTGTAATAACCGGCTAGGCCAAGGAAACTACGTACTTCCTTGACGTTCGTCGGTGTCGTCCATGTTGCTACGGCCTCTATCTTCGCTGGATCCACCTTGATCCCCTCAGCCGAAACCACATGACCCAGGAATGCTACCTCTGGCATCCAGAACTCACACTTAGAGAACTTAGCATAAAGTTCTCTATCCCGCAAAACCTGCAATACAGTCCTCAGATATTCTGCATGCTCCTCTCCACTGCGAGAGTATACCAGAATATCATCAATAAAAACCACCACAAACTGATCCAGGAAGTCGATGAAGATACTATTCATCAACTCCATAAAAACGGTTGGGGCATTCGTAAGCCCAAATGGCATCACTACAAACTCGTAGTGGCCATATCTGGTCCGGAATGCTGTCCTGTGCACATCCTGCTCCCTCACCCTCAGTTGGTGATACACGGAACACAGGTCAATCCTGGAGAACAAAGTCGCTCCCTGTAGATGATCTAACAAATCATCAATGCGCGGCAGTGGATACTTGTTCTTGATGGTCACCTTGTTCAGCTCTCTGTAATCTATGCATAATCTCAGTGATCCGTCCTTCTTCCGTACGAAGAGGACAGGTGCTCCCCATGGGGACACGCTAGGGCGAATGAAGCCCTTCTCAGTCAACTCCTCGAGTTGCTTCTTCAGCTCCAGCATCTCGACAGACGCCATCCGGTATGGGGCCTTCGAGATGGGTCTCGTACCAGGCTCTAACTTGATACTGAAATCCACACTCCTCTGAGGCAGCAAACTGGACGGCTCAGCAAAAACATCAATAAACTCACAAACAGCTGGGATATCCTCTAACGCTGGACTCTCCCCCTCCTTCATGGCATAACACTAGAAGGCCTCGCAACCCTGTGCAATCAGTCTGGCTGCTCGTATCGCACTGATAACTGTGCCTACCTTTCCAAGGTCCCAACCTCGGAAAATCTCTATTTGGCCTAATTCGGTAGAGAGGGTAACAGTCCTCTTACCTACATCTAGGACTACAGAATGTCTAGCCATCCAATCCATACCTAGAATGACTTATTCATGCTCTAATGGCATGACAAAGAAGTCAACTAGTAACACACGGGTCCCTACAGAAATGGGACAACCGTGAATCTCACGGGTACCTCTAACCCTACCACCATCGTGTAACCCTATAATAAAGGGCATCCCCTCAACTGTATCTAACCCAAGACGCTCTACACAGGCATCAGAAAAAAGAGAGTGCGTAGCACCAGTATCAAATAAAACTCTAACAAGTAAACCATGAATCAGAATGGTACACGTAGCAGTAGGTGCAGCTAGCTCCTCTACACTCCTCAGCTCAAAAACACGACCCTGTGGTCCTCTGGTATCAGTGGTGTCCCCACCACGGCCTCTGCCTCTACTCGGCCCAGGAGCAGATCCCTGAGTCGTAGGGCGATCTGGGACTCTCTGCTGTCCTTGTATCTGCTGCTGCTGTTGAGGTGGCCTCTGCCCACCTCCCGCTACACTGGCAGGAGAAGAACCCTACTGAGATGCAGCTCCGCCATGGCGGCAGTAAACGGCTCTATGACCCTGTCTACCACAGGTAAAACACGTCACTAATGGCCTCGTGCACTCGGGCTTCAGATGCCCTGAATCTCCACAGTTAAAACACTGTCGTCCCTTCTCTGCAACTGGTGCAGATAAAGGCTGACCCTGCATCTCTGAC
>CM008285.1:24561398-24579182 GCA_002319775.1 Fagopyrum tataricum
TCCAACACTCAAATAGTATATAAATATCTGCATATGAATATATGTGACACGAGGAATATATATAATCCTCGCCCTTGAGTGCTATAGCTAGTTGGAGTGGTATAAGCGCACCTTCCTGTATACCGTAAGGAGTGGTAAGTGTCCTTCCTGTATACAAGATCTAGCCTGACTACAGAGAACCTCCCAGACTCCACTACGGGATAAAAGGCAAGTTGTCACAACAACTACAATGGGCGGTCACTATATCATAGGTCGGTAATAAACCATATCACATGCTATAAAGCATATAGCAAACACCACTCATGCATACATCCAATATAAGGATGGTAGCTAAGTAAGTCCTATGGACTTACCTTAACCTCGGAATAATCTCAACCACTATCAACTCTCAACACGATCCACTCCAATCTGGAGGATAGCACTGCCTAATAACAAGGCATAACGAGATATCAATCTCATATCACTCAAAGGGGTCACACCTAGACCCAAGGGATCCATAAGGAACATATCAAACTCATAAACCTCAAGGCAATAACCGGCACCTATAGATATCATACTCATCATCATTCTACCCTCATACACATACCTAGCATGCTACTAACCCGCTCATACTAGGAAAGGAAAGGATCTACACTACTCTAGGTAGATCCGGAACAAGACGCACCTTCGTGACAAGAGGGACGCAGGGGCGAAGCAAGGCAAACCGCAAGCGCGGTGACCGTGGCCGCGGGGTGGCAGCTTCCAGGCGCGGGTGCGGTGACAATCTTCCGTAGGGGCGGCGTCACTGGAACGCGGGGGCGGCGACAGTGCAGAATGTGATCCCGTGATTCCTCTTCGGCTCTTCACGTGATGGAATCACGTCTTCATCAACCATTAACCATACATATGCATATATACACACATTTCTACATCAAACTACATCCAATACATCTAATCCTAAGCTAAGGAAGATGGAATCAAAGAAAGAAAGAAAAGAAGAAGAATGGAGCTTACCTACTGCTGGTCTAGGCAAGGAAATGATCACAAACACCTTCTCAGCTGGCTCCCAAGCTCAGCAACAACATCCATCATCATCATCATCAACAACCACACACAAACTCTTTCAAACTCTAAGGAATCCAAGATCAAGATCAAGAAGGAGGAAGGGAGAAGCAAGAAGGACGTGAGAAGCTGAAATGGGAATGAAACCCTTGATCAAAAGCCAAGGTAGACTTAAGGAGAAAGAAAAGAAAGGGTAAAGCACGAGTCAAAGGGTCAACAAAGCCGGCTGCAGCCGCAGGAAACTGCAGGGGCGGATAACGCAAGAAGCCACAGGGGCGGCGCAGTGAACCCGCAGGGGCGGCTAGGCTAGCTCAGCTCCAAAAGACTAAGGCTCTTACAAAAAGTCTTAATTTCTTTTATATTTAAAAAAACGCAAGTATTTCTTTTCGCAGAAGTTAATAAATCAAAACAGAAAGTTAACGTAAATCTACCGAGAAGAAGATTTAAATTAAAAAAATAAATAATCAAAAATCAAAAAGAGGGGTGCAACACGAGGACGTCGTAGGAGTCACCAATCGTAGTACTACTCTCACCCAAGCACGCTTAACTTCGGAGTTCTGATGGGATCCGGTGCATTAGAGCTGGTATGATCGCACCCGACTACTTATGCCACCTTCCCGTACTTGTATACGTGCCTCCATACTCCCCTTGGCCTAGCTCGCTAGCTAGCTAGCTTTACTGACATAACTGAACCGTGTGCTCTTGCAGGGACCCGTTAATTAAATCCGGATAAGTTTTTTTTTCCTTTTTTGGAACCCGAGAGGTCTTAATTTCTTATTTTTAATATTTAAAAAACGTAAGTATTTCTTTTCACGAAAGTTAATAAATCAAAACAAAAAGTTAACGTCAATCTATCGAGAAGAAGATTTAAATTAAAATAAATAAATAATAATAAATCAAAAAGAGGGGTGCAACACGAGGACGTCGTAGGAGGTTACCCATCCTAGTACTACTATTGCCCAAGCACGCTTAACTTCGAAGTTGTGATGGGATTCGGTGCATTAGAGCTGATATGACCGCACCCTTCTACTTATGCCACCTTCCCGTACTTGTATATCTGCCTCCATACACCCCTTGGCCTTGCTCGCTAGCTATCTAGCTTTAACAACATAACCGAACCGCGAGCTCTTGCCGGAACCCGTTAATTAAATCTATATCAGTGTTTTTCCTTTTTTTGAACTCGAGAAGTCTTAATTTCTAATTTTAAATATTTAAAAAACGTAAGTATTGCTTTTCACGAAAGTTAATAAATCAAAACAAAAAAGTTAACGTAAATCTATCGAGAAGAAGAATTAAATTAAAAAAATAAATAATCAAAAATCAAAAAGAGGGGTGCAACACGAGGACGTCGTAGGAGGTCACCCATCCTAGTACTACTTTCGCCCAAGCACGCTTAACTTCGAAGTTCTGATGGGATCCGGTGCATTAGAGCTGGTATGATCGCACCCGTCTACTTATGTCACCTTCCCGTACTTGTATACGTGCCTCCATACTCCCCTTGGCCTAGCTCGCCAGCTAGTTAGCTAGTTAGCTTAACCGAGATAACCGAACCGTGAGCTCTTGCCGGGACCCGTTAATTAAATCCGGATAAGTGTTTTTCCTTTTTCGGAACCCGAGAAGTCTTAATTTCTATTTTTAATATTTAAAAAACGTAAGTATTTCTTTTCACGAAAGTTAATAAATCAAAACAAAAAGTTAACGTGAATCTATCGAGAAGAAGATTTAAATCAAAATAAATAATAAAAAAAAACAAAAAAAAGGGTGCAACACGAGGATTACCCAATAAGTCACTCATCCTAGTACTACTCTCGCCCAAGCACGCTTAACTTCGGAGGTGTGATGGGATCCAGTGCATTAGAGTTGGTATGATCGCATCCGTCTACTTATGTCACCTTCCCGTACTTGTACCTGCCTCCATATCAGTGTTTTTCGTTNGGAAGTTGAGCCCCCGATATGTCGGACCGTTCGAGATTCTGGATCGGGTTGGGAGCGCAGCATACAGGTTAGCTTTGCCGCCGAGATTAGAGGGTGTTCACCCTATGTTTCATGTGTCTCATTTGAGAGAGTATATACCAGATCCGAGACATATAGTGATTTATGATGATTTGGTGGTTGAGCCGGACAACACTTTTGTTGAGCACCCACAGTCCTAGAACGAGGTATGAGACGCCCGCGTTCAAAGGACATTCCTATGCTGAGGATACAGTGGTCGAGATGAGGACCTGATGAGGCTACATGGGAGACTGAGGATAGTATCCAAATGAGCTATCCAGAGTTCTATGCCGAGATAGGTGCACCAGTAGGATCACCGAGTAGATCTTAGTACTATCTTGGTGAGTATTATGTGCTTATATGCTATGATCTGTTTATTTTCATACTAGCTTGTATGTGATATATGATCTTATTAGATCTTGTTGTGCTAGTATGATTATTGGTTATAGTTGGAGATGGCTCTTTCCTCCATGCTATTGTGATACGATTAGGATTCAGCTGGAGATGGTTATTCCTCCATGCTATTTTGATGGACATAGTTTTGTTGGAGATGTGTTTCCTCCATGCCCTTCTGTTATGAGTATGTTATGGCTAGAGATGTTTTTCCTCTATGCCTTTTGATGTGTTTATGGTTTGGCTAGAGATGGTTTTCCTCTATGCCTTGGATAGTGTTTTGTTGCTGGAGTTGATGATTTCCTTCATGCTTGTGTTTGAGGATATAGGGAGTGTTATACCTCGGCTTTTGAGTCCGAGTGATTTGAGGATTATACAAGTTTCGGGACGAAACTTGTTTTTAGGGGGGTGAGGTGTAAGAGCCTTAGTCTTTGGGAGCCAGTTTTGGCCTTAGCCGCCCCCGCGGGTCCGTGAGGCCGCCCTTGCGGCTTGTCTGTTGTTCCGCCCCTACGGCTCAAGGAACCGCCGCTGCGGTTTCTTGCGGCTGTAGCCAGTTTTGTTGACCGGTTGACTCGTTCTTTACTCTCTTCCTTACCTCTTTCTTTCCTTGATGGGCAAGGGTTTCTTCTTCACTTCATTCCCAGCTTCCTTACGTCCTTCTTGCTTCTTCCTTATCTCCATCTTGATCTTGATCTTGTTCTTCCTTAGAGTTGAGAGAGTTGTGTGTGGTTGCTGATGTTGATGAGCTTGATGTGTGTTGCTGAGCTTGGAAGCTAGTGAGGTTGGTTGTGATCTTCCTTTGCCTAGACCACAACAGTGGTAAGTTCCATTCTTGCTTCTTCTTTCTTTCTTCTTCCTTGATTCATTTGCTTAGCTTGGGATTAGATGTATGTGGATGTAGATTGATGTTGGTTTATGTATGTATATGTATTTGCTTGGTTTTGGATGAGAGAAGACGTTATTTGATCACGTGAAGAGCCGAAGAGGAATCGCGGATCACACTCTTCACTGTCGCCGCCCCCGCGCCTGGAAGCCGCCCCCCCTGCGGGAGCCGTGTCACAACGTCTGCGCCGAGCCTGGGCCGTGCTTGCGTTGTGTGCGGCCACTGTCACCGCCCCTGCGGGTTGCCTTGCTCCGTCCCTGCGTCTCTCTTGTCACGCAGGTGCGTC
This sequence comes from Fagopyrum tataricum, assembly GCA_002319775.1. Taxonomy (NCBI): domain Eukaryota; kingdom Viridiplantae; phylum Streptophyta; class Magnoliopsida; order Caryophyllales; family Polygonaceae; genus Fagopyrum; species Fagopyrum tataricum. The sequence continues at coordinate 24,565,994 of CM008285.1, forward strand.
TTGTCCCGGGTCTACCTAGAGTTGGATAAATCCTTTCCTTTTCTAGTATGAGCGAGTTAGTAGCATGCTAGGTACGTGTATGAGGTTAGAATGATGATGAGTATGATATCGTTTGGCCGGTTATGGCTTTGAGGTTTATGAGTTAGGATACGATCCTTATGGATCCCTTGGGTTTAGGTGTGACCCCTGCGATGTCTATGAGTTTGATATATTGTTATGCCTTGTTACTAGGCAGTGTTGTCCTCCAGATTGGAGTGGACCAGGTTGAGAGTTGATCGTAGTGAGACTACTTCTGAGGTTGAGGTAAGTTCATAGGACTTACTTAGATACCATCCTTATATTGGATGTATGCATGAGTGGTGTGTGTTATATGTTTCATAGCATGTGTTGTTGTTATTACCTACCTATGGTTTAGTGATGCCCACTGTAGGTTGAACAACCTTGCCCTGTCATCCCACGAGGAGACAGGGAGGTTCTCTGCGGAGAGTCCAGATCTAGTACACGAGACGGGCACTGTCTCCACTCCCTTAGGGTACACGGGGAAGTGATCCTAGATGACCACTCCAGCTGGCCGGTACCACCGAGAGGCAGGGGTTATATTCCTCGTGTCACATATATTCATATTCAGATATATATATATATATATATACACATTGAGTGTTTGGACTTTTTATAAAGATAATAAACTGGGTAAATGTGTGATTGTGCTCTTGGATCTCTATATATATGTGTATGGTTAGCTAACAGTTTTATACCGTGTTGTAGATCCTTTGCAGGTTAGGAGAGTTGTAGAGTGATCCAGAGTGGGTGATCCGCTAAGGGCTCCGTACGCTGGGTTGTTATCAGGGTTTATGGGATCTTTTCTGGTACAGTTTATGTTTACTTTTGTACTCAGCGGTACTTATGTATTACCTTTTGATACATATATATATATATCAATCAGTTTTATATTTTGGTTTTAATCTATATGTGCTTTGTTGTAAGATCCAGTGAACTTGTTGTCAGGCTAGGGTCAGGATCCATTGTGAGATCCTAGCCCAGTAGCACCTCGAGTCCTACGGATTTGGGGTGTTACAAAGTTGGTATAAGAGCCCCAGGTTGACAACAATGGCACTTGCAATCTGCGATAAAGGTCAAATAGATAAATAAACAGAACCCGAAAGGGGTCTGACTTTTCAAAAGGTTTTGGTTTTGAAATGAGTACAAATGTTTTGGGATATCGTGTACGTGAGTCATCGCTCCTCTGAAGATCTCGACAGTATAGATATATATAGATATTCTGTTCTGATTGATTTGATATATATTAATACTTATGGCATATATATAGCCTTTTGAGTTAGGTTTACGTCCTTTGCAGATGGTTCAGACTAGAGCCTTACCTGTAGCTGGACGAGGTAGAGATAGACCCCCTCTAGGTAGAGGACGGGGTAGAACTCCCGCTGTTGATCCACGTGCAGCGGAGGAAGTTCACGAGGACGTTGCTGAGAGTGCCGTTCCTAAGACTGGGAATGGTGCAGCTGAGAGATAGGGATCCCAGAGAGTCCAGTCAGACGACTCTGATCGTGTCTCCATGGAGGGACCAGCCTTCCGCGAGTATATCATATGTGTGGAAGAGGCTGTCAAGGCAGGTAGACGTGCTCCTGATCTGCCATCACAGGAGGGACCATCTGAGAGGTCCCACACAGTTACTCAGGAGCCAGTTGTACCGGCACCTGCTGTTGAGATTACTAGAGTTACAAAGGAGTATAGAGGGCCTAGACCAGACACTTGGTTGAAGGCATTTCACCAGATGGGTATACCCCCTTTCTCTGGAAAGGTGGGACTAGAGGTAGAGTTGTGGATCGGGCATGTAGACTCAGCTTTGAAGTCTATTCGATGTCCAGCAAACAGGCATATAGAGTTGGTGCAGACTCTGTTCAGGGATTTGGCACAACACTGGTGGAGGTCTATACGGTGTCAGGTTATCAGTTATGACTAGATGAGGACCATGATCAAAGAGCGTTTCTGCCCTGCCTCACTAAGGAGGGAGAAACTGTGGGACTTTGTGTGTAGAGCCTTAGTCTTTGGGAGCCAGTTTTGGCCTTAGCTGCCCCCGCGGGTCCGTGAGACCGCCCCTGCGGTTTCTTGCGGCTCAGGGAACCGCTCCTGCGGTTTCTTGCGGCTGTAGCCGGCTTTGTTGACCGTTTCACTCGTGCTTTACCTTCTCTTCTTACCTTGGGGAGCAAGAGTTTCTTCTTCAGTCTTCTTTCTTCACTTCCCACGTCCTCCTTGCTTCTCCCTTCCTCCTTCTTGAGCTCTATCTTGGATTCTTTAGAGTTGGAAGAGTTTTGTGTGGCTTTTGGTGGTTGATGATGAGTTTGATGTGTATTGCTGAGCTTGAGAGCCAGTAGACAGTGTGTGGTTGACCTTCCTTGCAGCCTAGGACCACAAGTGTGGTAAGTTATCTTCTTTTTCTCTTCTTTCTTCCTTGTTTCCACCCTCCTTATCTTAGGATTAGATGAATTGAATGTAGTTTGATGTTGGAATGTGTATGTATATGTATGATGTGACTTTGGAATGGAGAAGACGTGATTTGATCACGTGAAGAGCCGAAGAGGAATCGCGAGGTTACTTTCTGCACCGTCGCCGCCCCTGCGGAAGTTGTGTCACAGCGCCTGCGCCGTGCCTGCGTTGCTTGCGGCCGCTGTCACTGCGCCTGCGGCTGAGCCTTGCCGCGCCTGCGGGTTGCCTTGCTCCGCTCCTGCGTCTCTCTTGTCACGCAAGTGCGTCTTGTCCCGGGACTACCTAGAGTTGGGTAGATCCTTTCCTTTCCTAGTATGAGCGGGTTAGTAGCATGCTAGGTATGTGTATGAGGATAGTCTGAGGATGATCATGATATCGTTTATGCCGGTTATGGCTTTGAGGTTTATGAGTTAGGATATGATCCTTATGAATCCCTAGTCTAGGTGTGACCCTTTGATGGATATGATTTTGATATATTGTTATGCCTTGTTATTAGGCAGTGTTGTTCTCTAGATTGGAGTGTACCGTGTTTGAGATCATGGTTGAGATTACTTTGAGGTTGAGGTAAGTCCATAGGACTTACTTAGCTACCATCCTTATATTGGATGTATGCATGAGTGGTGTTTGTTATATGCTTTATAGCATGCGATATGGTTCATTATCGACCTATGATATCTTGACCGCCCATTGTAGTGGTTGTGACAACTTGCCTTTCACCCCGTAGTGGAGTATGGGAAGTTCTTTGTAGTCTAGTTAGATCTGGTATACGGGAAGGGCACTGACCACTCCTTATGGTATACGGGAAGGTGCGCTGATACCACTCCAGCTAGCTATTGCACTAAGAGGCGAGGACTTTATATATATTCCTCGTGTCACATATATTCATATGCAGATATTTATATACTATTTGAGTGTTGGATTTATTAAAGATAATGAACCGGGTAAATGTGTGACAACATGTTTATGTGTTATAATTCCTGAAGTGTGTATGTGCTCTAGCATCTTCTTATATATGTGTATGGTTAGCTAACGGTTTTATACCGTGTTGTAGATCCTTTGTAGGTTAGGAGAGCTATAGAGTGATCCAGAGGGGTGATCCGCTGAGGGCTCCGTACATTGGGGCGATATCGTGGGATATGAGATATTTACGTTGTACGGATATATATTTTGATTTTGTACTCAGCGGTTACTCTGTATTACCTTTTGATATGTATATATATATATATATATATATATATATATATATATATATATATATATATATATATATACATATCAGTTTTATGTTTTGTTTTAATCTATATGTGCCTTGTTGTAAGATTCAGTGAACTTGTTGTCAGGCTAGGGTCAGGATCCATTGTGAGATCCTAGCCCAGTAAAACCTCGAGTCCTTCGGATTTGGGGCGTTACATTGTGGAGGCTGGCTTCGAGGACGTACTAGTCTCAAAGGCTATTAGGAGGTTCCAGGAGGAGCTGGCATTGCTGGGTCCAGCTGCACCTCTTGCAAATCAGCATGTATATTTGTTTTTCCGACGACTGAGGGATACTACCCGGACTTACATGGCAGGGTTTCACAGTGAGACCTTGATGAATTATCAGGACCGGGCTTCTGATTATGAGAGGGAGAAGGCTAGTCAGATGAGAGCTTCTCATACCGGAGGGTCTAAGAAGAGACAACGGACTGGGCAGACTAGTGGTGCTGGTGGTGTTGCTAGTGTCGGGCGAGGCCAGAGTCGCAAGAGTCGCCAGAGTCATCCCTCAACTGCACCAGTTGCAGATAAGAGACCACAGTGTTACAACTGTGGTGGTTATGAACATATGCGGCCAGAGTGCCCGAGGCAGACAGTGATGTGTTACACTTGTGGCCGACCAGGTCATAGGGTTGTTTTCTACCGACAGGGCGGAGCTTCATCTCAACAGGGTTCTTCCCCTGCCAGTGTAGCGGGAGGTCGGCAAAGGCCACCTCAGCAGCAGCAAATGCAGGAGCAGCAGAGAGTCCCACATCGCCCTACGGCTCAAGGATCTGCTCTTGGGCCGAGTAGAGGCAGAGGTCGTGGTGGGAGCACCACTGATACCAGAGGACCACAGGGTCGAGTTTTTGAGCTGAGGACTGCAGAGGAGCCAGCTACACCGACTGCTACAAGTACCATTCTGATTCATGGCTTACTTGTTAGAGTCTTATTTGATACGGGTGCTACGCATTCTTTTATATCTTATGCTTGTGTAGAGCGTTTGAGTTTAGATACGATTGAGGGGATGCCCTTTATTATAGGGTTACCCGATGGTGGTAGGGTCAGAGGTACCCGTGAGATTCATGGTTGTCCCATTTTCGTAGGGACTCGTGTGTTACTAGTTGACTTCTTTGTCATGCCATTGAGCATGAAGAAGTCATTCTAGCTATGGATTGGATGGATAGACATTCTACAGTCTTAGATGTAGGTAGGAGGACTGTTACCCTCTCTACCAAGTTAGGTCAGATAGAGGTTTTCCGAGGTTGGGACCTTGGAAAGACAAGCATGGTTATCAGTGCGATACGGGAAGCTAGACTGATTGCACAGCGTTGTGAGGCCTTCTGGTGTTATGCCATGAAGGAGGGGGAGAGTCCAACATTAGAGGATATCCCAGTTGTTTGTGATTTTACAGATATATTTATTGAGCCGTCCAGTTTGCTGCCTCAGAGGAGTGTGGACTTTAGTATTGAGTTAGAGCCTGGTACGAGACCGATCTCGAAGGCCCCATACCGGATGACGCCTGTTGAGATTTTAGAGCTGAAAAAGAAACTTGAGGAGCTGGTTGAGAAGGGCTTCATTCGCCCTAGCGTTCCCCATGGGGAGCACCTGTCCTCTTCGTGCGGAAGAAGGACGGATCGTTGAGATTGTGTATAGATTACAGAGAGTTGAACAAGGTGACTATCAAGAACAAGTATCCATTGCCTCGTATTGATGATTTGTTGGATCTGCTCCAGGGAGCGACGGTATTTTCCAGGATTGACCTGCGTTCAGGATATCACCAGCTGACGGTGAGAGAGCAGGATGTGCACAGGACATCATTCCGGACCAGATATGGACACTACGAGTTTGTAGTGATGTCATTTGGGCTTACAAATGCCCCAACAGTTTTCATGGAGTTGATGAACAACATCTTCATCGACTTCCTGGATTAGTTTGTGGTGGTTTTCATAGATGACATTCTGGTGTACTCTCGTAGCAGAGAGGAGTATGCAGGGCAGCTGAGGATTGTGCTGCAAGTTTTACTGGATAGAGAACTTTATGCTAAGTTCTATAAGTGTGAGTTCTGGATGTCAGAGGTAGCATTACTGGGTCATATGGTTTTAGCTGAAGGGATCAAGGTGGATCCGGCGAAGATTGAGGCAGTACCAGCTTGGACTACACCGACGAACGTCAAGGAAGTACGTAGCTTCCATGGCCTAGCCGGTTATTACAGACGTTTTGTGGAGGGATTTTCTGTGATTGTTCGTCCACTGATGAGTCTACTAAGGAAGACTACCTGATTTGTATGGTCTGATCAGTCTATGCAGAGTTTTGAGGAGCTGAAGAGACGTCTGACTTCTGCTCCTATTTTGGCACAACCAGAGGATACATAGGATTTTGTGGTTTACAGTGATGCATCCAAGCTAGGCTTGGGATGTGTATGGATGCAGCGAGGTAGAGTGATTGCATATGCGTCTCGACAGCTGAAGACGTATGAGGAGAACTACCCGACTCATGATCAGGAGTTGGCAGCGGTAGTTCATGCATTGAAGATTTGGAGACATTACCTGTATGGTGCTACATGTCAGATCTTCACAGACCATAAGAGTCTGAAGTACATTTTCACGCAGCGGGAATTGAATAGCCGCCAACGTAGATGGCTCGAGGTGATCAAGGATTTTGATCTGGAGATTATGTACCTTCCAGGAAAGGCGAACGTTGTCGCCGACGCCCTGAGCAGGAAGACGCCTCGAGAGCAGGCTATTGCGAGATTGACAGTTCAGCATCAGTTACAGAGAGACCTGATCTGGTTAGAGTTGGACATCCAGTTTCCTGATGAGGATGCCCATCTGCGTACTTTAGAGGTTCTTCCTGATCTGTTGGGTGAGATCCAACAGAAGCAGGAGACTTGCCCGACACTGATGAGGATACGAGATAGGATGTCTCGGGATGAGGCACCACAGTTCTTTCTGGGAGCAGATGGAGTGTTGAGGCGCCGCGGTCGCGTCTGTGTACCACTAATGCGGATCTACGTCAGAGGATATAACAGGAGGCTCATTGTACGCCTTATTCAGTACACCCAGGTACGAGTAAGATGTACCAGGACTTGAGACGTTTATATTGGTGGGGAGGGCTGAAGCCCGATGTGGCCAGATTTTTGGCACAGTGTGCGACCTGTTAGCAGGTCAAGATCGAGCATTGCAGACCTGGAGGTGAGCTCAATCCACTTCCTGTTCCACAGAGGAAGTGGGAGGACGTCACCATGGATTTTGTGATTGGGCTGAGACCGAGCAGGAGCTTTGATGCTATCTGGGTTATAGTGGACAGATTGACGAAGACGACACGTTTTATCCCGATTCGGGAAACGTGGCCGGTGAGCAGATTAGCAGAGGAGTACACTAGGCAGATAGTGAGACTCCATGGACTGCCGAGGACGATCGTCTCAGACAGAGATGGACGATTTACCTCGAGATTTTGGCAGCAGATTCAGACTGCCCTGGGGACGAGTTTGCACTTCACGACTGCGTTCTGTCCTCAGACAGATGGTCAGTCAGAGAGGACCATTCAAACATTGGAGGATATGGTGCGAGCTTGTGTGTTGGATTGGGGACAAGTGTGGACGGATCATCTTCCACTAGTTGAGTTCTCATACAACAACAGCTAGCATGCATCTATTGGGATGGCCCCATATGAGGCACTGTTTGGGCAGAGATGTCGTACCCCGTTATGCTGGGATGAGCAGAGCAATGGTAATTGTTTGACACCTAATCAGATTTAGGATGATGTGGCTCGAGTAGCACTGATTAGAGAGATGATGCTTACTGCAAAAAGCCGTCAGAAGTCATATGTAGATAGGAGGTGTAGACCTCTAGAGTTCAGAGTGGGAGCCGATGTGTGGATGAGAGTGTCTCCGATACGAGGTGTTAGACGTTTTGGCATTAAGGGGAAGTTGAGCCCCCGATATGTCGGACCGTTCGAGATTCTGGATCGGGTTGGGAGCGCAGCATACAGGTTAGCTTTGCCTCCGATTAGAGGGTGTTCACCATGTGTTTCATGTGTCTCAACTGAGGGAGTATATACCAGATCCAAGACATATAGTGAGTTATGATGATTTGGTGGTTGAGCCGGACCACACTTTTGTTGAGCACCCGATTGCAGTCCTAGAACGAGGTATGAGACGCCTGCGTTCGAAGGAAATTCCTATGCTGAGGATACAGTGGTCGAGACGAGAACCTGATGAGGCTACATGGGAGACTGAGGATAGTATCCAGAGGAGCTATCCAGAGTTCAATGCCGAGATAAGTGCACCAGTAGGATCACCGAGTAGATCTTAGTACTATCTTGGTGAGTATTATGCGCTTATATGCTTATATGCTATGATCTGTTTATTTTCATACTAGCTTTGATGTGATATATGATCTTATTAGATCTTGTTGTGCTAGTATGATTATTGGTTATAGCTGGAGATGGCTCTTTCCTCCATGCTATTGTGATACCATTAGGATTCAGATGGAGATGGTTATTCTTTCTTGCTATTTAGATGGACGTAGTGTTGCTGGAAATGTTTTTTCTCCATGCCCTTCTGTTATGAGTATGTTATGGCTAGAGATGTTTTTCCTCTATGCCTTTTGATGTGATTATGGTTTGGCTAGAGATGGTTTTCCTCTATGCCTTGGATAGTGTTTTGTTGCTGGAGTTGATGATTTCCTCCATGCTTGTGTTTGAGGATGTAGGGAGTGTTATACCTCGGCTTTTGAGTCCGAGTGGTTTGAGGATTATACAAGTTTTGGGACGAAACTTGTTTTTAGGGGGGGTGAGGTGTAAGAGCCTTAGTCTTTGGGAGCCAGTATTGGCCTTAGCCGCCCCGCGGGTCCGTGAGGCCGCCCCTGCGGCTTGTTTGTTGTCCGCCCCTGCGGCTCAGGGAACCGCCCCTGTGGTTTCTTGCGGCTACAACCGGTTTTGTTGACCGGTTGACTCGTGCTTTACTCTCTTCCTTACCTCTTCCTTTCCTTGCTGAGCAAGGTTTCTTCTTCACATCATTCACAGCTTCCTTACGTCCTTTTTGCTTCTTCCTTATCTCCATCTTGATCTTGATCTTGTTCTTCCTTAGAGTTGAGAGAGTTGTGTGTGGTTGCTGATGATGATGAGCTTGATGTGTGTTGCTGAGCTTGGAAGCTAGTGAGGTTGGTTGTGATCTCCCTTTGCCTAGACCACAACAGTGGTAAGTTCTATTCTTGCTTCTTCTTTCTTTCTTCTTCCTTGATTCCTTTGCTTAGCTTAGGATTAGATGTATGTGGATGTAGATTGATGTTGGTTTATGTATGTATATGTATTTGCTTGATTTTGGATGAGAGAAGACGTGATTTGATCACGTGAAGAGCCGAAGAGGAATCGCGAGATCACACTCTGCATTGTCGCCGCCCCCACGCCTGGAAGCCGCCGCTCCTGCGGGAGCCGTGTCACAGCGCCTGCGCCGAGCCTTCGCCGTGCCTGCGTTACTTGCGGCCACTGTCACCGCGCCTGCGGCTGAGCTTTGCCGTGCCTGCGGGTTCCCTTGCTCTGCCCCTGCATCTCTCTTGTCACGTAGGTGCGTCTTGTCCCGGGTCTACCTAGAGTTAGGTAGATCATTTCCTTTCCTAGTATGAGTGGGTTAGTAGCATGCTAGGTACGTGTATGAGGTTAGAATGATGATGAGTATGATATTGTTTAGGCCGGTTATGGCTTTGAGGTTTATGAGTTAGGATACGATCCTTATGGATCCCTTGGGTCTAGGTGTGACCCCTGCGATGGATATGAGTTTGATATATAGTTATGCGTTGTTACTAGGCAGTGTTGTCCTCCAGATTGGAGTGGACCAGGTTGAGAGTTTATCGTAGTGAGACTACTTCTGAGGTTGAGGTAAGTCCATAGGACTTACTTAGCTACCATTCTTATATTGAATGTATGCATGAGTGGTGTGTATTATATGCTTGATAGCATGTGTTGTTGTTATTACCTACCTATGGTTTAGTGATTGCCTACTGTAGGGCTATGATAGTCTTGCCCTGTCATCCCGCGAGGAGACATGGAGGTTCTCTGCGGAGAGTCCAGATCTGGTACACGGGACGGGCACTGTCTCCACTCCCTTACGGTACACGAGGAAGTGATCCCAGATGACCACTCCAGCTGGCCAGTACCACCGAGAGGCGAGGGCTATATTCCTCGTGTTATATATATTCATATTCTGATATATATATATATATATATATATATATATATATATATATATATATATATATATATATATATATATATATATATATATATATATGATTGAGTGTTTGGACTTTATAAAGATAATAAACCGGGTAAATGTGTGATAGCATGATGAGGTGTTTATTATTCCCTGATGTGTGATTGTGCTCTTGCATCTCTATATATGTGTTGTAGATCCTTTGGGGTGTTACAATGTTGTCTTGTGCACATCCTGCTCTCTTACCCTCAGCCGGTGATACCCTGAACGCATGTCAATCCTGGAGAATACTGTCGCTCCCAGAAGTTGATACAATAAATCATCAATACGAGGCAATGGATACTTGTTCTTGATGGTCACCTTGTTCAGCTCCTTGTAATCAATACACAGTCTCAACGATCCGTCCTTCTTCCGTACGAAGAGGACATGTGCTCCCCATGGGGATACAATAGGGCGGATAAAACCCTTCTCAGTCAACTCCTCGAGTTGCTTCTTCAGCTCTAACATCTCGACAGGCGCCATCCGGTATGGGGCCTTCGAGATCGGTCTCGTACAAGGCTCAAAATCAATGCCAAAATCCACACTCCTCTGAGGCGGCAAATTGGACGGCTCAGCAATACATCTGCAAAATCACAAACAACTGGGATATCCTCTAATGTTGGACTCTCCCCCTCCTTCATGGCATAACACCAGAAAGTCTCACAACCCTGTGCAATCAGTCTCGCTGCCCGTATCGCACTGATAACCATACCTGATTTTCCAAGGTCCCAACCTCGGAAAACCTCTATCTGTCCTAACTCGGTAGACAGGGTAACAGTCCTCCTACCTATATCTAATACCGCCTGATGTCTATACATCCAATCCATACCTAAAATGACTTCTTCATGCACTAATGGCATGACAAAGAAGTCAACAAGCAATACACGGGTCCCTACAAAAATGGGACAGTCACGGATCTCACGGATACCTCTGACTCTACTACCATCGGGTAACCCTATACTAAAGGGTATCCCCTCAGTCGTGTCTAGACTCAGACGCTCAACACATGCATCAGAAATAAAAGAATGCGTAGCACCCGTATCAAACAAGACTCTAACAGGTAAACCATGAATCAGAATGCTACCTGTAGCAGTCGGTGCAGCTGGCTCCTCTGCACTCCTCAGCTCAAAAACTCGACTTTGTGGTCCTCTGGTGTCCGTGGTACTCCAACCACGACCTCTGCCTCTACTCGGCCCAGGAGCAGATCCCTGAGTCGTAGGGCGATCTGGGACTCTTTGCAGTCCCTGTGTCTGCTGCTGTTGAGGTGGTCTCTGCCCACCTCCCGCTACACTGGCAGGAGAAGAACCCTGTTAAGATGAAGCTCCGCCCTGTCGGCAGTAGACAGCTCGGTGACCCTGTCTACCACAGGTGTAGCAAGTCACTAGCGGTCTCGTGCACTCTGGCCTCATATGTCCTGGATCACCACAATTATAACACTGACGTCCTTTATCTACAACGGTGCAGATGAAGGGTAACTCTGGCATCTCTGACCTCACCAAACACTAGCAGCTCCACCAGTACCACTGGTCTGTCCAGTACGTTGTCTCTTCTCAGACCCTACGGTATGAGAAGTTCTCCTCTGTCCAGCTCTCTCTCTCTCATAATCAGAAGCCCGGTGCTGATAATCCACCAAGGTCTCACAGTGAAACCCTGCCATGTAAGTCCGGGTAGTATCCCTCAGTCGTCGGGAGAAAAGATATACATGCTGATCTGCAGGAGGTGCAGCTGGACCCAGCAAAGTCAACTCCTCCTGGAACCTCCTGATAGCCTCTGAGACTGGTACATCCTCAAATCCAGCCTCAACAAAATCTCGCAGTTTCTCCCTCCTCAGTGAGGCAGGGCAGAAACGCTCTATAATCATGGTTCTCATCTGATCATAACTACTAACCTAACCCCGTACAGATCTCCACCAGTGATGTGCTAAGTCTCTGAACAGAGTCTGCACCAACTCTATCTGCCTATCTGCTGGACATCTAAAATAGACTCCAGAGCTGAGTCTACATGCCCGATCCATAACTCCACCTCTAACCCCACCTTGCTAGAGAAAGGGGGTACACCCATCTGGTGGAATGCCTTCAACCAGGTATCCGGTCGAGGCCCTCGATGCTCCTCCAGAACTCGAGCAGTCTCAGCAGCATGTGCCTGTGCAGCTGGCACCTGAGTAACTCGATGGGATCTCTCAGATGATCCCTCTTGTGCCCGTAGATCTAGGGCACGTCTACCTGCTCTGGCAGTCTCCTCTACTCGTCTGATATAAGCACGGAACTCTGATCCCCCATGGAGACGCGATCCGAGTCCTCTGACTGGACTCTCTGTGATATCTGACTCCCGGCTGCACCGTTACCAGTCTCAGGAACGACCCTCACAGCAACATCCTCGTGACTCTCCTCCGCTGCACGTGTATCACCAGCGGGAATCCTACCTCGTCCTCTACCTAGAGGAGGTCTACCCCTACCTCGTCCAACTGCAGATAAGGCTCTAGTCCGAACCATCTGCAGAGGACACAAACCTAACTTAGAAGGCTATATATATGCCATATGTATAGATACAAAATCAATCACAACATAATATCTATACATCTATACTGTCGAGATTTTTAGAGGGGTGATGGCTTCTCGTACACGCTATCCCAAAACATTTGTACTCATTTAAAAACCAAAACCTTTTGAAAAGTCAGACCCCTTTCGGGTTTTGTTTATTTATCTATTCGAACTTTATTGCAGATTGCAAGTGTCATTGTTGTCAACCTAAGGCTCTGATACCAACTTTGTAACACCCCGAATCCGTAGGACTCGAGGCGCTACTAGACAAGGATATCACAATGGATCCTGACCCTAGCCTGACAACAAGTTCACTGGATCTTACAACAAGGCACAGATAGATTAAAACAAAACATCAAACTGTATATATATAAATCAAAAGGTTTATACAAGGTACCGCTGAGTACAATCAAAACATATACTGTACATAACAAAAGATCCCACATTCCACGATAACGACCTAGTGTACGGAGCCCTCAACAGATCACCCACTCTGGATCACTCTGCAGCTCTCCTAACCTGCAAAGGATCTACAGCACGGTATAAAACCGTTAGCTAACCATACACATCTATATAGAAGATGCAAGAGCACAAACACACTTCAGGAATCATAACATATAAATATGTTGTCACACATTTACCCCGGTTAATTATTTTTATAAAGT
>CM008285.1:24593939-24641746 GCA_002319775.1 Fagopyrum tataricum
CGTGAGCTCTTGCTGGGACCGTTAATTAAATACAGATAAGTTTTTTCCTTTTTTGGAACCCGAGAAGTCTTAATTTCTTATTTTTAATATTTAAAAAACATAAGTATTTCTTTTCACGAAAGTTAATAAATCAAAACAAAAAGTTAACGTGAATCTATCGAGAAAAAGATTTAAATCAAAATGAATAAATTAAAAAAAAAACAAAAAAGGGGTACAACACGAGGACTTCCCAACAAGTCACCCATCCTTTTTTTTTTGGTAAATGGTAAATTCGTAGACCACCCGGTTCGATCGCTTAGCCGCTCTACGTCTGGAACCGGTAGAAAGTCGTGGCCCCCTGCTGGGGATACTGTAACACCCCAAATCCGCGGGACTCGGGGATGCTACGGGCGAGACCTCACAATGGGTCCCGACCCTTAGCTTGAAAATAATTTCACCGGACCTTTCCAACAAGGCACAAATAAAGGCGAAAACTCAAAACGTTTTTAATGTATGAGAAAACCGGAATGTAAAGACTACAAAGTGGAAACTCAGCCGAGTCCTCAAAACAACATAACTCCAAGAAGAACCCAAACCGTACAATATAAACCCACAACGAAACACAACCCAAAAACATCCCCGTCCTATAATGTACGGAGACCCCGGCTGTCCACTCCTCCACCTCACTCGGCGGCATCCCTAACCTGCAAGTCATCTACACAAACGGTTTAAAACTGTTTGCTCATATTCGAAGCATTAGAAAAGAGGTGAAGGCACAAGCACATACATATCACACAACATAAAACACGCAAGTCCGGTTTATTATCTTTTTATTATTAAGTCATATCCCGTTCTAATTCAACTTCGGTTTATGACACGAGACCACCGTGGTCTCGCCTCGGTCCCTTCTTACCGGAAAAGAATGGTACGGATGCATCCGACCGTCTAACCCGCCGGGCTAGTCGCCAAGAACCTCCTAGACTTCCCGCAGGGCTAGGCAGATGATGTCACCGCCCGTTATCATACACTTGGGCCAAAATATATAAGGTCGGTGGTCCTATTTACCGGTTTAGTTGTTATAACAAGAACATAAACACACACCACCAAACACACATCAATGCTAATACGAGCTAAGTTAGTCCGGAGACTTACCTCGTCCCAAAGCTAACTCACAAAATGCCCTTGCTTCCCTTGGGAAGACGCACACAACCTGCTCACAACAAGATAACCATCAAAACCCGCTCAACTCAAGAAGTCTAGGACTTCTACACAAATGATCTACGCAAGATCATTTGACTCTCATTCTAGGACCGCATCCTAGAATCTCCCACACTCACATCTCACTCAACGCATGAGGAGATCTCTCATTCTAGGACCGCATCCTAGAATCTCTCATACTCACATCTCACTCAACACATGAATAGATATCTCAACAGCTTACTAACTCTCATATGGTCATACTCAAAATCCAAGAACGAGTCAAAGCCTACTAGGTCTATCACGCTCATCATACTCGTGACCATCAACTACATCGAGCCTTAAGGGCACCTAGGTTCACATCCACTAAGTGGCGTCAGGCTACTCTAGATCCATCCTAAGCATGCTACTAACATGATACAACTATAAAAATAAGGAATGAACGAAGGGGAAGGGAGGAGAGGAACCTACTGTCGAAGAAACGCAGCCACGGAGTCAAGTTGGCGCCCCGGCGGAGCAGACGCCGCCCCTGCGGAAGGCTGGAGCCGCCCCAGCGGCCTTCTGGCGGAGAAGGAACCGCCCCTGCGGTGGCAGGGGCCCCCCTTTGCAGCGATCTGGACCGCCCCTACGGCGGTCCGGCGTCCTGGAGCCCGGAGCCGCCCCTGCAGCGTGCCAAGCCGCCCCTGTTGCTGTGCGGGGCCGCCCCTGCGGCTGTGCTGAGCCGCCCCCGCGGTTTCGCTGCAGAAGCTCGTCTTCGATCGTGGATCCTTGGCTCCAATGTCCTCCTGACCTTGCTAGGTCTTCTCCAAACACCAACCAATGGTCTTAGACTCCTCTTTACGACCTAATTGAGCTAAGTACCTATGCATGCAAAGATTTGAGCAAAAACTCCTCAAGATCTTCATCCATGGCCATGGATGAAGGAGGGAAGAAGAAAAGGATGATCAGCTAAAGAAGAGAGGAGAGGGAGAGGAAGGAGCTTACCAAGCCAAATTTGGAACCTCTCCACTGCAGTCCACATTCCAAGCTTCAATCAAAATGGAAGAAGAGAAGAGAGAGCCAAGAGAGGAAGAGAGGATAGGGAAAGAAACGTGAAAGGGCAAGAGAGGAGAGAGAGAGGGGACAAGATGGCTGAAAAGGGGTGTGGGGATCAAGGGGGTCAGCTGACCTCTTGTCCCTCACCACGGAACGAGGGGTCGGAAATGACCCCTTGTCACTTTAACCCGGAACGAAGGGTTGGAACGCGGAAAAAGGAAAAAAAACGACGAGTCGGCTCGGGATTTTTAGGAATAAATCCCGGCGCTCGGCATCTCGGGCCTACGGGAAGATCTACAAGGCGCTCTAAGTCCGGAATAAAATTCCGGGCGTTACAACTAACCCCCTAAAAACAAGTTTCGTCCCGAAACTTGCTAAACCCAACACTCTCGGACCAACACGTCTCGTAACCACGTGAAACTCATAAAATGTCAACTACCGGTCCTAATCCAAGTCTACGTATAGCATCACATCAAGACCTCGCTAGGTACACATACTCAAACAAACTCACATAACACACAAAACAAACAAGGAAGATCTCGGGACTAACCCGACGGTCCTATCAATGTCGCTAAGTCTGCATAAAACTCGGGATAGTTCCTCCGGATACTATCCCCCGTCTCCCATGTAGCCTCATCGGCTCCTCGCCTCGACCACTATATCCTCAGCGTCGGTATCTCCTTCGATCGAAGACGCCTCGTACTCCGCTCTAAGACCGCTATCGGATGCTTTGTAAAAGTATGGTCCGGCTCGACCACTAGGTCTTTGTGGCTAATGATGTGCCTCGGGTCGTGTATGTACTCTCTCAGCTGAGAGACGTGAAATACCGGATGTATACCCTCTAACCGAGGTGGCAATGCTAACCGGTATGCCACCTCACCGACTCTCTCCAAGATTTCGAATGGACCGACATATCGGGGCTTAACTTCCCCTTAATGTTGAATCGCCTGACGCCCCGCGTCGGTGATACCCTGAACCACACCTGAGCTCCTACCCTGAACTCGAGAGGTCTACACCTCCTATCCACATGCGACCTGTGACAGCTTTGCGCGGTCAACATCATCTCTCGGATCAAAGCAACTCTAGCCACGTCGTCCTGTACATGATTTGGAGCTACAAAGCTAGAACTCCCCCGCTCGTCCCAACATAAGGGAGTACGGCATCTCCGTCCATACAATGCCGCATACGGTGCCATCCCGATTGACGCGTGCCAACACCTCGAGGTAAAACGCCCGTCCCTGTCCGAGATGATGGTCCTCGGTATTCCATGTAATCTCACAATCTAACTGTGGATATGTCTTCCCACTTCCACAGTGGCACGGGCGGTGGGTGAAGCTCTCCTCCGTTTCTGGTGCTCGATCTTGACCTGCTGACAGGTCGCGCATCGGGCCACATATCTAGCTACATCGGGCTTGAGCCCGCCCCACCAATAAAATCTCCTAAGATCCTAGTACATCTTACTCGTGCTTAGGTGCACCGAGTAAGGTGTGGAATGTGCCTCATGCAAAATCCGCTCTCTCAACTCCTGGTCTGGCGGTACACAAACACGTCCCTGGCGTCTCAATCGCCCGTCTGCTCTTGCCATAACTGCGTTGCCTCTCCTCGGGACATCCTGTCCCGGATCCTCATCAAAATGGGACATCCCTCTTGCTTCTGCTAGATCTCTCCGGACAGGTCAGGTAATACCTCTAACTCGGACAAACGACAGTCCGTATCCGGGAATCGGATATCCAACTCCAACTCTATCAAATCCTTCTGCAATTGTGGCTGAAGCGTAAGCCGAGCTATAGCCTCCTCTCGAGGTGTCCTCCTACTCAAAGCATCGGCGACTACGTTCGCCTTCCCCGGATAGTACAAAATCTCTAAGTCAAAGTCCTTAATCAGCTCCAACCATCTCCTCTAGCGGTTATTCAACTCCCGCTGCGTGAATATATACTTCAGACTCTTATGGACTGTGAAGATCTGGCACGTAGCCCCGTACAAGTAATGTCGCCAGATCTGAAGGGCATGAATCACTGCCGCTTGCTCAAGATCATGGGTAGGTTAATTCTCCTCGTACGGCTTTAGCTGCCGAAAAGCGTACGCAAAACCCTACCCCTATGCATCAAAACGCACCCCAATCCTAGCTTGGAGGCGTCACTATACACTACAAAATCCTCTACGCCCTCAGGCTGGGCTAAAACCGGAGCGGAGGTCAACCTCCTCTTCAGCCCCTCGAAACTGTGCTGACAAGGCTCGGACCAAACGAACCTGGTAGACTTCCTCAGCAAGGAAGTGAGCGACCGTGCAATCACTGAGAAACCCTCAACAAAACGGCGGTAGTCTCCCGCTAAGCCCAAGAAACTGCGTACCACCTTGACCGTCCTAGGAGGCGGCCATGATGAAACAGACTCTATCTTCGCCGGGTCAACCATGACACCCTCGGCGGAAACTATATGACCCAGGAATGCCACCTCGGACATCCTGAACTCGCACTTAGAGAGCTTAGCGTAAAGCTCTCTATCCTGGAGGACTCGAAGCACCGTCCTCAGGTGTCCCTCATGCTCCTCCCTACTCCGGGAGTAATATAAGATGTCGTCTATAAACACTACCACAAACTGGTCTAAGAAGTCGATGAAGATGTCGTTCATCAACTCCATGAAGACGGCGGTGCATTCGTGAGCCCGAATGGCATCACGACAAACTCATAATGGCCGTATCTCGTCCTGAATGCCGTCTTCGACACGTCCTCCTCTCTCGATTGATACACTTGAAACGCCGGGTGAACACCCTTTACTCTCGGCAGCCATGACAGCCGGTAAAACACTTTCCCAACTTGCGGTAAGATCTCAAAAAGTTCCGATGTATCGGAAACTCAACTTCCTTCTCGGGTCTTCCTCACTACAACATTTCCATTATGTTTCTTCTTTCCTTGTCTCTAACAAAGAAGGTCGAACTTCCAATTTACACCGTTGGCTTTGGTTCTTGTCAAACCAACCTTGATGTTACGTTTCCTCAATTCTTGTTGCAAGTTTTAAGTAATGAAAGAAATACTTTGCTTTACACTGCTCCTACTAACGAGACATGTATGCTATAGCTTTTTGCATCGTCTCTCAATATTCAATCAAGACCATTCTTGAAGAATCACTTGTACACTTCAAACCGATCATACCTCGAGGCAATTTCAAAAACAGTTGCACCAATGAATCTTCTCTTAACCCTCAACAACTCCATTGTCCATTTTCGCCCCCCCCCAGTACTTCATCGTCATCCGGAGTAGGTTAGCCATAGATGGTGCTACTTGGAGAATCTCTCCACAATCCGGTAATGATCAGCTCATCCAATAAACTTGCAACTTCTTTAACATCCTTTGAGGGTTGTCATCCCGAGACAACTGGTCATACAACTTCTCTCTTCTTTGAGAGTAGACCAGAATGTCCTATTCGGGCATTAGTAAGCCCATATGGAATCACTACAACTCGTAGTGACCATGGTTTGTCCAGAATGCCATGTTTGCACTACCCCAGTCTCGACTTCTCAATTGGTGACAATCAAACCTTAACTCGATTTTAGAAGAGACCACCGACCCTTGCAACCGGTTGAGTAGATCATCTATACGTGGTAAGGGGGTACATGGTTTTCATTGTAATCTTGTTCGGCTCATTGTAATCGATGTACAAATTGGAGATAACCGTCTCTCTTTCCGCAAACTGGTGTTCTCCATAACAACTTCGAATCAAGAGTTTAAGAAATAATCGAAGCTCTTGTTACCGTTCCTTTATGATTCCACAGCCTGGTTACTCTCCCCACACTCATCCATAGACCACCCACACATGCGCGTTCTCCGTTGTCACCAATTAGCTAATAACTAACCTTCTCACATGTCAATGACTTACCATTCTTCTATGCTTCCATGTTACCATTCTCATGAAGGCTACCCTCTCGGGGTACTCTACCTTAAACTCCGATAACTCATTCTTCATTCCACGCTTCCTTTTCCTTAAGCGAGATAAATGTACCCTTTTCGGCGTTTTTTTTTTTTTGAGTCACATGACTCGTCTTCATAGGCTTAACCACGCTTCATGATATCTTGTAAGTGCGTCTCCTCAAAATCTCTAACGTTAGTTAGCATCCACGTGTTGCTCTCATCTTCTTAGGATCATCATTTACATACTTCCTTCTTTTTGGCGTTTCTTCGCCTTATCGTCATAACAGAAACCAGTCAACTCCGCGTAAATCCCCACCTTGCCATTCTTCTCATAACTCTCGTAATGGTGACTCTTCACTTAATGGTACCTCGTAAGCTTAACTTACGGTATCTTACAACTTTCACACTTGGTTCGATCACGTTCTCATCTTGACTCCAAAGCTTAGGAGCGTCTAAGGAAAGCTTCACTTCTCGTGATGGAACACTGCCTTCACTTCTCGAAGAACTTAAGTTTGTCATCTCCATTGTTCTCGTCGTACGTAGTCCTCAAACACGGTAGCTCCAATAGACGCTCCCCTGGTCCTAGCAGATGGAGAACTCTAAGTCCGGACCTCCCAACGGTCCTATCCCCAGCTTCGGGAACGATGTTATCGGTGACGTCCTCTACGGGAACCTTAACTACAGGTGGATCCACAACTGGCGGGTCCGCAATGGGGATACGTCCCCGATCTCTCGCGCCTGAAGGTCTTCCTACTCGTCCCCGTCTCGGGACGGTAGGAGAAAGAGGGGGTCTACCCCTGGCGGGTCCTACGTAAGCGGTAGCTCTAGTACGTGCTATCTAATAGCGTAAGGTGTTTACTTATGTATAAATACATAGGTAATAATTACGATCTCGGTAATAAAACTTCTGAAGGCATAAGGTAAGCATAATCACAAAATACATCCAAGGCATACAAGCCCAAACATCCTAAGGCCACATACGTAGCTAGGTACATACAAATCCACAAACATCCTAAGGTCATATATATATAACTATATATACCTACTTCTAATCTAGAGATCTATGTCGCCGAGGTTTGCGAAAGGAGTGGTGGTCCCGTACATTCTAACCCAAACCCGACTCATGCACATGATTTTGAAAACGAAAAGTCAGAACCCGTGTGGGTTTTGTTTATTCCTCAATCGGCCTTTAAAAAGATTGTGAGTGCCATTGTTGTCAACCTAGGGCTCTGATACCACTTTTGTAACACCCCAAATCCACGGGACTCGGGATGCTACGGGCGAGACCTCACAATGGGTCCCGACCCTTAGCTTGACAACTATTTCACCGGACCTTTCCAACAAGGCACAAATAAAGGCGAAAACTCAAAACGTTTTTAATGTATGAGAAAACCGGAATGTAAAGACTACAAAGTGGAAACTCAGCCGAGTCCTCAAAACAACATAACTCAAAGAAGAACCACAACCGTACAACATAAACCCACAACGAAACACAACCCAAAAACGTCCCCGTCCTATAATGTACGGAGACCCCGGCTGTCCACTCCTCCACCTCACTCGGCGGCATCCCTAACCTGCAAGTCATCTACACAAACGGTTTAAAACCGTTAGCTCATATTCGAAGCATTAGAAAAGAGGTGAAGGCACAAGCACATACATATCACACAACATAAAAAACGCAAGTCCGGTTTATTATCTTTTTATTATTAAGTCATATCCCGTTCTAATTCAACTTCGGTTTGTGACACGAGACCACCGTGGTCTCACCTCGGTCCCTACTTACCGGCAAAGAATGGTACGGATGCATCCGACCATCTAACCCGCCGGGCTAGTCGCCGAGAACCTCCTAGACTTCCCGCAGGCTAGGCAGATGATGTCACCGCCCGTTATCATACACTTGGGCCAAAATATATAAGGTCGGTGGTCCTATTTACCGGTTTAGTTGTTATAACAAGAACATAAACACACAACACCAAACACACATCAATGCTAATACGAGCTAAGTAAGTCCGGAGACTTACCTCGTCCCAAAGCTAACTCACAAAATGCCCTTGCTTCCCTTGGGAAGACGCACACAACCTGCTCACAACAAGATAACCATCAAAACCCGCTCAACTCAAGAAGTCTAGGACTTCTACACAAATGATCTACGCAAGATCATTTGACTCTCATTCTAGGACCGCATCCTAGAATCTCTCACACTCACATCTCACTCAACGCATGAAGAGATCTCTCATTCTAGGACCGCATCCTAGAATCTCTCATACTCACATCTCACTCAACACATGAATAGATATCTCAACAGCTTACTAACTCTCATATGGTCATACTCAAAACCCAAGAACGAGTCAAAGCCTACTAGGTCTATCATGGTCATCATACTCGTGAGCATCAACTACATCGAGCCTTAAGGGCTCCTAGGTTCACAATTACTAAGTGGCATTTCAGGCTACTCTAGATCCATCCTAAGCATGCTACTAACATGATACAACTATAAAACTATGGAATGAACGAAGGGGAAGGGAGGAGAGGAACCTACTGTCGAAGAAACGCAACCGCGGAGTCAAGCTGGCGCCCCAGTGGAGCAGACGCCACCCCTGCGGAAGGCTGGCGCCGCCCCTGCGGCCTTCTGGCAGAGGAGGAGCCGCCCCTGCGGCGGTCTGGGCCGCCCCTGCGGCTGTCCAGCGTCCTTGAGCCCGGAGCCGCCCCTGCGGCTGTGTTGGGCCGCCCCCGCGGTTTCGCTGCAGAAGCTCGTCTTGTTCATCTTTGATCGCGGATCCTTGGCTCCAATGTCCTCCTCTCCTTGCTGGGTCTTTTCCAAACACCAACCAATGGTCTTAGACTCCTTTCCACGACCTAATCGAGCTAAGAATCTATGCATGCAATAATTTGAGCAAAAACTCCTCAAGATCTTCATCCATGGCCATGGATGAAGGAGGGAAGAAGAAAAGGATGATCAGCTAAAGAAGAGAGGGGAGGGAGAGGAATGAGCTTACCAAACCAAATCTAGAACCTCTCCACTGCAGTCCACAGTCCAAGCTTCAATCAAAATGGAAGAAGAGAAGAGAGAGCCAAGAGAGGAAGAGAGGAGAGGGAAAGAAACGTGAAAGAGCAAGAGAGGAGAGAGAGAGGGGACAAGATGGCTGAAAAGGGGTGTGGGGATCAAGGGGTCAGCTGACCTCTTGTCCCTCACCACGGAACGAGGGGTCGGAAATGAATCCTTGTCACTTTAACCCGGAACGAAGGATCGGAACGCGGTAAAAGGGAAAAAAAACGACGAGTCGGCTCGGGATTGTTAGGAATAAATCCCGGCGCTCGGCATCTCGGGCCTACGGGAAGATCTACAAGGCGCTCTAAGTCCGGAATAAAATTCCTGGCGTTACAAATACCCTCCCAATATTAATTTTTCCATATATGCCGCCAAGAGGATTCGAACTCGAATCTCCAAGCTAAACACTTAAGGAGCCTAGCACCACATCCCACTAGACCAACTGAGTATTGGTAACAAGTCACCCATCCTAGTACTACTCTCGCCAAAGCACACGCTTAACTTCGGAGTCGTAATGGGATCTGGTGCATTAGAGCTGGTTTGATCGCACCCGTCTACTTATGCCACCTTCCCGTACTTGTATACCTGCCTCCATACTCCCCTTGGCCTTGCTCGCTAGCTAGCTAGCTTTACCAACATAATTGAACCGTGTGCTCTTGCCGGAACCCATTAATTAAATCCAGATCAGTGCTTTTCCTTTTTTGGAAACCAAAAAGTCTTAATTTCTTATTTTTATTATTTAAAAAACGCAAGTATTTCTTTTCATGGAAGTTAATAAAGTTAAAATAAAAAGTTAATGTGAATCTATCGAGAAGAAGATTTAAATTAAAATAAAATAATAAAAAATCAAAAAGAGGGGTGTGTAACGCTCGGAATTTATTCCGCACTTGGAGCACCTTGTAATTAATCCCGTAGGCCCGAGATGCCGAGTGTTGGGATTTATTCCAAAGAAAATCCCGAGCCGACTCGTCGTTTTCCCTCTTTTTCGGCGTTCCGACCCATCGTTCCGGGTTAAAAACGACATGGGGTCATTTCTGACCCCTCGGTCCGTGTGAGGGACAAGAGGTCAGCTGACCCCTTGATCCCCACACCTCCTTTTCAGTCCTTGTCTCTCTCTCTCTCCTCCCTTGCTCACATTTCACGTTAGACACTTCCACACTTCTCTTCTCTTCTCTTCCCTCCTCTTCTCTTCTCCATTGTTGCTTGAAGCTTGCATGTGTGGACTGCAGTAGGGGAACAACAGATTTGGTGTGGTAAGTCCCTTTCCTCCCTTCCTTCCTTCCTCTCCATGGCTGCTCACCCCTTTCTTCTTCCCTCCTTCATCCATGGCCATGGATGAAGCTTTGAGAGGTTTTCACTCAAGTCCCTTGCATGCTTGTGTTCTTAGCTCGTTTAGGTCAGGGAGAGGTGCCTAAGACCAGTGGTGGGTGTTTGGAGAAGATCCAGCAAGAGAAGAAGGACCTTGGAGTCAAGGATCCACGATCGAAGACGAAGAAGACGACGCTCTGCACAGAACCCGCGGGGGCAGCTCAGCATAGCCGCGGGTGCGGCCCGGCACGGCCGCGGGTGCGGCCCGGCACGGCCGCGGGTGCGGCCCGGCACGGCCGCGGGTGCGGCCCGGCACGGCCGCGGGGGCAGCGCTTGGCACTCGACGCAGTCCGCCGCGGGTGCGGCTCCTGGTTCCGCAGGGGCGGCTCCTGTGTCCGCAGGGGGCGCCAGCTTGACTCCGCAGTTGCGGTTTCTGCAACAGTAGGCTTCTCCTCTCCTTCGCTCTTCGTTCCTTCCTTAGATTTGTTGTTGAATCATGTTAGTAGCATGCTTAGGATGGCCTAGAATAGCTTGAGAATGCCACTTAGTGGTTGTTAACCTAGGAGCCCTTAAGGCTCGATGTAATTGTTGGATATGAGCATGTGAGCATGATGGATCTTCTAGGCTAGCTTGTGCCTCTTTGGTTAAGGATTAATATCTTGTGGAATTATGAACTGTTGTGGGTTGTTTCATGTGTGGAGAGTGTGTGGTGAATACTTGGGACCTAGGATGCATTCCTAGTTTGAGGGTTAGGTGATCTTGCATAGATCACTAAGAGTGAAGTCTAAGACTTCTTGAGAGTGAGTATGTATTGATATGCATATCTCTTGTGAGCAGGTTGTGGGCTTCCTCCTTAAGGAAGCAAGAGTGTGGTGACTTTGGTGACGAGGTAAGTCTCCGGACTTACTTAGCTCGTATTTTATGTGTTAGCATTGATGTGTGTTTGGTGGTGTGTGTTTATGTTCTTGTTATAACTATTAAACCGGTAAATAGGACCACCGACCTTATATATATGTTGGCCTAAATGTATGATAACGGGCGGTGACATCTTCTGCCTAGCCTTGACTGGGTCTAGGAGGATCTTGGCGACTAGCCCGACGGGTATACGGGCGGGTGCATCCGTGCCACCCCTTGCCGGTAAGTAGGGACCGAGGCGAGACCACGGTGGTCTCGTGTGACAAACCTAAGTTGAATTAGAACGGGATACGATTTAATAATAAGAAGATAATAAACCGGACTTGTGTGTTTTGGAGTTTGTAAGTGATATATGTGTTATCCGTGTGTTTGTTCCTTCACCTCTTTTCTAATGCTTCGAATATAAGCTAACGGTTTTAAACCGTGGTTGTAGATGACTTGCAGGTTAGGGATGCCGCCGAGTGAGGTGGAGGAGTGGACAACCGGGGTCTCCGTACATTATATGACGGGGGCGTTTTTGGGTTGTTTTATATCGTTAGTTTGTGGATGTTATTGTACGTTTTAGACTTTCGTATTGGGGTTATGTTGTTTTGAGGACTCGGCTGAGTTTCCACTTTGTATTCGTTACATTTCGGTTTCCACATACATTAAAACATTTTTAGTTTTCGCCTTTATTTGTGCCTTGTTGGAAAGGTCCGGTGAAATTGTTGTCAAGATAAGGGTCGGGACCCATTGTGAGGTTTCGCCCGTAGCATCCCGAGTCCCGCGGATTTGGGGTGTTACAAAAGTGGTATCAAAGCCCTAGGTTGACAACAATGGCACTCGCAATCTTTTTAAAGGCCGAATGAGGGATAAAACAGAACCCACACGGGTTCTGACTTTTCGTTTTCAAAGTCATGTGCATGAGTCGGGTTTGGGTTAGAATGTACGGGACCACCATTCCTTCCGCAAACCTCAGCGACGTAGATCTCTGGATTAGAATAGGTATATATATATATATATATATATATATATATATATATATATATATATACATATATGACCCTAGGATGTTTGTGGATTTGTATGTACCTCGCTACGTATGTGGCCTTAGGATGTTTTGGACTTGTATGTTTTGGATGTGCTTAATGACTATGTTTACCTTATGCCTTTAGAAGTTTTATCATACCGAGATAGTAAGTATTACCTATGTATTTATACATAAGTAAACTCCATACACTATTATATAGCACGTACGAGAGCTACCGCTTACGTAGGACCCGCCAGGGGTAGACCCCCTCTTTCCCCTACCGTCCCGAGAGGGAAGGGACGAGTAGGAAGACCTCCAGGCGCGAGAGGTCGGGGACGTATCTTCATTGCGGATCCGCCAGTAGTTGAGGTTCCCGTAGAGGACATCCCCAAGAGCATTGTTCCCAAGGCTGGGGATAGGACCGTTGGAAGGTCCGGGCGTAGAGTTCTCCATCTGCCAGGACCAGGGGAGCGTCCATTGGAGCTACCGTGTTTGAGGACTTCGTACAACGAGAACAATGGAGATAACAAACTTGAGTTCTTCAAGAAGACGTGTGAACAACTAAAGAGGTGAATCGAGGAGGAGATGGGTGCATTCTAACAAGGTTAAAGGCGGTGTTCCATCACGAGAAGTGAAACTTTCCTTAGACGCTCCTAAGCTTTGGAGTCAAGATGATAACGTGATTGAACCAAGTGTGAAAGTTTTAAGATACCGTAAGTTAACCTTACGAGGTACCATTAAGTGAAAAATCAACATTACGAGAGTTATGAGAAGAATGGCAAGGTGGGGGATTTACGCGGAGTTGACCGATTTCTGTTATGACGATAAGGCGTAAAACGCCAAAAAGAAGGAAGTATGTATAAATGATGATCCTAAGAAGATGAGAGCAACACGTGGATGCTAACTAACGTTAGAGATTTTGAGGAGACGCACTTACAAGATATCATGAAGCGCGGTTAAGCCTACGAAGGCGAGTCATGTGACTCAAAAACGCCGAGAAGGGTATATTTATCTCGCTGAAGGAAAAGGAAGCGTGGAATGAAGAATAAGCTAACGGAGTTTAAGGTAGAGTACCCCAAGAGGGTAGCCTTCATGAGAATAGTACCATGGAAGCATAGAAGAATGGTAAGTCATTGACATAGGAGAAGGTCATTTATCAACTAATTGGTGACAACCGAGAACGCGCATGTGCGGGTGGTCTATCGATGAGTGTGGGGAGAGTAACCAGGCTGTGGAATCATAAAGGAACGGTAACAAGAGCTTAGATTATATCTTAAACTCTTGATTTGAAATTGTTATGGAGAACACCAGTTTGCGAAAAGAGAGACAGTTATCTCCATTTGTACATCGATTACAATGAGCCGAACAAGATGACAAGGAAGAACAAGTACCCCCTTACCACGTAGAGATGATCTACTCGACCGGTTGCAAGGGTCGGTGGTCTCTTCTAAAATCGAGTTAAGGCTTGATTGTCACCAATTGAGAAGTCAACTAGGATAGTGCAAACATGGCATTCTAGATAAACCATGGTCACTACGTGTTGTAGTGATTCCATATGGGCTTACTAATGCCCGAATAGGACACTCTGGTCTACTCTCGAAGAAGAGAGAAGTTGTATGACCCGTTGTCTCTGGATGACAACCCCTAAGGAGTGGAAAGAAGTTGCAAGTTCCTTGGATGGATCATTACCGGATTGTGGAGAGATTCTCCAAGTAACACCATCCATGGCTAACCTACTTCGGATGACGATAAAGTTTTGAGTGGGACGAAAATGGACAATGGAGTTGTTGAGAGTTCAAAGGGGATTCATTGGTGCAGCTGTTTTGGAAATTGCCTCGAGGTACGATCGGTTTGAAGTGTCCAAGCGATTCTTCAAGACATGGTCTTGACTGAGTATCGAGAAACGATGTAAAAGTTATATCATGCATGTCTCGTTAGTAGAAGCAGTGTGAAGCAAAGTACTTCCTTCATTACTTAGAACTTGCGACAAGAATGGAGGAAACGTAACATCAAAGGTTGGTTTGACAAGAACCAAAGCCAACGGTGTAAATTGGAAGTTCGATCTTCTTTGTTAGAGAAAAGCAAAGAAGAAATGTAATGGAAATGTTGTAGTGAGGAAGACCCGAGAAGGAAGTTGAGTTTCTGATGCATCAGACCTTTTTGAGATCTTAGCGCAAGTTGGGAAAGTGGTTTACTGGCTGGCATGGCCGCCGAGAGTAAAGGGTGTTCACCCGGTGTTTCAAGTGTATCAATCGAGAGAGGAGGACATGTCGAAGACGGCATTCAGGACGAGATACGGCCATTATGAGTTTGTCGTGATGCCATTCGGGCTCACGAATGCACCGCCGTCTTCATGGAGTTGATGAACGGCATCTTCATCGACTCCTTAGACCAGTTTGTGGTAGTGTTTATAGACGACATCTTAGTCTACTCCCGGAGTAGGGAGGAACATGAGGGACACCTGAGGACGGTGCTTCGAGTCCTCCAGGATAGAGAGTTTTGCACTAAGCTCTCTGAGTGCGAGTTCGGGATGTCCTAGGTGGCATTGTTGGGTCGTATAGTTTCCGCCGAAGGTGTCATGGTTGACCCGGCGAAGATAGAGTCTGTTTTCTCATGGCCACTCCTAGTACGGTCAAGGAGGTGTGCCATTTCTTAGGCTTAGCGGGATACTACCGCCGTTTTGTTGAGGGTTTCTCCATGGTTGTATGACCGCTCACTTCCTCGCTGAGGAAGTCTACCAGGTTCGTTTGGTCCAAGCCATGTCAGCACAGCTTCGAGGAGCTAAAGTGATACGGGGTTAGCCGTCAGTTGGCCCGATCTTTCAACATCAAGACTCTAGATGAAGAAAATGAATAAAAAGATGAAAACTTGAAATAAAAAGATGGAGGAATGATCCAATGATTGTGAAGGATCGATAGATGGATAGATCTGGTCGAACCCTTAAAGCTACCAAGAGCACGATAGGAAAACAAAGGCCCTATCACACAACTTGGAATGACTTGAAGAAGCCCTTCCGCTATAATCTCACACAGAGGGGAAAACGATTGTCCCCAAAGCAGGAGAAGTCACCCGGAGATGATTGAGAGCACCAACTTGCTAATCCAAGTGACACAACTCAAAACAGCGCCAAAGTTGCTGGCAAACGGATTCCGCTCACACAGTAAGGTGTCTCGATTCCATGAGAAGAATATGGGATAGAAGAGAAAAATACTCGAAAGTACTTGTGTTTAATTTCAATCAAAGCTGAGGGAGGATGACGTCCACCCTAGGCCTTATATAGGCTAGAGGTGCGTCATCTAGGGTTTCTTACGGGCTATGAGCTTGATCCAAGATTGAGCCCAATCTAGCTAAAGAGATAAGATCAAATCTTTAAGAAATAAGATCAAACTAAAAGGAATTAAAATAAAATAAACTGATTAAAAAGCAAGCCCATCTTTTATTTAAAAGATGTCCAAGAATGGGCTTTAAAATAAGAAGCAAGCTGGGCCTAATTTAGCCACTTAAATTAGCCCGAATTCTCCTTTCTTCCAATGCAGCTCCACGCACCTCCTTTGCATGTTTAACTCGTGGATCTCGGCCTTTGATCTCCTCCGCATCTTGACTGCTCTTCTCCACGTCTTGAGATCGAATCCTCCTTCTTACCCATGCGTATGTGATCATGCATGCACGTGAGGAACGTAGCTTCCGGGTAAGGCTTCTCTTAGTTCCAAGAAGCCCTCAATCTTGATATTTCCCATCTCCAATCACTAGTCTTCATTACACTTCCGGAAATGGTCTTTGCACATATTCCATGAATGATCTCCATTCGGGTTATGTTCTGAGATACTCCTGCATCATTCTCCTTTTCTTGAAAAGGATTCGTCCACGAATCCTTGACATCCTTCCTAGCAATGATTACCAAGGAGGCATCCAAATGTGGGATCCATCTGCTCCTGCTCCAAGCTGTGCTCTTACTTGTCCCCAAATCCCTATAAATATCACAACGAGAGCAACATTACGATTGTATTCCAAATTATCACAATATGTACTCAAGTTCTCATAATAAGAGGGTGAGGAAACTTCCCTGACGAGTTCAACACTTGTTCTGAAAATTATGTTGTTCAAAGGCATATTATCAATAAATTCAACAACACATGCATACATAAAACGATCAAGCACATCAAGTACAAAGGATATAGGCGCTTTATAGATCATAGGGGCTGTTTTTCTCTGTTCCCCAAAGCTTCTTTGTAACTTATAAAGTTTCAACTTAGGGTCTTCAACATGTGATTCATAATCATCCCTGAAGTCGCTTCTTCCTATTAGAGGTCTATCAACATGTAAATCTCCCAAAATATGTAAACTTAAAGTAGAGGAGAAATCATAAGACCAAAAATCAACATACTCATTATTATAGGCAATAAAATCGGTATGCCTAAAAAGAGATGAATTCATAATATTAAACTTCTGAAAGTTAGTATATACAACAAGAAGTTTAAAACCATTAACGTGCACATCAATAGGAGCATTTTCTGCATTATGGACAATAAAATCAACATGCTCCCTAAAAGGCTCTCTAAAGTCAACAAAAGGCAAAATATGATCACAAGAAGGGCTAATAAACTTTTCAGCCATTAAATCATCATGTATCATATGCTTTGCATTAACCTAGCCTTTGAATCATGTGGTTCATCACCAACTAACTCCTTATCACTATGATCATGCTCATCTAATCTAGAGAAAGAGGGTTTTGAATCACTCCTTATTGGGGCTGCAGTAACCCCAATTACCCTTTCCACTGAGGATGATGAAGATGGACTACAAGGAAGCGTTGTAAGCGGTGAAGTAGGGGGCTGACGTACTTGACTGGCTCGCTCCCTTTCTTTACTCCGTGCGTCCTCTTCCTCCGCCTGACGTCGTTTTTGCTCTTCCACCATTGCAATATCTCCTGCAGTCATGGGTTTAAGAACTATGCACTCTCCGCTAAAAGTAAGAGCAAATCTGTTAGTGATCTCAATATGTTCCACATTTCTCTCATGAATCCATGGAGAACCAAATAACAAATGACATTGATGCATAGGAACAACATCACATAAGATAACATCCTTATAAGCTCCTATCTTGAAGTGGACCTCGACTTGTTGGTCTACTTTGACTAAATCCCGATCTTTTAGGCCAGAAACCTATAAGGATTGGGATGGTTTAAAGTAGGAAGTTGTAGTTTCTCGAACATCTCAATGCTAGCAAGATTTTGTCGACTTTCTTTATCTAAAATCGTACCAACAGTCCTGCCTTTGACTAGAGATCTAGTCTGAAACGAGATGCTAATTTGACTAGTGCTAGATAAAGTTGGTGGCACATATTCACTTCTTATAGCATTTAAACAATCATGATCCTGTTTCAAGTAAGAAGGGTTAGGATTACTCCCTTGATGTTCTTGGTCGACTTTCTTCTTCATCTCTTGTGCTTGTAGCCGTTGTTCAAGAGTAGTGAGCATCCGACCTGATCGATCATACTCATCCTTGAAGTACACACGGTCCTTGTTAAGGTTAGTGGGCGAACCCCATAATTATCTCCTTTTCCTGAGGCACGTACATATTCCATTGGTTTGTTTGGTTGATTTCTCTTATTACGTTCATCCAAGACATCTAGTCTCTCCATAACCTGAGCTATTCTTGCTATTTTCGTCTCGTATTCCAAAGCACGTCGTGCGTCGGCTACTCTCTTATCACGTGCATCCGGCATCTAGTTTCTCCGTAAACCGAGCTAGTGCGGCTTCGGATATCCCGTGCTTGTTCTCCCTTCCTGAAGCATTCATGACTCAAAACAAGCAAACACATTAATGTTAGTTAAAGATAAACTCTTAGACTACCCTCTTCAAGTGTCTCGCTCAATAACCTATCTTGTAAGCTTCACAACTTCCTCTTAGCCGGTTTGCGAGGATATTGTGAATCTACAAGAAAAATGTCTCAAACAATCAACAGGTTAATGCGTTCAGGCAAGAAAACAAGGTGAACGAACAAGATCTCAAAGGGAGAAGGCCTTTTTGTGTGGTGCTAGCAAGAAAAGCAAAACTAAACTCGCCTGCAATATTTTCAACCAACAAATCAATAATCTCAAAATAGAAGAGTTAATTTGCGGCCTTTTGGAAATTAAAATACAAAAGGGGAAAAGGAAAAGGAAAAAAAAAGGGAAAAAAAGGAAAAAGGCAACAAGGGGAAAAAGGAAAAAAGGGAAAGGAAAAAGGGAAGGAGTGTAATTTATGGTTGCCCTGCAGCGATGTAGGGAGCTCCCAGGGAAACGAATATATATTAATTACGCTCAAAAGGGACGCCTGCCAAAACTAAATTCACACATGATGCACAACCACAGAAACGGAATAACTTAGCTCGCAAGTAACGTCTCTTTTTTTTGTACGGCCTTTGACCTTCTCTCTCTTTCTTTCTTTTTTTTTAACTAAACACTTGCGAGACTAACCACAGACGGCGGCGGCGGTGCGGACCGACAACAGCGGCGTCTGAGCGGCGGACCGACGGTTGAACCTCTTTGGTTCGGTTCCGGTTTTTTTTTTTTTTTGTGGATCTCGATTGATGGGCCGAGATAGGTCGGGTTGGCTCGGTTTGACGAGGCCCGACGGCTAGGGTTAGGATTTAGCGACCCCGGAGGCGACGGCTAGGGTTAGGGTTTAGCGACGCCGGAGGCGACGGTTAGGGTTTCGGGTAGGGTTTCGAGGGGGGGTGACGGCTGCGGCGCAGAGAACAAATCTCGGCCGGGATGGGGTGCGGGTTTCGGCCGAAACCGAGGGCTGGGGCGGCCGAGATCGGTGGTTGGGGTAGGGTGGCGGCTGGGTTGGGCGGCGGCCGGCGAAGCGGCGGCTGGTAGGGCGGCGGGGGCGTTTTTGTGGTGGATGGGTTAAATTCCGATCAATACAAGAAAAAGATTGAATCTTAGGCAGAAAAATGTTAAAATTAACAATTGGCCACAAAAATCCTTCTTTTTAAGAAATTGAATGCGGAATTGAAAATCGCAGAAAAATAACGAGAATAGTAGAAACTAACCGTTACAGATTCTGCTCCGGTGACTCTTTTTGTGTAGAACTTTCTTGACGGATCTTGAAAGCTCGAATTTTTTTTGTGTTTTATGAAAAACGTGAATATGGTGTTGATGAACCTGAAGCTCTGGTACCAATTTGATACGGGGTTAGCCGTCAGTTGGCCCGATCTTTCAACACCAAGACTCTAGATGAAGAAAATGAATAAAAAGATGAAAACTTGAAATAAAAAGATGGAGGAATGATCCAATGATTGTGAAGGATCGATAGATGGATAGATCTGGTCGAACCCTTAAGGCAATCAAGTGCACAATAGGGAAACAAAGGCCCTAACACACAACTTGGAATGACTTGAAGAAGCCCTTCCGCTATAATCTCACACAGAGGGGAAAGCGATTGTCCCCAAAGCACGAGAAGTCACCCGGAGATGATTGAGAGCACCAACTTGCCAATTCAAGTGACACAACTCAAAATAGCCACTTAAATTAGCCCGAATTCTCCTTTCTTCCAATGCAGCTCCACACACCTCCTTTGCATGTTTAACTCGTGGATCTCGGCCTTTGATCTCCTCCGCATCTTGACTGCTCTTCTCCACGTCTTGACATCGAATCCTCCTTCTTGCCCATGCGTATGTGATCATGCATGCACGTGAGGAACGTAGCTTCCGGGTAAGGCTTCTCTTAGTTCCAAGAAGCTCTCTATGACGTCTTCTTCTTGCCCATGCATATGTGTTTCCCATGCATGGATGTGTGTAGCTGCGTCTTTCTTCATACGAGATCAATCTTGATATTTCCCATCTCCAATCACTAGTCTTCATTACACTTCCGGAAATGGTCTTTGCACATATTCCATGAATGATCTCCATTCGGGTTATGTTCTAAGATGCTCCTGCATCATTCTCCCTTTCTTGAAAAGGATTCGTCCACGAATCCTTGACATCCTTCCTAGCAATGAACCAAGGAGGCATCCAAATGTGGGATCCATCTGCTCCTGCTCCAAGCTGTGCTCTTACTTGTCCCCAAATCCCTATAAATATCACAACGAGAGCAACGTTACGATTGTATTCCAAATTATCACAATATGTATTCAAGTTCTCATAATAAGTGGGTGAGGAAACTTCCCTGACGAGTTCAACACTTGTTCTGAAAATTATGTTGTTCAAAGGCATATTATACATAAAATGATCAAGCACATCAAGTCCGAAGTATATATTCACTCAGTGGGAGTCTAATAAACGCCAGAGGAGATGGTTGGAGATGATTAAGGATTTTGACTTAGAGATTTTGTACCATCCGGGGAAGGCGAACGTAGTCGCCGATGCTTTGAGTAGGAGGACACCTCGAGAGGAGGCTATAGCTTGGCTTACGATTCAGCCACAATTGCAGAGGGATTTGATAGGTTTGGAGTTGGATATCCAGTTCCCGGATACGGACGGCTGTTTGTCCGAGTTAGAGGTAGTACCTGACCTGTCCAGAGAGATCCTGTAGAAGCAGGAGGGATCTCCCATTTTGAGGAGGAACCGGGACAAGGTGTCCCGAGGAGAGGCACCACAGTTTATCACGGGAGCAGACGGCCTGCCGAGACGCTAGGGACGTCAGAATTGCGTACCGTCGGATCAGGAGTCGAGAGAGCGGATTTTGCACGAGGCACATCATTAGCCACGAGGACTTAGTGGTCGAGCCGGACCCTACTTTTGCAGAGCACCCGATAGCTGTTTTAGAGCGGAGTACGAGGCGCCTTCGATCGAAGGAGATACCGATGCTGAGAATACAATGGTCGAGGTGAGGAGCCGATGAGGCTACATGGGAGACGGAGAATAGTATCCGGAGGAACTACCCTGAGTTTTACACTGATTTAGCGACATCGATAGGACCGTCGGGTTAGCCCCGAGATCTTCCTTGTTTGTTCTGTGTGATTTCGTTTGAGATATGTATACCTTGCGAGGTCTTGATGTGATGCTATACGTAAACTTGAATTAGAGCCGATAGTTGACGTTTTTTGAGTTCCACGTGGTTACGTGACGTATTTGTCCGAGATTGTTGGGTTTAGCAAGTTTCGGGACGAAACTTGTTTTAGGGGGGTTAGTTGTAACGCCCTGAATTTATTCCGGACTTGGAGCACCTTGTAGTTTATCCCGTATGCCCGAGATGCTGAGTGCCGGGATTTATTCCTAAGAAAATCCCGAGCCGACTCGTCGTTTTTCCTCTTTTTCCGCGTTCGGACCCTTCGTTCCGGGTTAAAAACGACAAGGGGTCATTTCCGACCCTCGGTCCGTGTGAGGGACAAGAGGTTAGCTGACCCCTTGACCCCACACCTCCTTTTCAGTCCTTGTCTCTCTCTCTCTCTCCTCCTTTGCTCACATTTCACGTTAGACACTTCCACACTTCTCCTCTCTTCTCTTCCCTCCTCTTCTCCATTGTTGCTTGAAGCTTGCATGTGTGGACTGCAGTAGGGGAACTAAAGATCTGTTGTGGTAAGTCCCTTTCCTCCCATCCTTCCTTCCCCTCCATGGCTGCTTACCCCTTTCTTCTTTCCTCCTTCATCCATGGCCGTGGATGAAGATTTGAGAGCTTTTTACTCAAGTCCCTTGCATGCTTGTGTTCTTAGCTGGTTTAGGTTAGGGAGAGGTGCCTAAGACCAGTAGTGGGTGTTTGGAGAAGATCCAGCAAGAAAAGAAGGACCTTGGAGCCAAGGATCCACGATCGAAGACGAAGAAGATGACGCTCTGCACAGAACCGGCGGGGGCGACTCAGCACAGCCGCGGGAGCGGCCAGCCGCGGGGGCGGCTCAGCACATCCGCGGGTGCGGCCCGGCACGGCCGCAGGGGCGGCGCCTCGCACTCGACGCAGTCCTCCGCGGGTGCGGCTCCTGGTTCCGCAGGGGTGGCTCCTGTGTCCGCAGGGGGCGCCAGCTTGACTCCGTGGCTGCGATTTCTGCAACAGTAGGCTTCTCCTCTCCTTCACTCTTCGTTCCTTCCTTAGATTTGTTGTTGAATCATGTTAGTAGCATGCTTAGGATGGCCTAGAGTAGCTTGAGAATGCCACTTAGTGGTTGTTAACCTAGGAGCCCTTAAGGCTCGATGTAATTGTTGGATATGAGCATGTGAGCATGATGAATTTTCTAGGCTAGCTTGTGCCTCTTTGGTTGAGGATTAATATCTTGTGGAATTATGAACTGTTGTGGGTTGTTTCATGTGTGGAGAGTGTGTGGTGAGTACTTGGGACCTAGGATGCATTCCTAGTTTGAGGGTTAGGTGATCTTGCATAGAACACTAAGAGTGAAGTCTAAGACTTCTTGAGAGTGAGTATGTATTGATATGCATATCTCTTGTGAGCAGGTTGTGGGCTTCCTCCTTAAGGAAGCAAGAGTGTGGTGACTTGGGTTTGGTGACGAGGTAAGTCTCCGGACTTACTTAGCTCGTTTTTTATGTATTAGCATTGATGTGTGTTTGGTGGTGTGTGTTAATGTTCTTGTTATAACTATTAAACCGGTAAATAGGACCACCGACCTTATATATATGTTGGCCCAAGTGTATGATAACGGGCGGTGACATCTTCTGCCTAGCCTTGACTGAGGCTAGGAGGATCTTGGCGACTAGCCCGGCGGGTATACGGGCGGGTGCATCCGTGCCACCCCTTGCCGGTAAGTAGGGACCGAGGCGAGACCACGGTGGTCTCGTGCACAAACCTAAGTTTAATTAGAACGGGATACGACTTAATAATAAGAAGATAATAAACCGGACTTGTGTGTTTTGGAGTTTGTATGTGATGTATGTGCTATCCGTGTGTTTGTGCCTTCACCTCTTTTCTAATGCTTCGAATATGAGCTAACGGTTTTAAACCGTGGTTGTAGATGACTTGCAGGTTAGGGATGCCGCCGAGTGAGGTGGAGGAGTGAACAGCCGGGGTCTCCGTACATTATAGGACGGGGGCGTTTTTGGGTTGTTTTATATCGTTATTTTGTGGATGTGATTGTACGTTTTAGACTTTCGTATTGGGGTTATGTTGTTTTGTGGACTCGGCTGAGTTTCCACTTTGTATTCGTTACATTTCGGTTTCCTCATACATTAAAACATTTTGAGTTTTCGCCTTTATTTGTTCCTTGTTGGAAAGGTCCGGTGAAATTGTTGGCAAGCTAAGGGTCGGGACCCATTGTGAGGTCTCGCCCGTAGCATCCCAAGTCCCGCGGATTTGGGGTGTTACGGGGTGCAACACGAGGACGTCATAGGAGGTCACCTATCCTAGTACTACTCTCGCCCAAGAACGCATAACTTCGGAGTTCGGATGGGATCCGGTGCATTAGAGCTGGTATGATCGCACCCGTCTACTTATCCCACCTTCCCGTACTTGTATACGTGCCTCCATATTCCCCTTGGCCTAGCTCGCTAGCAAACTAGCTTTACCGACATAGCCGAACCGTGTGCTCTTGCAGGGACCCGTTAATTAAATCCGGATAAGTGTTTTTCCTTTTTTGGAACCCGAGAAGTCTTAATTTCTTATTTTTAATATTTAAAAAACGTAAGTATTTCTTTTCATGAAAGTTAATAAATCAAAACAAAAAGTTAACGTCAATCTATCGAGAAGAAGATTTAAATTAAAAAAAATAAATAATAAAAAATCAAAAAGAGGGGTGCAACACGAGGACGTCGTAGGAGGTCACCCATCCTGGTACTACTATCGCCCAAGCACGCTTAACTTCGGAGTTGTGATGGGATTCGGTGCATTAGAGCTGATATGACCGCACCCGTCTACTTATTCCACATTCCCGTTCTTGTATACCTGCCTCCATACTCCCCTTGGCCTTGCTCGCTAGCTAGCTAGCTTTACCAACATAACCGAACCGTGAGCTCTTGCCGGAACCCGTTAATTAAATCTAGATCTGTGTTTTTCCTTTTTTGGAACCCGAGAAGTCTTAATTTCTAATTTTAAATATTTAAAAAACGTAAGTATTGCTTTTCACGGAAGTTAATAAATCAAAACAAAAAGTTAACGTAAATCTATCGAGAAAAAGATTTAAATTAAAAAAATAAATAATGAAAAATCAAAAAGAGAGGTGCAACACGAGGACGTCGTAGGAGGTCACCCATCCTAGTACTACTTTCGCCCAAGCACACTTAACTTCGGAGTTCTGATTGGATCCGGTGCATTAGAGCTGATATGATCGCACCCGTCTACTTATGCCACCTTCCCGTACTTGTATACCTGCCTCCATACACCCCTTTGTAACGCCTGGGAATTTTATTCCGGACTGAGAGCGTCTTACGGATCTTCCCGAGTTTCTTTTTCGGTTTGGAATACGTTCACGTATATCTGTATTTTTATTTTCGTAAAAACGTCGGAAAAGTTTTCCGAGTCAAACTTTTCCGGTTCCGGGTTTCGGGTTACTTACTCCTATTGTAAATTATTTATTTATTTATTCAAATTTTTTTTTTCTTTCTTTCTTCTTTTTCTTTCTTTCTTTCCCGCTGCTTTTCCTTCTCTTTTTTCTTTCCTCTTCTTCTTGCGTGGAGCTGTCCCTCCCGCCCGCCTGTGTTTCGGCCGCCCGCCCAGCCTGCGCCTAGGTCTGCAACCTTGCCGCCCGTCTACCCGACCCCTCGTCCCTGCTCACTGCACCCAACCGACCCTCGCCCTGTGCAGGTTACCTCGGCCCTCTCCTCTCCTCGGCTCACTCCCCACGCTACACACTCTACCCCATCTCCTCCTCTCTCCACGCCCGACAACATCACCCTCCACCCTGTCTACCTCCTTCCCGCCGTCTCTTCTCCACACCAGCACACCCACGCTCCCTTCCCGCCTAGCTCTCTCACCGTGCCGGCTACCCCGTCCCTCTCTTCTCCGTCTCTCTCTCCCTCTGCGTCCAGGCTGCTCGAGCACCGGAGAACCATCGAGCCGCCAGAGAGCCCTCGCCCTCGCCCACGCCGTGCCCTGCCTGCGCGAGCCCAGCCGGAGCCGCCGACGCCCAGCCACCCTCCCCTTTCACCTCGCCTTTTGTTTCTTTTCGCCCTTTGTTGAACTGCCCCGGAGCCCTTCCCCCTGCGCCGTCCTCGCCGGAGTTAGAGGCCGGCTTCCACCACCCTACAACCGCCAGCGGAACCAGCGGGGCCTCCCTCCTCCCGGCCGGAACTCCTCCCCCGCTCCTGCGTCCTCCTTACCGCCACCGCGGGTTCAACAGCCTTTTGGCTTAATTACAGTCGGCCCCCCTCTCTTTTGGTATAATTACAATTCAGCCCCTTAGATTTGTGTTAATTGCAGAATGTACCCAACGTTTTGGGTTATTGCAGTTTTGACCCAGATTTCTGAATTTGTTGCATTTATACCCTCAGGTGGGTTTCTATCGGAAATTGCCCCAAGGTTTTAATTACGGATGATGACCCATAAGTTTGGAAAACGTATACTTGCCCCGGAAAATGTGTTAGCGGTTTTTAACCTCGGATTTTATAAACGAGTTTTATCTTAGGTTTTTATATACTTTATTTTATGATCAATTTAGCGTATGAGCTAAATTGTGTAGTTTTAATGCTAGGTTCCGAAGCTAAATAAAGGCCCCGAATCCATATCGACATTCATAGATCGTCTTCCATCCTTCGACGTCCCGTGAGTACCCTCTCCCTCGAGTTAATAATCTTATCTCGATCTAGTTATGTTTAGTAGTATCATGATAGGTTGGAACTAGCATAACTTAGAAGAAATGCCAAGTAGTGGCTTTTGGGACCTTAGGAGAATGTGATGAGCGTGTTTAGACCTCGTTAGCTTTTACGTCATTATTGACTGTGATTATGATAGACTCTAGGATGCGGTCCTGGAATGTGAGTCAAATGATCCTGCGTAGATCATTTGTATAGAAGTCCTAGACTTCTTGAGTTGAGCGGGTTTTTATGGATACCTTGTTGTGAGCAGGTTACGTGCTTCTTCCTAAGGGAAGCGAGAGCGTTGTGTGAGTTAGCTTTTGGGACGAGGTAAGTCTCCGGACTTACTTAGCTCGTATTTTATGTATTGGCATTGCTGTGTGTTTGGTGGTGTGTGTTTATGTTATGTTATAACGATTAAACCGGTAATTAGGACCACCGACCCGATATGTATATGTTGGCCCAAGTGTATGAGAACGGGCGGTGACATCACTGCCTAGCCTTGACTGGGGCTAGGAGGATCTTAGCGACTAGCCCGGCGGGTATACGGGCGGGTGCATCCGTGCCATTCCTTGCCGGTAAGTAGGGACCGAGGCGAGACCATTGGGGTCTCATGTCACAACAGAAGTTGAACTAGAATGGAATACGACTTAATAATGAAATATAATAAACCGGACTTGTGTGATTTATGTTTTGTCTTATGGATGTGTTTGTGCCTTCACCGCTTTTCTAATACCTAGAATATGAGCTAACGGTTTAAAACCGTTGTGTAGATGACTTGCAGGTTAGGGATGCCGCCGAGTGAGGTGGAGGAGTGGGCACCCGGGGTCTCCGTACATTATAGGACGGGGATGTTTTGAGTAAGGTTTCATGTTCTTGTTTATGGATGTTGTCGTACGTTTAGACTTCGTATCAGATTATGTTCTTTTGAGGACTCGGCTGATTTTCCAAGTTGTAGTTTCTTACTTTTCGGTTTCCGCATACATTAAAAACGTATTGAGTTTTCGCCTTTATTTGTGCCTTGTTGGAAGGTCCGGTGAAATTGTTGTCAAGCTAAGGGTCGGGACCCATTGTGAGGTCTCGCCCAGTAGCACCCCGAGTCCCGCGGATTTGGGGTGTTACACCCTTGGCCTAGCTCGTTAGCTAGCTAGATTTACAGACATAACCGAACCGTATGCTCTTGCCAAGACCCGTTAATTAAATCCGGATAAGTGTTTTGCCTTTTTTGGAACCTGAGAAGTCTTAATTTCTGATTTTTAATATTGAAAAACGTAAGTATTTCTTTTCACGAAAGTTAATAAACCAAAACAAGTTGACGTGAATATATGGAGAAGAAGATTTAAATAAAAAAAATCGAAAAGATGGGTGCAACACGAGGACTTCCCAGGAGTTCACCCATCCTAGTACTACTCTCGCCCAAGCACGCTTAACTTCGAAGTTCTGATGGGATCCGGTGCATTAGTGCTGGAATGATCGCACCCGTCTACTTATGCCACCTTGCCGTACTTGTATATATGCCTCCATGCTCCCCTTGGCCTAGCTAGCTAGTTGGCTGGCTAGCTTTACCGTGTTTTTCCTTTTTTGGAACCCGAGAAGTCTTAATTTCTTATTTTTAATATTTAAAAAATGTAAGTATTTCTTTTCACGGAAGTTAATAAATAAAAACAAAAAGTTAACGTGAATCTATCGAGAAGAAGATTTAAATTAAAAAAAATAATGAAAAAAATCAAAAAGAAGGAGTGCAACACGAGGACTTCCGAGGAGGTCACCCATCCTAGTACGACTCTCGCCCAAGCACGCTTAACTTTGGAGTTCTGATGGGATCCGGTGCATTAGTGTTGGTATGATCGCACCCGTCTACTTATGCCACCTTCCCGTACTTGTATATATGCCTCCATTCTCCCCTTCGCCTAGCTAGCTAGCTAGCATTACTGACATAACCGAACCGTGTGCTCTGGCCGAGAGCCGTTAATTAAATCCCGAAAAGTCTTTTTCCTTTTTTGGAACCCGAGAAGTCTTA
Source organism: Fagopyrum tataricum (assembly GCA_002319775.1). Classification (NCBI taxonomy): domain Eukaryota; kingdom Viridiplantae; phylum Streptophyta; class Magnoliopsida; order Caryophyllales; family Polygonaceae; genus Fagopyrum; species Fagopyrum tataricum. The sequence goes on from CM008285.1 coordinate 24,622,014, forward strand.
ATTTTTTATTTTAAATATTTAAAAAATGTAAGAATTTCTTTTCACAATAGTTAATAAATCAAAACAAAAAGTAATGTGAATCTACCGAGAAGAAGATTTAAAATAAAAAAATTAATAAAAAAACAAAAAGAGGGGGTGCAACACGAGGACTTCCAGTAGATCACCCATCCTAGTACTACTCTTGCCCAAGCACGCTTAACTTCGGAGTTCTGATGGGATCCGATGCATTAGTGTTGGTATCATTGCACCTGTCTACTAATGCCACCTTCCCGCGCCGTACTTGTCTATCTACCTCCATGCTCCCCTGGGCCTAGATATCTAGCTAGCTAGCTTTACCGATATAACCAAACCGTGTGCTCTTGCCAGGACCCGTTAATTAAATCCAGATAAGTGTTTTTCCTTTTTTGGAACACGAAAAGTCTAAATTTCTTATTTTTAATATTTAAAAAACGTAAGAATTTCTTTCCACAGAAGTTAATAAATAAAAACAAAAAGTTAACGTGAATCTATCGAGAAGGTCACCCAAGCTAGTATGACTCTCGCCCAAGCACGTTTAACTTCAAAGTTCTGATGGGATCCGGTGCATTAGTGCTGGTATGATCGCATCCGTCTACTTATGTCACCTTCCCGTACTTGTACATCTGCTTCCATGCTTCCCTTTGCCGAGCTAGCTATCTAGCTGGCCAGCTAGCTTTACCGACATAACCGAACCGTGTGCTTTTTCCGGGACACGTTAATTAAATCCGGATAACTGTTTTTCCTTTTTTGGAACCCGAGAAGTCTTAATTACTTATTTTTAATATTTAAAAAACGTAAGTATTTCTTTTCACGGAAGTTAATAAATCAAAACAAAAAGTTAACGTGAATCTATCGAGAAGAAGATTTAAATTAAAAATAAATAAATTAATTAAAATCAAAAAGAGGGGTGCAACACGAGGACTTCCCAAGAGGTCACCCATCATAATAGTACTATCGCCCAAGCACGCTTAACTTCGAAGTTCTGATGGGATCCGGTGTATTAGTCTTGGAATGATCGCACCCGTCTACTTATGTCACCTTCCCATACTTGTACATCTGCCTCCATGCTCCCCTTGGCCTAGCTAGATAGCTAGCTGGCCAGCTAGCTTTACCGACATAACCGAACCATGTGTTCTTGTTGGGACACGTTAATTAAATCCGGATAAGTGTTTTTCCTTTTTTGGAACCCGGGAAGTCTTAATTACTTATTTTTAATATCTAAAATACGTAAGTATTTCTGATCACGGAAGTTAATAAATCAAAACAAAAAGATAATGTAAATCTATCGAGAAGAATATTAAATTAAAAAATAAATAAATAAAAATCAATAAGAGGGGTGCAACACGAGGACTTCCCACAAGGTCACCCATCATAATAGTACTCTCGCCCAAGCACGCTTAACTTCGAAGTTCTGATAGGATCCGGTGCATTAGTGTTGGAATGATCGCACCCGTCTACTTATGTCACCTTCCCGTACTTGTATACCTGCCTCCATACTCCCCTCGGCCTAGCTCACTAGCTTTACCGACATAACCGAAGCGTGTGCTTTTGCCGGGACCCGTGAATTAAATCTGGATAAGTGTTTTACCTTTTTTTGAACCCAAAAAGTCTTAATTTCTTATTTTTAATACTTAAAAAACGTAATTATTTTTTTCACGGAAGTTAATGAATCAAAACAAAAAGTTAACATGAATCTAACGAGAAGAAGATTTAAATTAAAAATAAATAAATAAATAAATAAATAAATTCAAAAGGAGGATGTGCAACACGAGGACTTCCTAGGAGGTCTCCCATCCTAGTACTACTCTCTCCCAAGCATTCTTAATTTCGAAGTTCTGGTGGGATCCGGTGCATTAGTGTTGGAATGATCGCACCCGTCTACTTATGCCACCTTCTCGTACTTGTATATCTGCCTCCATGCTCCCCTTGGCCTAGCTAGCTAGCTAGCTAGCTTTACCGACAAAACCGAACAGTGTGCTCGTTAATTAAATTCAAATAAGTGCTTTTCCTTTTTTGAACCCGAGAAGTCTTAATTTCTTATTTTTAATATTTAAAAAATTTAAGTATTTTTCAACGGAAGTTAATAAATCGAAACAAAAAGTTAACGTGAATCTATCGAGAAGAAGATTAAAATTAAAAAAAATTATTTAAAAAATCAAACAAGAGGAGTGCAACACGAGGACATCCTAGGAGGTCAACCATCCTAGTACTACTCTCGCCCAAGCACGTTTAACTTCAGAGTTCTGATGGGATCCAGTGCATTAGAGTTGATATGATCGCACCCGTCTACTTATGCCACCTTCCCGTACTTGTATAACCGCCTCAATGCTCCCCTTGGCCTAGCTAGCTAGCTTTACCGACATAACCGAACCGTGTGCTCTTGCCGGGACCCGTTAATTATATCCGGATAAGTTTTTTTCCTTTTTTGGAACCCGAGAAGTCTTAATTACTTATTTTTAATATTTAAAAAACGTAAGTATTTCTTTTCACGGAAGTTAATAAACCAAAACAAAAAAGTTAACGTGAATCTATCAAGAAGAATATTTAAAATAAAAAAATCAAAAATAAAAATCAAAAAGAGGGGTGCAACACGAGGACTTCCCAAGAGGTCACCCATCATAATAGTACTTTGGCCCAAGCACGCTTAACTTCGAAGTTCTAATGGGATCAGGTGCATTAGTGCTGGAATGATCGCACCCGTCTACTTATGCTACCCTCCCGTACTTGTAAATCTGCCTCCATGCTCCCCTTGACCTAGCTAGCTTTACCGACATAACCGAACCGTGTGCTCTTGCCTGAACCGGTTAATTAAATCTGCACAAGTGTTTTTCCTTTTTGGAACCCGAGAAGTCTTAATTACTTATTTTTAATATTTAAAAAACGTAAGTATTTCTTTTCACGGAAGTTAATAAATCAAAACCAAAAGTTAACGTGAATCTATCAAGAAGAATATTTAAATTAAAAAAAATAAATCAAAAAAATCAAAAAGAGGGGTACAACACGAGGACTTCCCATGAGGTCACCCATATTATTACTACTCTCGCCCAAGCACGCTAAACTTCGGAGTTGTGATGAATCCGGTGCATTAGAGCTGGTATGATCCCACCCGTCTACTTATGCCACCTTCCCATACTTGTACACCTGCCTCCATACTCCCCTTGGCCTAACACGCTAGCTTTATCGACATAACCGAACCGTGTACTCTTGCCGGGACCCGTCAATAAAATCCTGATAAGTGTTTTGCCTTTTTTTGAACCCAAGAAGTCTTAATTTCATATTTTTAATATTTAAAAAACATAAGTATTTCTTTTCACGGAAGTTAATAAATCAAAACAAAAAGTAAACATGAATCTATCGAGAAGAAGATTGAAATTAAATAAATAAATAAATAAAATCAAAAAGAGGGGTGCACCATAAGTTCCTAGGAGGTCACCCATCCTAGTATTACTCTCGCCCAAGCACGCTTCACTTTGAAGTTGTGATGGGATCCGGTGCGTTAGTGTGGAATGATCGCACCCGTCTACTTATGCCACCTTCCCGTTCTTGTATATCTGCCTCCATGCTCCCCTTGGCCTATCTAGCTTGCTAGCTTTACCGACATAACCGAACCGTGTTCTCTTGTCGGGACCCGTTAATTAAATCCGGATAAGTTTTTTTTTCCTTTTTTGGAAGAAGAGAAGTCTTAATTTCTTATTTTTAATATTTAAAAAACATAAGTATTTCTTTTCACGGAAATTAATAAATCAAAACAAACGTGAATCTATCGAGAAGAAGATTTAAATTAAAAAAAATGAAAAAAAAATCAAAAAGAGGGGTACAACACGAGGACTTTCCAGTAGGTCACCCATCCTAGTACTTCTCTCGCCCAAGCACGCTTAACTTCGGAATTCTAATGGGATCCGGAGCGTTAGTGATGGTATGATCGCACCCGTCTACTTATGCCACCTTCCTGTACTTGTATATCTGCCTCCATGCTCCCCTTGGCCTAGATAGATAGCTTTAAGGACATAACCGAATCGTGTGCTCTTGCCGGGACCCGTTAATTAATTCCGGATAAGTGTTTTTCCTTTTTTTGGAACACGAGAAGTCTTAATTTCTTATTTTTAATATTTAAAAATCGTAAGTATTTCTTTTAACGCAAGTTAATAAATCAAAACAAAAGGTTACCGTGAATCTATCGAGAAGAAGATTTAAATTATAAAAAAAAGAAAGTAAAAATTTAGACATATGTTTTATTGGTTTAAGGAGCATGATATGAGTTGAGTAGTTGATTTTGAAAGCTTTTATGATTGCATGTTCTATTAGTTCGTGAGTCTTTAAAAAGTGCATATTGAGTTTTGTTGGAAAAAGAATCGGATATTACATTTGAGGGTTGAGATGATTTGGTCTATGACTTTTACGACATTTTGTCTTATTACGATTTGATGAGATACTTGTTCTATGACCATGGCAGCTTTTAGCCTTATATTTATTCATTGAGATACGGGGTTCACGACCCCGGCGGCAATGAGCCGGTATTTTATTTTCTTGATTTTTACGCTCCTCGGTTAAGGCGAGCTATTGTACCTATGGTACTTGGTTTGTGCGGGCCGTTGGTTGTGCCCGAGTTTAGTGGATGGCGAGGACTCACTTGATCCGTGATTGCCATGCCATCCCATGGTTGGGGTTTAGGAGGTACCTTCATGTTTAATGCGGGTTGGACATGCTTTAAACTAAAAATGCAACTTTTAAATTTTGAAGTTGATTTCTAAACTAAAAATGCTCGAGCATGTTTTAGTTGTGATTTGGATACGCTACATTGGTTGAGTTGGTTCATGATATATTATTTTGGACTTTGAGTGTTTATCTTGGATTATGAATTCCTAATATGTACATGAGTTATTTGATTGAGCTATTGAGCTTTGGAATTGTAGCATGTATCATTGACTTGACTTACGAACAATTGACAAGATCTCTTGAGATTCATGATGATTAGGATGCATGAGGTTATTTTAATGTCTTGAATGCTTCTAAAACTCATGTAACATCCGGAATTTCTATTCCGGACTTAGAGCGTTTTGTTGACCTTACCGCGTTAGCGGCTCAGTTTGCCCGCAGGCACGAGGTGCCGAGTGCCGGGATTTATTCCTAAATCCCGAGCCGACTCTGCGTTATTCCCTTTCTTCGCTTTCCGACCCCTCGTTCCTAGATGAGGTGACAAGATCATCATATCCGCAGAGCGGATCATCAGAACCGCGGGGGCAGATCATCAGAACCGCGGGGGCGGATCATCAGAGCCAAGGATCCACAATTGAAGACGACGTTCTGCTGCTCAAACCGCGGGTGCGGATCATCAGAGCCGCAGGGGCGGCGCCAGGAGGCGCAGGGGCGGCGCCAGGAGGCGCAGGGGCGGCGCCAGGAGGCGTCAGGAGCCGCAGGAGCGGCACCTGGAGGCCGCGGGGGCGGTGACTGCTCCGCAGGGGCGCCAGCTTGACTCCGCGGCTGCGTTTTCTTCGATAGTAGGTTCCTCCTCTCCCTTCCTTATCGTTCCTTCCTTAGTTTTGTAGTTGTATCATGTTAGTAGCATGCCTAGGATGGATCTAGAGTAGCTTGAGATGCCACTTAGTGGTTGTGAACCTAGGAGCCCTTAAAGCTCGATGTAGTTGATGATTATGAGTGTGTTGAGCATGATGGACCTTCTAAGCTAGCTTGTTCCTTCTTGGATGACATTTAAGATCATGTGAGGTTATAAACTGTTGTGAGTTGCTTTCATGTGCTGAGAGTGTGGTGAGTACCTTGGACCCTAGGATGCATTCCTAGCTTGAGGGTTAAGTGATCTTGCTTATATCACTAGAGTGAAGTCTAAGACTTCTTGAGCGTGAGCATGTGTTGATATGTATATTCTCTTGTGAGCAAGTTGTGGGCTTCCTCCCTAAGGAAGCGAGAGTGTTGTGAGTTCAGTGTGATGACGAGGTAAGTCTCCGGACTTACTTAGCTCGTATTGTACGTATTAACATCGATGTGTGTTGGTGGTGTGTGTGTGTGTTATTGTTTATGTTATAAACAACTAAACCGGAAATAGGACCACCGACTTTATATTATTTTGGCCCAAGTGTATGATAACGGGCGGTGACATCATCTGCCTAGCTCTTGCGAGAGTCTAGGATGTAACACCCCAAATCCACAGGACTAGGTATGCTACGGGCAAGACCTCACAATGGGTCCCGACCCTTAGCCTGACAACAATTTCACCGGACCTTTCCAACAAGGCACAAATAAAGGCAAAACTCGAAAACGTTTATAATGTATGCGAGAAACTGAAAGGTAAGAATACAACGTGGAAACTCAGCCGAGTCCTCAAAACGACATAACCCGATACGGAAATCTAAACATACAATAACATCCACAAACTAACGAGATGAAACATAACCCAAAAACGCCCCCGTCCTATAATGTACGGAGACCCCGGCTGTCCACTCCTCCACCTCACTCGGCGGCGTCCCTAACCTGCAAGGCATCTACAACCACGGTTTAAAACCATTTCTCATATTCGAAGCATTAGAAAAGAGGCGAAGGCACAAACACATACATATCACATAACGTAAAGCACACAAGTCCGGTTTATTATCTTTTTATTATTAAGTCATATCCCGTTCTATATCAACTTAGGTTTGTGACACGAGAACCACCGTGGTCTCGCCTCGGTCCCCACTTACCGGCAGGAATGGTACGGATGCATCCGACCATCGAACCCGCCGGGCTAGTCGCCGAGATCCTCATAACTTCACGCAGAGCTAGGCATAATGTCACCGCCCGTTATCATACACTTGGGCCAAATTATATACGGTCGGTGGTCCTATTTACCGGTTTAGTTGTTATAACAAGAACATAAACACACACCACCAAACACACATCAATGCTAATACGTAAAATACGAGCTAAGTAAGTCCGGAGACTTACCTCGTCCCAATGCTAACTCAGAAAACGCCCTTGCTTCCCTTGGGAAGACGCACACAACCTGCTCACAACAAGATAACCATCAAAACCCGCTCAACTCAAGAAGTCTAAGACTTCTACACAAATGATCTACGCAAGATCATTTGACACTCATTCTAGGACCGCATCCTAGAATCTCTCACACTCCCATCTCACTCAACGCATGAGGAGATCTCTCATTCTAGGACCACATCCTAGAATCTCTCATACTCACATCTCACTCAACGCATCAGGAGATATCTCAACAACCTACTAACTCTCATATGATCATACTCAAAACCCAAGAACGAGTAAAAGCCTACTAGGTCTATCATGCTCATCACACTCTCCACACATGAAAGTAACACCCAACAGTTCATAACCTCAAAGATCTTGATCCTCAACCCAAGAGGCACAAGCTATCCTAGAAGATCCATCATGCTCACATGCTCATATCCAACAATTGTATCGAGCCTTAAGGGCTCCTAGGTCCACAACCACTACATGTCATCTCACACTACTCTAGATCCATCCTAGGCATGCTACTACATGATTCAACAACAAACTAAGGAAGGAACGAAGAGGAAGGAGGAGAGGAACCTACTGTCGAAGAAACGCAGCCACGGAGTCAAGCTGGCGCCCCGGCGGAGCAGAAGCCGCCCCTGCGGAAGGCTGGCGCCGCCTCTGCGGCGGTCTGGGCCGCCCCTGCGGCTGTGGTCAGCCGCACCTGCGGCGTACGGCGTTCTGAAGCCCGGAGCCGCTCCCGCGGCGTGCCGAGCCGCCCCTGCGGCGGTGCTGGCTGCGGCCGTGTTGGCCGCCTCTACGGCCGTGCTGGCCGCACCTGCGGCGGGCCGCTCCTGCGGTCATGATGATCCACCCCTTGTGCAGAACATCGTCTTCGATCGTGGATCCTTGGCTCCAAAGTCCTTCTTCTCTTGCTGGATCTTCTCCAAACACCCACCACTGGTCTCAAGCACCTCTCCTCGACCTAAACGAGCTAAGAACACAAGCATGCAAGGGACTTGAGTGAAAACCTCTCATAGCTTCATCCATGGCCATGAATGAAGGAGGGAAGAAGAAAGGGGTGAGCAGCCATGGAGAGGAAGGAAGGAATGGAGGAAAGGGACTTACCACACCAGATCAGTTGTTCTCCTACTGCAGTCCACACATGCAGCTCCTCAATCAACAATGGAGAAGAGAAGAGAAGGGAAGAGAAGAGAGGAGAAGGAGTGATGGAGGAAATGACGAGAAATGTGAGAAAGGGAGGAGAGAGAGGGAGACAAGGGCTGAAAAGGAGGTGTGGGATCAAGGGGTCAGCTGACCTCTTGTCCCTCACACGGACTGAGGGGTCGGAAATGACCCCTTGTCATTTTTAACCCGGAACGCAGAAAAAAGGGAAAAACGACGAGTCGGCTCGGGATTTTCTTAGGAATAAATACCTAGGATGCATTCCTAGCTTAAGGGTTAGGTGATCTTGCTTAGATCACTAGAGTGAAGTCTAAGACTTCTTGAGCGTGAGCATGTATTGATATGCATATCTCTTGTGAGCAGGTTGTGGGCTTCCTCCTTAAGGAAGCGAGAGTGTTGTGATTTGAGTGTGGTGACGAGGTAAGTCTCCGGACTTACTTAGCTCGTATTTTACGTATTAGCATCGATGTGTGTTGGTGGTGTGTGTGTGTATGTTATTGTTTATGTTATAAACAACTAAACTTGTAATAGGACCACCGACTTTATATTGTTTGGCCCAAGTGTATGATAACGGGCGGTGACATCATCTGCCTAGCTCTTGCGAGAGTCTAGGAGGTTCTCGGCGACTAGCCCGGGCGGGTAGACGGTCGGATGCATCAATACAATTCCTTGCCGGTAAGTAGGAACCGAGGTGAGACCACGGTGGTTCTCATGTCACAAACCTAAGTTGAATTAAAACGGGATACGACTTAATAATAAAAGATAATAAACCGAACATGTGTGTTTTGGAGTATGTATGTGTTATGTGATGTATATGTGTATGTACCTTCACCTCTTTTCTAATGCTTCGAATATGAGCTAACGGTTTTAAACCGTTTGTGTAGATGACTTGTAGGTTAGGGACGCCGCCGAGTGACGTGGAGGAGTGGACAGCCGGAGTCTTCGTACATTATAGGACGGGGACGTTTTTGGGTTATGTTTTCGTATTATTGGATTATGTTGTACGGTTTTAGATTTACTTATCGGAGTTATGTCGTTTTGAGGACTCGCCTGAGTTTCCACCTTGTATCTTTACTTTTCAGTTTTCCGCATACATTATAAACGGTTTGAGTTTTGCCTTTATTTGTGTCTTGTTGGAAAGGTCCGGTGAAAATGTTGTCAAGCTAAGGGTCGGGACCCATTGTGAGGTCTCGCCCATAGCATCCCGAGTCCCGCGGATTCGGGGTGTTAGAGAGTTGATCTTTTCGTGCTAACGAACACCATGACATTTCGCGGATTCCTTTGAAAGGATGTCGAAGAGGAGTAGAGATGACGTAAGAAAAGGGCAACCAAGTAAAAGAAAACTCGAGACAACTTAAGAGCAATAAAGATGGAAGCAATACAAGAGATGGGAGCAACATTAAGGTGTAGAAGCGGTTCTAAAGAAGCCATGATCGATCGACGACGAGAACAATGGAGATAACAAACTTAAGTTCTTCAAGAAGACGCGTGGACAACTAAAGATGCGAATCGAGGAGGAGATGGGTGCATTCTAACAAGGTTAAAGGCGGTGTTGCATCACGAGAAGTGAAGTTTTCCTTAGACGCTCCTAAGCTTTGGAGTCAAGATGAGAAAAGTGATCGAACCAATTCAAGTGTGAAAGATGTAAGATACCGTAAGTTAAGCTTACGACTTGTACATTAAGTGAAGAGTCAACATTACGAGAGTTATGAGAAGAATGGCAAGGTGGGGATTCACGCGGAGTTGACCGGTTTCTGTTATGACGATGAGAGAAAGTGTGTATAAATGATGATCCTAAGAAGATGAGAATGGTAACATGGAAGCATAGAAGAATTGTAAGTCATTGACATGGGAGAAGGTCAGTTATCAGCTAATTGGTGACAACCGAGAACGCGCATGTGCGGGTGGTCTATGGATGAGTGTGGGGGAGAGTAACCAGGCTGTGGGATCATAAAGGAACGGTAACAAGAACTTGGATTATATCTTAAACTCTTGATTTGAAGTTGTTATGGAGAACACCAGTTTGCGAAAAGAGAGACGGTTATCTCCATTTGTACATCGATTACAATGAGCCGAACAAGATGACAATGAAGAACAAGTACCCCCTTACCACGTATAGATGATCTACTCGACCGGTTGCAAGGGTCGGTGGTCTCTTCTAAATCGAGTTAATGTTTGATTGTCACCAACTGAGAAGTCGAGACTGGGATATTGCAAACACGGCATTCCGGACAAACCATGGTCACTACGAGTTGTAGTGATTCCATATGGGCTTACTAATGCCCCGAATAAGACATTTTGGTCTACTCTCGTAGAAGAGAGAAGTTATGTGACCACCTGCGGCGGGATGACAACCCCCGAAGGATGTGAGAGAAGTTACAAGTTTTCTTGGATGTGTTGATCAATACCGGATTTGTGGAGAGATTCTCCAAGTAACACCATCTATGGCTAACCTACTCCGGATGACGATGAAGTATTGAGTGGGACAAAAATGGATAATGGAGTTGTTGAGAGTTAAGAGGAGATTCATTTGTGCAATTGTTTTGAAATTGCCTCGAGGTAAGATCGGTTTGAAGTGTACAAGTGATTCTTCAAGACATGGTCTTGATTGAGTATTGAGAGACGATGTAAAAGTTATAGCATACATGTCTCGTTAGTAGAAGTAGTGTGAAGCAAAGTATTTCCTTCATTACTTAGAACTTGCAACAAGATTTGAGGAAACGTAACATAAAAGTGTGGTTTGACAAGAACCAAAGCCAACGGTGTAAATTGGAAGTTCGATCTTCTTTGTTAGAGACAAGCAAAGAAGAAACATAATGGAAATGTTGTAGTGAGAAAGACCCGAGGAGGAAGTTGAGTTTCCGATACATCGGACCTTTTTGAGATCTTAGCGCAAGTTAGGAAAGTGTTTTACCGGCTGGCATGGCCGCCGAGAGTAGAGGGCGTCATGGTTGACCCGGCGAAGATAGAGTCTGTTTCTTCATGGCCGCCTCCTAGGACGGTCAAGGAAGTGCGCAATTTTCTTGGGCTTAGCGGGATACTACCGCCGTTTTGTTGAAGGTTTCTCCGTGATTGCATGACCGCTCACTTCATTGCTGAGGAAGTCTACCAGGTTCGTCTAGTCCGAGCCTTGTAAGCACAGCTTCGAGGAGCTAAAGAGGAGGTTGACCTCCGCTCCCGTTTTAGCCCAGCCTGAGGGCGTAGAGGATTTTGTAGTGTATAGTGATGCCTCCTGTAACACCCCAAATCCGTAGGACTCGAGGTGCTACTGGGCTAGGATCTCACAATGGATCCTGACCCTAGCCTGACAACAAGTTCACTGAATCTTACAACCAGTCACCGATAGATTAAATACAAAACATTAAACTGATATAAAAGTATCAAAAGGTTTATACAACGTGCTGTTGAGTACAAACAAAACATAAATATATACATGATCAAAAGATTCCATATCCCACGAGGACGACCCAGTGTACGGAGCCCTCAGCAGATCACCCACTCTGGATCACTCTGCAGCTCTCCTAACCTGCAAAGGATCTACAACACGCTATAAAACCGTTAGCTAACCATACACATATATAAGAAGATGCATAAGCACAATCACACACCAATGAATAGCAAACACATCACCATGCTATCACACATTTACCCGGTTTATTATCTTAATAACGTCCAGTCACTCAAGCGTATATATATATCAATATGAATATATGTGACACGAGGAATATAACCCTCGCCTCTCGGGAATGGTGCCAGCTAGAGTGAGGATCCGGTCCCACCTCCCGTGTACCCTATGGGAGTGTGTTCCGGCGATTCCTCTTCGGCTCTTCACGTGATCAAATCACGTCTTCTCTCATCCAAAACCAAGCACATACATATACATAGACATTCCAACATCAATCTATATCCAAATCATCTAATCTTAAGCTAAGGGAGATGGAAACAAAGAAAAAGAGAAGGAGAAGAAGCAAAGAACTTACCACACTTGTGGTCCTAGGCTGCACAGAGGATCAACACCCAACACAGCTAGCTCTCAAGCTCATCACAACATCCAACATCATCAACATCATCATCCTCACAATCAAAACACTTCCAAACTCAAGAACACTCACACACAAGATCAAAGAGGGAGAAGGAGAAGCAAGAAGGACGTATGGTGGCTGGGAAAGGAGTGAAGAAGAAACCCTTGCTCAACAAGGAAATAAATAAGTAAGGAAGAGAGTAAAGCACGAGTCAACCGGTCAAAAAAACCGGCTACAGCCGCAGGAAACCGCGGGGGCGGTTCCCTGGGCCGCGGGAGCGGAAACCCGTTGGGGCGGCATACAAGCCCGCGGGGGCGGCGAAGGTAAAAACTCGGTCCAAAAGACTAAGGCTCTTACATCTCCAAGCTAGGCTTGGGGTGCGTTTTGATGTAGAGAGGTAGGGTTGTTGCGTACGCTTCTCGGCAGCTAAAGCCGTACGAGGAGAATAACCCTACCCATGATCTTGAGCTAGCGGTAGTGATTCATGCCCTGAAGATCTGGCGACATTACTTGTACGGGGCTACGTGCCAGATCTTCACAGACCATAAGAGTCTGAAGTAGGGATGGAAATGGGTGCACACCCACCCGACCCAACCGATCACCCGACCCGAATATATGGGTGAAAACCCAAAGAATTCCGGGTGGTGGGCGGTTGGTGGGTGAAATTGATGGGTGGTGGGCGGGTATGGGTGGAGGTACAACCACCCCCACCCGCCCCGTCACCCACCTGCCCCACCCGCCCCGTTTCACCCGTTTAAATTATAAAAATATATATAAGACCCTAAATCCCTAATATCTAATCTGGAAAAGAATTGACAAACAAACAACCGTTTTGAGTCCTGATCCCGTGTCTCTCTCTAGCCCTTCAAGTCTTTGCCGTCACCTTGTAGTTACATCTGCCTTCTGTATCGACGGGTGTTCTCCTTTCACTGCTCGTCGGCGCCGTCTTCGATCTTCTCCGGAGTCGTCACTGCTTCGCCGACGCCGTCTTCGACCTTCTACGGAGTCGTCACTACTCCGCCGATGCCGTCTTTGACGTTCTCACTGCTCCATTGACACCTTTATCGACATTCTCGCTACTTAAATATTCGCCACAAGGTGACAAATATTTTTTTCCGGGAGAAACTACCCAACAACTAATTTGTTCTTTGAAAGGTTTGTCTAGTTAAACGTTTTTTTACTGAAATGGGAATCCATCAATGATTCGATGATCAATGAGATGGATAGAAATATGCTTGAGAAATTTGATAAGTATTGGTCGATTATAAGTAGAGTTTTTGGCAATAGAAACAATTTTAGACCCAAGAGACAAACTGAAATGTGTTGAATAGTATTTTAACAAGATATACGATATCTTTGTTGAGATTGAGAAGGTGAAAACTTTGATGTTGGATTTTTTTTATGAGTATCAAGACTTAGGCGATGATATTGAGGATCAAGAATATGTAAGTTCAACCTCTAGATTGGTTGGCAAGAGACATGTAATTTTCTGATGATGATGATGATGAAGATAATTTTGGCCATTATAAGAAAATTTTGAAGAAGAAGGCTAGTGTTAGTCATGAGTTGGTATATTATCTTCAAGAAATTGTATTACCTAATAGTAAAGATTTTGATGTTCTTATCTTATGGAAAACTGATCTAAAGTGTCCAAATTTGCGAAAGATTGCAAAAGATATTTTGGCAATTCTCGTGTCTATGACTTCTAAAAATGCTTTTAGCATGGGTGGGTGAGCGGTGAGTCCTCATCGATCTAGACTTCATGGAGATATTGTAACGACATTAATGTTTTTGCAATATTGGATTGAGAGCAATTATGTAGGTGAGTATATCTAATTATACTAATAACCTCTTCTTCTTTTTTACTTATAATATCTCCCTTTCATGATTTTTAATTATAATTTAGATTTTTCGCTCAATGCACAAGTAGGTTGATACTATATTGAAGGATGTTGATGTTGAAGATTCCGCCATGAAGGCGTGTACCCCAATATGTATACTTTTGACATTCAAATTTGAATTAATGGTTGAGTTTGATTTTCTAATTATTATTATTTTTATTTTTATATTATGTTAGGTTGTTGAATTGTATCATTATATCGAGTTTTAGAGGAGTTTCATTTGATTTATGTTAATTTACTTTTTTTGTATGCATACAAAGTTGTGTTTTTTGCATCATTTTGGTTTGTATTAGTTGGAAATCTTTTTGTTGTTGGTTTATTATGTTTCACAATATTTCATGATTTAGTAAAAATTTGATTTGTGTTATTTTTAAATTGAAAATTGTCATAACTTTCAAATTTGTTAAAAACGAAACAAATTACTTCACACCCGACTACTTCACCCGAACCACCCGATTACCCGGTGGGTGATGGGTGGGTGGAATATGGGTAAAGTGTTAGGTGGGTGATGGGCGGGGTGGGTGACAACTTGAATAAGATGGGTGGTTGGCGGAATTGGTATATCCATCCATCAACCGACCTGTTTCCATTCCTAGTCTGAAGTATATATTCACTCAGCGGGAGTTGAATAACCGCCAGAGGAGATGGTTGGAGCTGATTAAGGACTTTGACTTAGAGATTTTGTACCATCCGAGGAAGGCGAACGTAGTCGCTGATGCTTTGAGTAGGAGGACACCTCGAGAGGAGGCTATAGCTCGGCTTACGGTTTAGCCACAGTTGCAGAGGGATTTGATAGAGTTGGAGTTGGATATCCGGTTCCCGGATACGGACTGTTGTTTGTCCGAGTTAGAGGTATTACCTGACCTGTCCGGAGAGATCCGGAAGAAGCAGGTGGGATGCCCCATCTTGATGAGGATCCGGGATAGGATGTCCCAAGAAGAGGCACCGTAGTTTGTCACAGGAGCAGACGGGCTATTGAGACGCCAGGGACGTATTTTTGTACAGTCGGACCAGGAGTTGAGAGAGCGGATTTTTCATGAGGCACATTCCACACCTTACTCGGTGCACCCAAGCACGAGTAAGATGTACTAGGATATTAGGAGATTTTATTGGTGGGGCGGCCTCAAGCCTGATGTAGCTAGATATGTAGCCCGATGCGCGACCTTCCAACAGGTCAAGATCGAGCACCAGAGACACGGAGGAGAGCTTCAACCACTGCCCGTGTCGTAGTGGAAATGGAGGACATATCCATGGATTTCGTTACTGGTCTGAGACCGAGTAGGAGCTTCAACACGATATGGGTAGTAGTAGATCGGTTGACGAAGACCGCGCGTTTCATCCCTATACGGGAAACGTGGCCGGTGAGTCGTTTAACCGAGGAGTTTACCCGTCAGATTGTGAGATTACATGGAGTACCGAGGACCATTATCTCGGACAGGGACAGGTGTTTTACCTCGAGGTTCTAGTAGCAGGTACACGCCGCCCTAGGTTCGAGTCTTCATTTCACCACCGCATACCATCCACAAACTAACGGCCAGTCTAAGCGGACTATTCAGACTTTAGAGGATATGTTACGAGCATGTGCACTAGATTGGGGTCAGGTATGGCCAGACAATCTCCCGTTGGTCGAGTTTTCATATAATAACAGCTGACACGCATCGATTAGGATGGCACCGTATGAGGCATTGTATGGACGGAGATGCCGTACTCCCTTATGTTGGGACGAGCCGGGGAGTTCTAGCATTGTAGCTCCTGATAAGGTACAGGGCGACTTGGCTAGAGTTGCTTTGATCCGAGAGAGGATGTTGGCCGCGCAGAGCCGTCAGAGGTCGTATGCGGATAGGAGGCGTAGACCTCTCGAGTTCAGGGTAGGAGCTCGGGTGTGGTTGAGGGTATCACCAACGCGGGGCGTCAGGCGATTCGGCATTAAGGGGAAGTGAAGCCCCTGATATGTCGGTCCATTCGAGATCTTAGAGAGAGTCGGCGAGGTGGCATACCGGTTAGCATTGCCACCGCAGTTGGAGGGTATACATCCGGTATTTCATGTCTCTCAGCTAAGAGAGTACATACACGCCCCGAGGCACATCATTAGTCACGAGGACCTAGTGGTCGAGCCGGACCATACTTTTGTAGAGCATCCGATAGCGGTTTTAGAGCGGAGCCGATGGGGCTACATGGGAGACGGAGGATAGTATCCGGAGGAACTATCCCGAGTTTTACGCAGATTTAGCGATATCGATAGGACCGTCGGGTTAGTCCCGAGATCTTCCCTTGTTTGTGCTATGTGTTTATGTCATGACGTGTTATGTGAGTTCGTATGAGTATATGTGTACCTTGCGAGGTCTTGATGTGATTTTATACGTAGACTTGGATTAGAGCCGATAATTGATGTTTTATGAGTTCCACGTGGTTACGAGACGTGTTTGACCGAGAGTGTTGCGTTTAGCAAGTTTCGGGACGAAACTTGTTTTTAGAGGGGTTATGTGTAACATCCGGAATTTCTATTCCGGACTTAGAGCGTTTTGTTGACCTTTCCGCGTTAGCAGCTCAGTTTGCCCGCAGGCACGAGGTGCTGAGTGCCGGGATTTATTCCTAAATCCCAAGCCGACTCTGCGTTATTCCCTTTTTCGCTTTCCGACCCCTCGTTCCTAGCTAAGGTGACAAGATGTCAGTTGTTCCCTCTCTCTTTTGGCAGCCCGTTGTCCCTCTCTCTCTCCTCTCTTTTCTCTTTCACGTTAATCATTTTCCTCTCTTCTCTATCTTTGCTCTTCTTCCATCTTTGAAGCTCTTGGATTGTGGACTGTAGTGGAGAAGATTCAGATCTGGTTTGGTAAGCTTCTTCTCTCCCTCCTTTCTCTCCTTTGCTGATTATCCCTTTCTTTCCCCCTCCTTCATCCATGGCCATGGATGATGCTCTGGAGGAAGCTTTTCCCTTGAATCCTTGCAGATCCAACAAGGAGAGGAGGACATAAGAGCCAAGGATCCACAGTCGAAGACGACGTTCTACTGCTCAAACCGCGGGGGCGGATCATTAGAGCCGCAGGGGCGGCGCCAGGAGGCGCAGGGGCGGCGCCAGGAGGTGCAGGGCGGCACCAGGAGGCACAAGGGCGGCGACAGAAGGCGCCAGGAGCCGCAGGGGCGGTGCCAGGAGGCCGCAGGGGTGGTGACTTCTCCGCAGGGGCGCCAGCTTGACTCCGCGGCTGCATTTTCTTCGACAGTAGGTTCCTCCTCTCCCTTCCTTAGTTTTGTAGTTGTATCATGTTAGTAGCATGCCTAGGATGGATCTAGAGTAGCTTGAGATGCCACTTAGTGGTTGTGAACCTAGGAACCCTTAAGCCTCGATGTAGTTGATGATTACGAGTGTGTTGAGCCTGATGGACCTTCTAGGCTAGCTTGTTCCTTCTTGGATGAGGTTTAAGATCATGTGAGGTTATAAACTGTTGTGAGTTGCTTTCATGTGTTGAGAGTGTGGTGAGTACCTTGGGCCCTAGGATGCATTCCTTGCTTGAGGGTTAAGTGATCTTGCTTAGATCATTAGAGTAAAGTCTAATACTTCTTGAGCGTGAGCATGTGTTTATATGTATATTCTCTTGTGAGCAGGTTGTGGGCTTCCTCCCTAAGGAAGCGAGAGTGTTGTGAGTTGAGTGTGACGATGAGGTCAGTCTCCGGACTTACTTAGCTCGTATTTTACGTATTAGCATCGATGTGTGTTGGTGGTGTGTGTGTGTGTTATTGTTTATGTTATAAACAACTAAACCGGAAATAGGACCACCGAATTTATATTATTTTGGCCCAAGTGTATGATAACTGGCGGTGACATCATCTGCCTAGCTCTTGCGAGAGTCTAGGAGGTTCTTGGCGACTAGCCCGGGCGGGTAGACGGTCGGATGCATCAGTACCATTCCTTGCCGGTAAGTAGGGACCGAAGCGAGACCACGGTGGTTCTCGTGTCACAAACCTAAGTTGAATTAGAACGGGATACGACTTAATAATAAAAAGATAATAAACCGGACTTGTGTGTTTTGGAGTATGTATGTGTTATGTGATGTATATGTGTATGTGCCTTCACCTCTTTTCTAATGCTTCGAATATGAGCTAACGGTTTTAAACCGTTCGTGTAGATGCCTTGCAGGTTAGGGACGCCGCCGAGTGAGGTGGAGGAGTGGACAGCCGGGGTCTCCGTACATTATAGGACGGGGACGTTTTTGGGATATGTCTTTGTATTGTTGGATTATGTTGTACGGTTTTGGTTTTCTTATTGGAGTTATGTCGTTTTGAGGATTCTGATGAGTTTCCACCTTGTATCTTTACATTTTAGTTTCTCGCATACATTATAAACGATTTTGAGTTTTGCCTTTATTTGTGCCTTGTTGGAAAGGTCCGGTGAAACTGTTGTCAGGCTAAGAGTCGGGACCCATTGTGAGGTCTCGCCCGTAGCATCCCGAGTCTTGCAGATTCGGGGTGTTAAAACTCATGTGATTCCATGCATGTTAGGCCATCTATATATATATATATATATATACTTTGCTTATGTTTTGACTTAGTCTATTTGGAAGACAAACCCCACCACGGTAGGGCTGGTTATGTTTTTTACAAAATCACGTAAAACCAGTTCAGGAGCATGGAGGTCAGGAACCCTAGAGAGAGTTTTGTAGGTTGATCTTGAGAATGGTTGGAAACCTTAGAATTTGTTCTTATTCCCGTTTTTGGTCTATTGGATATATTGTTATGAGTTAGACTCCTTTTTGCTGACATTGGGAAGGCCCCTTGTGGTTGTGTTGTTATGGTTTGGAACCTTTTAGTGTAACGCCCGGAATTTATCCCAGACTTAGAGCGCCTTGTAGTTTATCCCGTAGTCCCGAGGTGCCGAGTGCCGGGATTTATTCCTAAGAAAATCCCGAGCCGACCGTCGTTTTTCCCTTTTTTCCGCGTTCCGACCCTTCGTTCCGGGTTAAAAATGACAAGGGGTCATTTCCGACCCCTCGGTCCGTGTGAGGGACAAGAGGTTAGATGACCCCTTGATCCCCACACCTCATTTTCAGCCCTTGTCTCCCTCTCTCTCCTCCCTTGCTCACATTTCACGTCATTTCCTCCCTCACTCCTTCTCCTCTCTTCTCCTCCCTTCTCTTCTCTTCTCCATTGTTGATTGAGGAGCTACATGTGTGGACTGCAGTAGGAGAACTACAGATCTGGTGTGGTAAGTCCCTTTCCTC
The DNA here is from genome assembly GCA_002319775.1 of Fagopyrum tataricum. Classification (NCBI taxonomy): domain Eukaryota; kingdom Viridiplantae; phylum Streptophyta; class Magnoliopsida; order Caryophyllales; family Polygonaceae; genus Fagopyrum; species Fagopyrum tataricum. The sequence continues at coordinate 24,641,310 of CM008285.1, forward strand.
CCTTCCTTCCTCCCTCCCCATGGCTGCTCACCCCTTTCTTCTTCCCTCCTTCATCCATGGCCATGGACGAAGCTTTGAGAGGTTTTCACTCAAGTCTCTTGCATGCTTGTGTTCTTAGCTCGTTTAGGTCGAGGAGAGGTGCCTGAGACCAGTGGTGGGTGTTTGGAGAAGATCCAGCAAGAGAAGAAGGACTTTGGAGCCAAGGATCCACGATCGAAGACGACGTTCTGCACAGAACCCGCGGGGCGGATCATCACGACCGCGAGAGCGGCCCGCCGCAGGTGCGGCCAGCACCGCCGCAGCCAGCACCGCCCGGGCGCAGCACCGCCGCAGGGGCGGCTCGGCACGCCGCGGGAGCGGCTCCGGGCTTCAGAACGCCGACGCCGCAGGTGCGGCTGACCACAGTCGAGGGGCGGCCCAGACCGCCGCAGGGGCGG
>CM008285.1:24642405-25006050 GCA_002319775.1 Fagopyrum tataricum
TCCTGCTCCGCCAGAGGGCCGCAAGGGCGGCGCCAGCCTTCCGCAGGGGTGGCTTCTGCTCCGCCGGGGCGCCAGCTTGACTCCGCGGCTGCGTTTTTTCGACAGTAGGTTCCTTTCCTCCCTTCCTCTTCGTTCCTTCCTTAGATTTGTTGTTGATTCATGTAGTAGCATGCCTAGGATGGATCTAGAGTAGTGTGAGATAACATGTAGTGGTTGTGGACCTAGGAGCCCTTAAGGCTCGATACAATTGTTGGATATGAGCATGTGAGCATGATGAATCTTCTAGGTTAGCTTGTGCCTCTTGGGTTGAGGATCAAGATCTTTGAGGTTATGAACTATTGGGTGTTACTTTCATGTGTGGAGAGTGTGATGAGCATGATAGACCTAGTAGGCTTTTACTCGTTCTTGGGTTTTGAGTATGGGCATATGAGAGTTAGTAGGTTGTTGAGATATCTACTCATGCGTTGAGTGATATGTGAGTATGAGAGATTCTAGGATGTGGTCCTAGAATGAGAGATCTCCTCATGCGTTGAGTGAGATGGGAGTGTGAGAGATTCTAGGATGCGGTCCTAGAATGAGAGTCAACTGATCTTGCGTAGATCATTTGTGTAGAAGTCTTAGACTTCTTGAGTTGAGCCGGTTTTGATGGTTATCTTGTTTTGAGCAGGTTGTGTGCGTCTTCCCAAGGGAAGCAAGGGCGTTTTGTGAGTTAGCATTGGGACGAGGTAAGTCTTCGGACTTACTTAGCTCGTATTCTATGTATTAGCATTGATGTGTGTTTGGTGGTGTGTGTTTATGTTCTTGTTGTAACAATTAAACCGGTAATTAGGACCACCGACCTTATGTATTTTTTGGCCCAAGTGTATGATAACGGGCGGTGACATCAGCTGCCTAGCCCTGCGGGAAGTCTAGGAGGTTCTCGGCGACTAGCCCGGCGGGTTAGATGGTCGGGTGCATCCGTACCATTCCTTGCCGGTAAGGGACCGAGGCGAGACCATGGTGGTCTCGTGTCACAATCGAAGTTGAATTAGAACGGGATATGGCTTAATAAAATAAAGATATTAAACCGGACTTGTGTGTTTTATGTTATGTGTTATGGTTGTGTTTGTTCCTTCACCGCTTTTCTAATGCTTTGAATATGAGCTAACGGTTTTAAACCGTGTTGTAGATGACTTGCAGGTTAGGGACGCCGCCGAGTGAGGTGGAGGAGTGGACAGCCAGGGTCTCTGTACATTATAGGACGGGGATGTTTTGGGTTATGTTTCATATCGTCAGTTGTGGATGTTGATGTACGTTTGTTTTCCGTTTCGGAGTTATGTTGTACCTTGTTGGAAGGTCCGGTGAAATTGTTGTCAAGCTAAGGGTCGGGACCCATTGTGAGGTCTCGCCCATAGCATCCCGAGTCCCGCGGATTTGGGGTGTTACATTATGGTTGTCGTCTTAGGACGTCCTTTGATTTTCTTATCTTGTATGTGGACTAGTCATGCTTGAATGATTTCATATTATCCTTGTTCTCTTTTTGTGTTCTCTTAGACTTAATGAGCCCTCGTCCGGGAGTCCTAGTGATGTGACGTATATCCCATTTTGGGTGCGTTACATAAACTATTTAGTATTTTTGATCGAACACACTCTATAATCCAAAAAAGGTCTACAAAAAAAGTTTTACGCTTTTTGGACCAAAGGATACAACGTTTTTTTGAGTTTTATCGATTTTCGAAGAATTTCGTGTACTAACCCCCCTTTGAAATTTTTCAAAAAACGCCAACTTTTAAATTATTGATTTTTTTGATCAGACACTCTATAAACAAAAAACCGTGAACAAAAAAAATTTCATACATTTTGAAACAAAGGATACAACGTTTTATGAGTTTTATCGATTTTCGAAGTATTTCTTGTACTTCCCCCTTTGAACTTTTTCCACAAACGCCAAATTTTAAACTTATAATTTTTTTGATCGGACACACTCTATAAAACATAAAACATGTATAAAAAAAGATTCACGCTTTTTCGACCAAAGGATTTAACGTTTTTAATAAGTTTTATTGATTTTCGAAGAGTTTCGTGTACTACCCCCTTTGAACTTTTTCAAAAATTCCAAATTTAAAACTATTGAACTTTTTTGATTGGACACACTCTATAAAAACGTAAAACGTGTACAAAAAAAATTTCACTCATTTTGGACCAAAGGATACAACAGTTTTTGAGTTTTATCGATTTTCGAAAAATTTCGTGTACCCCCTTTGAAATTTTTCAAAAAATGCCAACTTTTAAACTATTGATTTTTTTGATCGGACACACTCTATAAACAATAAAACGTGTACAAAAAAAGTTTCATGCATTTTGGACCAAAGGATACAACGTTTTATGCGTTTTATCGATTTTCGAAGAATTTCGTGTACTAACCCCTTTGAAATTTTTTCAAAAACGCCAAATTTAAAACTTATGATTTTTTTGATCGGACACACTCTATAAAACATAAAACATGTATAAAAAAAGTTTCACGCTTTTTCGACCAAAGGATATAACGTTATTTAAGTTTTATCGATTTTTTATGAATTTCGTGTACTCGCCCTTTGAGCTTTTTCAAAAAATGCAAAATTTTAAACTATTGAGTATTTTTGATAGGACACACTCTATAAACCAAAAAAGGTGTACAAAATTTTTTTTACGCTTTTTGGACTAAAGGATACAACATTTTTTGAGTTTTATCGATTTTCGAAAAATTTCGTGTACTAACAACCTTTGAACTTTTTCAAAAAATGCGAAATTGTAAATTATTGAGAATTTTTTATTGGACACACTATATAAACCAAAAAAAGTTCCACGCTATTTGGACCAAAAGATAAAACGTATTTTGAGTTTTATGGATTTTTAAAGAATTTCGTGTACTACCCCTTTGAACTTTTTCTTAAAACGCCAAATTTTGAACTTATGATTCTTTTGATCAGACACACTCTGTAAAATGTAAAACATGTATAAAAAAAAAGTTTCACGCGTTTTCGACCAAAGGATATAACATTTTTAATTTTTATCGAATTTCGAAGAATTTCGTGTACTACACCCTTTGAACTTTTTTAAAAATTCCAAATTTAAAACTGTTGATTTTTTTATCGGACACACTCTATAAACTATAAAACGTGAACAAAAAAGTTTCACTCATTTTGGACCAAAGTATACAACATTTTTTTTAGTTTTATCGATTTTCGAAGAATTTCGTGTACTATTCCCTTTGAACTTTTTCAAAAAATGGGAAATTGTAAACTATTGAGTATTTTTTATTGGACACACTCTATAAACCAAAAAAGGTGTACACAAAAAGTTTTACGCTTTTTGCGGGTAAAGGTAAAAATTATAAAATGTTATATTCTTTGGTTTGACAACATCACAGTTTCAAATTTGGATTTTTTTCGAAAATTTCACGTACTATTGGAATTTTTCAAAAAACGCCTTTTTTATCGATTTGGAATTTCGTGGACTACATCCTTTGGTTTGACAAAAAATTCCAAAAATTCCAAATTTCAAAACGTTATATCCTTTGGTTTCAAAAGGGGATTGGTAGTACACGAAATTTTCACGATTTTTGGACAAAAGGATATCACGTTTTTTGTGTTTTATCGGTTTTCGAAAATTTCGTGTAGCACCAATCCCCTTTTGAAAATTTTAAAAAAAACGCCAACTTTTAAATTATTGATTTTTTTTATCGGACACACTCTATAAAAATAAAACGTGTACAAAAAAGTTTCATGCATTCCGTGTAACACACCGAATTCCGGGAATCCGGAGTTTCACAACAATCACAACGGACCTTGCAACAAGGCACAAATATTAAAACATTAAATCTTTAAATAAAGTACTCAAAGTATAAAGACACGACTAAACATAACTGTAGCCAATCTCTAGGACGAGTAATTCTAACGATAAAAAAAATAAAATTCAGAATTAAATAACCGAAATAAATAACCACAACACCCGATCCTAGTACGGAAACCCGGCTGGCCACTTTACTCTCGATATCTCGGTAGAGAACTAACCTACATCAACTAACAACACGGTAAAAACCGTTAGCTACAATTCTAATACTAAAGTGTCACTAGAGCACAAACACACACAAAGGAATATAAAATAAATCACTCAACATGAACACACAGATCCCGTATTATTATCTTTCATTATGTGAATTTATCCATTCTACTTTCCATCTTATCTTGTAACACAAGAGTCTCCCGACTCTTGCCCCCGTCCCCGCAAACCAGTAGGGCTGGTGTATATAACTCTTCCCGTATACCTACTGGACTGGTCACGGGGCAATCCTCCGGCACCTTCGGCCCGGACCGACGGTTACGGCACGTTATCATACACTTGTGCCTTACTTAACAAAATACGATTATCATGTTCCACGATTATCATGTTCAAAAAAGCCAAATTTTAAACTATTGATTTTTTTGATCGGACACACTCTATAAACCATAAAACGTGTATAAAATTTTTCACGCTTTTTTAACCAAAGGATACAACGTTATTTAAATTTTATCGATTTTCGAAGTATTTCGTGTATTACCCCCTTTGAACTTTTTCACAAAATCCAAATTTTAAACTATTGATTTTTTGATCGTACACACTCTATAAACCAAAAAACGTGTACAAAAAAATTTTCACGCATTTTGGACCAAGGGATACAACGTTTGAAATGCCCCTAAACTAAGGAAAGTTTTATAAAAATATTTTCCTTATTTTATTACTATTTTTTTACCATTTATTTAAATTTTTTACGGGTTGATATTTTAGTTATAAATGAAATAAGTATATATATTTATATCATTTCTGTAAACTATTTTACGGAAATGTTCGGAAAATATTCCGCTCCATACAATTCGTTACGAAATTATTTTAACGAGTTTCGGTTTTATTTTTTTAAATTTTTTTTCCCTTATTCCTATTTCCTTTTTCTTTCCTCTTCTTTTCCACGTCAGCTAGGCCCCACCGCCACGTCGGTGCCACTTGGCGCGCCAGCTCTTTACCCCGGGCCCGCCTGACCTCTCCTTCTCTTCTTCTTTCTCCTAATCTCCTTCCCTTCTCTTCCTTCACTTCCTGCACGCTAACTCTCCCCAAGAACATCTTCTCCTCCCAGCTGCCCAACCTAGCCTATTCGATACGGGGTTAGCCGTCAGTTGGCCCGATCTTTCAACACCAAGACTCGCAATGAATAAAATGGATAAAAGGTGGAAACTTGAAAATAAAAAGATGGAGGAATGATCCAATGATGGTGAAGGATCGATAGATGGATAGTGTAACACCCCAAATCCGCGGGACTCGGGATGCTACGGGCGAGACCTCACAATGGGTCCCGACCCTTAGCTTGACAACAATTTCACCGGACCTTCCAACAAGGCACAAATAAAGGCGAAAACTCAATACGTTTTTAATGTATGCGGAAACCGAAAAGTAAGAAACTACAACTTGGAAACTCAACCGAGTCCTCAAAACAACATAATTTGATACGAAGTCTAAACGTACGACAACAACCATAAACAAGAACATGAAACATGACTCAAAACATCCCCGTCCTATAATGTACGGAGACCCCGGCTACCCACTCCTCCACCTCACTTGGCGGCATCCCTAACCTGCAAGTCATCTACACAACGGTTTTAAACCGTTAGCTCATATTCTAAGTAGTAGAAAAGCGGTGAAGGCAAAAACACACCCATAACACAAAACATAAATCACACAAGTCCGGTTTATTATCTTTCATTATTAAGTCGTATTCCATTCTAGTTCAACTTCTGTTGTGACACGAGACCCCAATGGTCTCGCCTCGGTCCCTACTTACCGGCAAGGAATGGCACGGATGCACCCACCCGTATACCTGCCGGGCTAGTCGCCAAGATCCTCCTAGCCCCAGTCAAGGCTAGGCAGTGATGTCACCGCCCGTTCTCATACACTTGGGCCAACATATACATATAGGGTTGGTGGTCCTAATTACCGGTTCAATTGTTATAACATAACATAAACACACACCACCAAACACACAGCAATGTCAATACATAAAATACGAGCTAAGTAGGTCCGGAGACTTACCTCGTCACCACACTCAAGTCACCACACTCTTGCTTCCTTAAGGAGGAATCCCACAACCTGCTCACAAGAGATATGCATATCAATACATACTCACACTCAAGAAGTCTTAGACTTCACTCTAGTGATCTATGCAAGATCACCTAACCCTCAAACTAGGAATGCATCCTAGGTACCAAGTATTCATCACACTCTCAACACATGCAACAACCCACAACAGTCCATAATTCCACAAGAGTAATCCTCAACCAAAGAGGCACAAGTTAGCCTAGAAGGTCCATCATGCTCACATGCTCATATCCATCACTTACATCAAGCCTTAAGGCTCCTAGGTTCACAACCACTAAGTGGCATTCCAAGCTACTCTAGATCCATCCTAAGCATGCTACTAACAAGATCCAACATCACTACTAAGGAAGGAACGAACAGGAAAGGAGAGGAGGGACCTACTGTTGCCGAAACCGCAGCCGCGGAGTCAAGCCGGCGCCCCCTGTGGACACAGGAGCCGCCTCCGCGGGACAAGGAGCCGCACCCGCGGAGGACTGCGTCGCCTGCCAGGAGCCGCCCCCGCGGTTTTGCCGAGCCGCGCCCGCGCCGGAGCCCAGCCGCACCCGCGGCCGTCCGACACCGCACCCGCGGCCGCGGCCGCTGCCGCACCCGCGGCCGTCCGCCACCGCACCCGCGGCCGTCCGCCACCGCACCCGCGGCCTTGTGCTGCCGTGAGTCTGCCGCCGCCCCCGCGGCCATGCCGAGCCGCACCCGCGGCGTGCTGGGCCGTGAGTCTTCCGCCGCCCCCGCGGCCATGGCGAGCTGCACCCGCGGCGGTGCTGTGCCGCCCTTGCGGCCGTCCGCGCCCGCGGCCGTGATGATCCGCCCCCGCGGTTACGCTGCAGAAGCTCGTCTTCTTCGTCTCGATCGTGGATCCTTGGCTCTAATGTCCTCCTTTCCTTGCTGGGTCTTCTCCAAACGCCAACCAATGGTCTTAGACACCTCTCATCGACCTAAACGAGCTAAGAACACAAGCATGCAAGGGACTTGAGTGAAAACCTCTCAAAGCTTCATCCATGGCCATGAATAAAGGAGGGAAGAAGAAAAGGGTGAGCAACCATGGGGAGGAAGGAGGGAAGGGAGGAAAGGGACTTACCACACCAGATCTGTAGTTCTCCAACTGCAGTCCACACATGCAAGCTCCTCAAGCACCCATGGAAGAAGAGAAGAGAAGGGAAGGGAAAAGAAGAGAATGGAGGAAAGTGACGTGAAAGAGGGAGAGGAGAGAGAGAGATGGGACACAAGGCTGAAAAGGGGTGAGGGGACCAAGGGGTCAGCTGACTTCTTGTCCCTCCCCACGAACCGAGGGGTCGGAAATGACCCTTTGTTATTTTTAACCCGGAACGAAGGGTCGGAACACGGAAAAAGAGGAAAAACGACGAGTCGGCTTGGGATTTTCTTAGGAATAAATCCCGGCACTCGGCATCTCGGGCCTACGGGATAAACTACAAGGTGCTCCAAGTCCGGAATAAAATTAATAAAATTCCGGGCGTTACAACTAACCCCCCTAAAAACAAGTTTCGTCCCGAAACTTGCTAAACCCAACACTCTCGGACCAACCCGTCTCGAAACCACGTGGAACTCATAAACCGTTAACTATTGGCTCTAATCCAAGTCTACGTAAAGCATCACATAAAGACCTCGCTAGGTACTCATAACTCAACAAAACACATAGCATAATAAGCAATCAAGGAAGATCTCGGAACTAACCCGACGGTCCTATCGATGTCACTATGTCTGCATAAAACTCGGGATAGTTCCTCCGGATACTATCCTCCGTCTCCCATGTAGCCTCATCGGCTCCTCGCCTCGACCACTGAATCCTCAACATCGGTATCTCCTTCGATCGAAGGTGTCTCGTACTCCGCTCTAAGACCGCTTTCGAGTGCTCTGGAAAAGTATGGTCCGGCTCGACCCTAGGTCCTCGTGACTGATGGTGTGTCTCGGGTCATGTATGTACTCTCTCAACTGAGAGACATAAAAGACCGGGTGTATACCCTCCAACCGAGGTGGCAATGCTAACCGGTATGCCACCTCCCCGACTCTCTCCAAGATCTCGAATGGACCGACATATCGGGGCTTAACTTCTCTTTAATGCCGAATCGCCTGACGCCCCGCGTCGGTGATACCCTGAACCACACCTGAGCTCCTACCCTGAACTCGAGAGGTCTACACCTCCTGTCCACATACGACCTTTTACGGCTCTGCGCAGTCAACATCCACTCTCGAATCAAACCAACTCTAGCCACGTCGTCCTGTACCTGATCTAGAGCTACAACGCTAAGGCTCCCCCGCTCATCCCAACATAAGGGAGTACAACATCTCTGTCCATACAATGACTCATACGGTTGCCATGCCCATCGACGCGTTCCAAAACCTTGAGGTAAAACGCCTGTCCCTGTCCGAGATGATGGTCTTTGATATTCCATGTAATCTCACAATCTAACAGTTGTGGATATGTCCTCCCACTTCCATTGTGGCATGGGCGGTGGGTGAAGATCTCCTCCGTCTCTGGTGCTCGATCTTGACCTGCTGGCAGGTCGCGCATCGGGCCACATATCTGGCTACATCGGGCTTGAGCCCGCCCCACCAATAAAATCTCCTAATATCCTGGTACATCTTACTCGTGCATGGGTGCACCGGGTAAGGTGTGGAATATGCCTCATGCAAAAATCCATTGTCTCAACTCCTGATCCGACGGTACACAAATCCGTCCCTGGCGTCTCCAACGCCCGACTGCTCCTGTGATACACTGGGGTGCGTCTCCTCGGGACATCCTGTCCCGGATCCTCATCAAAAATAGGACATCCTCCTTGCTTCTGTTGGATCTCTCCAGACAGGTCAGGTAATACCTCTAACTCGGACAAACGACAGTCCGTATCCGGGAACCGGATATCCAACTCCAACTCTATCAAATCCCTCTGCAACTGTGGCTGAACCGTAAGCCGAGCTATAGCCTCCTCTCGAGGTGCCCTCCTACTCAAAGCATCGGCAACTACGTTCGCCTTTCTCGGATGGTACAAAATCTCCAAGTTAAAGTCCTTAATCAGCTCCAACCATCTCCTTTGGCGGTTATTCAACTCCCGCTAAGTGAATATATATACTTCAGACTCTTATGGTCTGTGAAGATCTGGCATGTTGCCCCATATAAGTAGTGTCGCCAGATCTTCAGGGCATGAATCACTGCCGCTAGCTCAAGATCGTGGGTAGGGTAATTCTCCTCGTACGGCTCCAGCTGACGAGAAGCGTACGCAATAACCCTACCTCTCTGCACCAAAACGCACCCCAAGCCTAGCTTGGAGGCGTCACTATATACCACAAAATCCTCTACGCCCTCAGGCTGGGCTAACATAGGAGCGGATGTTAACCTCCGCTTCAGCTCCTCGAAGTTGTGCTGACAAGGCTCGGACCAAACGAACCTGGTATACTTCCTTCTCGGAGACTTAATTTCCTTCTCGGGTCTTCCTCATTGCAACACTTTTGTTATGTTTCTTCTTTGTTTGTCTCTAACAAAGAAGATCGAACTTCCAATTTACACCGTCGGCTTGGTTCTTGTCCAACCAACCTTTGATGTTACGTTTCCTCCATTCTTGTTGCAGTTTCTAAGTAACGAAGGAAATCTTTTGCTTCAGACTGCTTCTACTAACGGGACACGTATGCTATAACTTTCACCTTGTCTCTCCATACTCAATTAAGACCATGTCTTGAAGAACCACTTGTATACTTCAAACTGATCATACCTCGAGGCAATTTCAAACATTTGCACCTATGAATCTCCTCTTATCTCTCCACAACTCCATTGTCCATTTTCTTCCCACCCAATACTTCATCGTCCTCCAGAGTAGGTTAGCCATCGGTGGTGTTACTTGAGGAACCTCCCCACAAATCCGGTAACGATCAGCCCATCCAAGAAACTTGCAACTTCTTTCACATCCTTCGGGGGTTGTCATCCCGAGACAATTGGTCATACAACTTCTCTCTTTTTCGAGAGTAGACCAAACTGTCCTATTCGGGCATTAGTAAGCCCATATGGAATCACTACAACTCGTAGTGACCATGGTTTGTCCGGAATGTCGTGTTTGCAATATCCCAGTCTCGACTTCTCAATTGGTGACAATCAAGCCTTAACTCGATTTTAGAAGAGACCACCGACCTTTGCAACCGGTCGAGTAGGTCATCTATACGTGGTAAGGAGATACTTGTCCTTCCTTGTCATCTTGTTCGGTTCATTGTAGTCGGTGTACAAATGGAGATAACCGTCTCTCTTTTCGCAACTGGTGTTCTCCTTAACAACTTCAAATCAAGAGTTTAAGATATAATCTAAGCTCTTATAATTCCACAGCCTGGTTACTCTCCCCCACACTCATCCATAGACCACCCGCACATGCGCGTTCTCGGTTGTCACCAATTAGTTGGTAAATGACCTTCTCCTACGTCAGTGACTTACCATTCTCCTATGCTTCCATGTTACCATTCTCATGAAGGCTATCCTCTCGGGGTGCCTTAAACTCCGTTAGCTCATTCTTCATTCCACGCTTCCTTTTCCTTATGCGAGATAAATATACCCTTCTCGGCGTTGTTGAGTCACATGACTCGCCTTCATAGGCTTAACCGCGCTTCATGATCTCTTGTAAGCGCGTCTTCTCAGAATCTCTAACGTTAGTTAGCATCACGTGTTGCTCTCATCTTCTTGGGATCGTCAATTATACCTGCTCCATCCTTTTTGGCGTTTCTTCGCCTTATCGTCATAGCAGAAACCGGTCAACTCCGTGTAAATCCCCACCTTTCCATTCTTCTCATAACTCTCGTAAAGTTAACTCTTCGCTTAATGGTACCTCGTAAGCTTAACTTACGGTATCCTACATCTTTCACACTTGGTTCGATCGCGTTCTCATCTTGACTCCAAAGCTTAGGAGCGTCTAAGGACAGCCTCACTTCTCGTGATGGAACACCACCTTTAACCTTGTTAGAATGCACCCATCTCCTCCTTGATTCGCATCTTTAGTTGTCCACGCGTCTTCTGGAAGAACTTAAGTTTGTTATCTCCATTGTTCTCGTCATACGTAGTCCTCAAACACGGTAGCTCCAATGAACGCTTCCCTGGTCCTGGCAGATGGAGAACTCTGCGCCCGGACCTCCCAACGGTCCTATCCCCAGCCTCGGGAACGATGCTCTCTGTGACGTCCTTTACGGGAACCTCAACTGCTGAGGGATCCACAACTGGCGGGTCCGCAAGGGGGATACGTCCCCGACCTCTCGCGCCTGGAGGTCTTCCTACTTCTCCCCGTCTCGGGACGGTAGGAGAAAGAGGGGGTCTACACCTGGCGGGTCCTACGTAAGCGGTAGCTCTCGTACATGCTATCTAATAGCGTATGGAGTTTACTTAAGTATAAACGTGTAGGTACTAATTTAATCTCGTATGATAAACTTCTAAAAACATAAAGGTAAACATTGTCATCAAGCACATCAAAACATAGAAGTCCAAAACATCCTAAGGCCACATACGTAGCTAGGTACATACAAATCCACAAACATCCTAAGGTCATATATATAACGATATATACCTATTTCTAATCCGGAGATCTACGTCGCCGAGGTTTGCGGAAGGAGTGGTGGTCCCGTACATTCTAACCCAAACCCGACTCATGCATGTGATTTTGAAAACAAAAAGTCAGAACCCATGTGGGTTCTGTTTTATACCTCATTCGGCCTTTAAAAGATTGCGAGTACCATTGTTGTCAACCTAGGGCTCTGATACCACTTTTGTAACACCCCAAATCCGCGGGACTTGGGTTCTACGGGCGAGACCTCACAATGGGTCCCGACCCTTAGCCTGACAACAATTTCACCGGACCTTCCAACAAGGCACAAATAAAGGCGAAAACTCAATACGTTTTTAATGTATGCGGAAACCGAAAAGTAAGAAACTACAACTTGGAAACTCAGACGAGTCCTCAAAACAACATAATCTGATACGAAGTCTAAACATACGACAACAACCATAAACAAGAACATGAAACATGACTCAAAACATCCCCGTCCTATAATGTACGGAGACCCCGGCTGCCCACTCCTCCACCTCACTCGGCGGCATCCCTAACCTGCAAGTCATCTACACAACGGTTTTAAACCGTTAGCTCATATTCTAAGTATTAGAAAAGCGGTGAAGGCACAAACACATCCATAACACAAAACATAAATCACACAAGTCCGGTTTATTATCTTTCATTATTAAGTCGTATTCCATTCTAGTTCAACTTCTGTTGTGACACGAGACCCCAATGGTCTCGCCTCGGTCCCTACTTACCGGCAAGGAATGGCACGGATGCACCCGCCCGTATACCTGCCGGGCTAGTCGCCAAGATCCTCCTAGCCCCAGTCAAGGCTAGGCAGTGATGTCACCGCCCGTTCTCATACACTTGGGCCAACATATACATATAGGGTCGGTGGTCCTAATTACCGGTTCAATTGTTATAACATAACATAAACACACACCACCAAACACACAGCAATGCCAATACATAAAATACGAGCAAAGTAAGTCTAGAGACTTACCTCGTCACCACACTCAAGTCACCACACTCTTGCTTCCTTAAGGAGGAAGTCCACAACCTGCTCACAAGAGATATGCATATCAATACATACTCACACTCAAGAAGTCTTAGACTTCACTCTAGTGATCTATGCAAGATCACCTAACCCTCAAACTAGGAATGCATCCTAGGTACCAAGTATTCATCACACTCTCAACACATGCAACAACCCACAACAGTCCATAATTCCACAAGAGTAATCCTCAACCAAAGAGGCACAAGTTAGCCTAGAAGGTCCATCATGCTCACATGCTCATATCCATCACTTACATCAATATCAAGCCTTAAGGCTCCTAGGTTAACAACCACTAAGTGGCATTCCAAGCTACTCTAGATCCATCCTAGGCATGCAACTAACAAGATCCAACATCACTACTAAGGAAGGAACGAATAGGAAAGGAGAGGAGGGACCTACTGTTGCCGAAACCGCAGCCGCGGAGTCAAGCCGGCGCCCCTTGTGGACACAGGAGCCGCCCCCGCGGAACAAGGAGCCGCACCCGCGGAGGACTGCGTCGCCTGCAAGGAGCCACTCCCGCGGTTTTGCCGAGCCGCGCCCGCGCCGGAGCCCAGCAGCACCCGCGGCCGTCCGCCGCCGCACCCGCGGCCTTGTGCTGCCGTGAGTCTTCCGCCGCCCCCGCGGCGGTGCTGTGCCGCCCCTGCGGCCGTCCGCGCCCGCGGCCGTGATGATCCGCCCCCGCGGTTACGCTGCAAAAGCTCGTCTTCTTCGTCTCGATCGTGGATCCTTGGCTCTAATGTCCTCCTTTCCTTGCGTGGTCTTCTCCAAACGCCAACCAATGGTCTTCTCTTCGACCTAAACGAGCTAAGAACACAAGCATGCAAGGGACTTGAGTAAAAACCTCTCAAAGCTTCATCCATGGCCATGGATGAAGGAGGGAAGAAAAAAAGGGTGAGCAGCCATGGGGAGGAAGGAGGGAAGGGAGGAAAGGGACTTACCACACCAGATCTGTAGTTCTCCTACTGCAGTCCACACATGCAAGCTCCTCAAGCACCCATGGAAGAAGAGAAGAGAAGAGAAGAGAAAGGAGGAATGTGACGGGAAAGAGGGAGAGGAGAGAGAGAGATGGGACACAAGGCTGAAAAGGGGTGAGGGGACCAAGGGGTCAGCTGACCTCTTGTCCCTCCCCACTGACCGAGGGGTCGGAAATGACACTTTGTTATTTTTAACCCGGAACGAAGGGTCGAAACGCGGAAAAAGAGGAAGAACAACGAGTCGGCTCGGGATTTTCTTAGGTATAAATCCTGGCACTCGGCATCTCGGGCCTACGGGATAAACTACAAGGTGCTCCAAGTCCAGAATAAAATTAATAAAATTCCGGGCGTTACAACTAACCCCCCTAAAAAAAAAGTTTCGTCCCGAAACTTGCTAAACCCAACACTCTCGGACCAACCCGTCTCGAAACCACGTGGAACTCATAAACCGTTAACTATTGGCTGTAATCCAAGTCTACGTAAAGCATCACATAAAGACCTCGCAAGGTACTCATAACTCAACAAAACACATAGCATAATAAGCAATCAAGGAAGATCTCGGAACTAACCCGACGGTCCTATCGATGTCACTATGTTTGCATAAAACTCGGGATAGTTCCTCCGGATACTATCCTCCGTCTCCCATGTAGCCTCATTGGCTCCTCGCCTCGACCACTGAATCCTCAACATCGGTATCTCCTTCTATCGAAGGCGTCTCGTACTCCGCTCTAAGACCGCTATCGGGTGCTCTACAAAAGTATGGTCCGGCTCGACCACTAGGTCCTCGTGTGATACGGGGTTATCCGTCAGTTATCCCGATATTTCAACACCAAGACTCGCAATGAAGAAAATGGATAAAAGGTGGAAACTTAAAAATAAAAAGATGGAGGAATGATCCAATGATGGTGAAGGATCGATAAATGGATAGATCTGGTTGAACCCTTAAGGCAACCAAGAGCACGATAGGAAAACTAAGGCCCTAACACACAACTTGGAATGACTTGAAGAAGCCCTTCCGCTATAATCTCACACAGAGGGGAAAGCGATTGTCCCCAAAGCACGAGAAGTCACCCGGAGATGATTGAGAGCACCAACTTGCCAATCCAAGTGACACAACTCAACAACACCAAAGTTGATGGCAAACGGATTCCGCTCACATAGTAAGTTGTCTCGATTCCACGAGAAGAATATGGGATAGAAGAGAAACAATACTTCAAAAGTATTAGGGTTTAATTCATTCAATGGTGAGTCAAAAGAGACGTCCTAGAAGGCCTTATATAGGCATGTTGGACGTCCTCTAGGGTTTCCTACGGGCTATGGGCTTGATCCAAGATCGAGCCCATTCTAGCTTAAAAGATAAGATCAAATCTCTAAGAGATAAGATCAAATAATAAAAAAGAAAAATAAATAACTAGCGGGCTAAACTAACAAGTCTTAAAAGGCCCGAAACAAATAATTAAAAGCAAGCCCATCTTTTATTTAAAAGATGTCCAACAATGGGCTTTAAATTAATAAGCAAGCTGGGCCTAATTTAGCCACTTAAATTAGCCCGAATTCTCCTTTCTTCCAATGCAGCCCGACATGTTTTGTCTTCATACGGATCAAGTGGATCTCGGCCGTCTCTCTCCCCATCTCGGTCGAGCTCTCTCTCCACATCTCGGTCGAGATCGTCTCCAAGGGTAACTCGTCTCCTCTTGCTACTAGGACCGTCAGTGTAAGGGAATGAGGTCGAGCTAAGGGATGCTCCTGCATCATTCTCCCCTTCTTGAAAAGGATTCGACCACGAATCCGTAGAGTGTAGTCTTGAGGGAACTCCGTAAGAATCTCCGGTCGGACGGTTGGAATAGGACGTTTCAGTTGGGTTATCGTCTGACTCCTCGTCCTTCATTTCTACATTCTCAACGTGTGCCTCCTGTGCTTCCTCTCCAGCTATTTTTTCCATCTCTTGTTGGGACGTGCTATTCTCCTGCTCCGACTGTTCCTCGTCGTCTGTACCTACATAAATGGTCAGAGTACAACATTTATTAGTGCGAGGTATAAATTTAACATCAATAAGTCTCAAAGTCTTATCTCTAAGAGGATAGAAATACAACCTCAGCGTAGCATTACACAGATGTCGCGTGAGCTCCTGCGTAGATAAATCGACTTCCACCGTCACCTTTAACTTAAAATTTTTCAGCTTGAATCCCTCAAAGTTAATGACAATGTCCAAGTGAGGGTATTCATTAGCCAGATGAGCCCAATGATATATAGCCAAAGGTTTCTAAGGTCGTCGAGGACGTCGTCAAAACTCTGCAATAGTCCGATGTTTTGTATGGACAGCCAGATTTCCTTGTATACATAGCTATAGGTGGCACATGTATAAGGGTTAGCATCTGAATTCCTAGGAGGACCGACATTGATGATGATCAACGTCTTCTTTCTCGCATCCTCCTCCTTACTCTTCTTTTTCTTGTAATACTCATTAACCTTAGTGGGAGTCATGGGCTTCAATATGAATTCCTTGCCCTGAAAAGTAAAACAATAATGGTTTGTTTTTCCTTTATGTGTTACATCTCGGTCATACTCCCATGGTCTTCCGAGTAAGATGTGACATGCATGCATGGGTGCATTGTCGCATAGAACTGAATCCTCGTATGCTCCAATTTTGAATGCGATATTGACCTGCCTGTTGATTTTGACTTCTCCACAGTCATTCATCCATCCGAGCTTATAAGGTCGTGGATGTTGAATAGACGTCAACTGCAGCTTGCTAACAACTTCCGTACTTACTAGGTTACTGCAACTCCCACTGTCAATGATCATGTTACATACCTTTCCTTGAAGGCATAATCCAGTTTCAAATTCTTCTTCCAGTTTACTCTTTTTTGCTTTATCCCTTTCAGCTAGCAAAACCGGTCTCTCTTCTTCCTCTTCCTCAACATCCGAATCCGACTCGTAATACCCTTTATCATTGATGAACAATGTCCTTTTGTTGGGACATTCCCTCGATATGTGACCTCGTCCTTGACACTTGAAACAAGTGATGTCTCTGGCTCTTGTAGAGGAGCTAGAACCACTTCCCTGTGGTGTCGAGGTAGTAGCGTTTCCCGATGTAGGAGCAACTATGGGCTGAACCGGGGTCTTGATGTCTCGGACGGGTGTATCTCGGCCGGAATCTCGGCCATTGTCTCGGCCGGCATTTCCTCTCCACGTGGTATTCCGAGATCTCCTGTCCTGACTTCGTAATTTCAACTTCTTCTCCACTCTTACAGCAAGGTGCAACAAATCTGTCAGGTTAGAATAAGCATACAATTCTATTTCGTGAGCCAAGTAAGGGTGTAAGATCCTAAGATATCGAGCCATAGTAGCTTCCTCTTCTTCCTGCACATCGGCTCGAACTATAACCATTTCCATGGCTGCATACACCTCTTCTGCGCTCATAGAACCTTTCTGAAGGTTCTCCAGTCGCTGGCGTAGATCTCGTCCATGGTAAGGTGGCACGAACCGGGCTCTCATGAGAGCCTTCATCTGTTCCCACGTGGTGATGTCTTCGTCTAACATTCTCCTTCTTTCTTTTAGCAAGTTATTCCACCACATTAAGGCATAACCGGTGAATTCAAGGGCAGCGTATTGTACCTTCTTAGTGTCTGAAATGTTATGACACCTCCAGATCTGTTCTACCTTCGCCTCCCAGATAAGGTACACATCAACATCACACTTCCCTTCAAATGGGGGTATCTTCCCCTTAGCCTTAGAATATACTTCAGTCTACAATACTGGATGTTCATCGTCGAAATCCAGCTCTCTCCGTAAGGTTCGTCTCGGCTGCATGATTCCCGGAATAGAGGCGGACGAGGTGGTGGAGGCTCCACCTGTGGAGGTACCCTTGCATTTTGTGCTTCTATGGCATCCAATCTTTCCATGACACGGGCCATCATAGTCTCGAGATCCGTATCCCGTGGGGCTTCGGGTATTTGGTTCTCGTTGTTCCTTCCTGCAGACATAACTCAAAACAAGCAAACACGTCAAGGTTAGTTAAAGATAACTTCTTAGACTACCCTCTTCAAGTGTCTCGCTCAAAACCTATCTCGTAAGCTTCGCAACTTCCTTTTAGCCGGTTTGCGAGGATCACTGTGAATCTACAAGAAAGATGTCTCAAACAATCAACAAGTTAATGCGTTCAGGCAAGAAATAAGGTGAACAAACCAGATCTCAAAGGGAAAAGGTCTTTTTTTTGTGTGGTGCTAGCAAAAAAAGCAAAACTAAACTCGCCTGCAATATTCTCAACCAACAAATCAATAATCTCAAATTGAAAGGATAATTTGCGGCTTTTTGAAAATTAAAATACAAAAAGGAAAAGGGAAATAGAAAAGGTAATATAAGGTAAAAGGAAACAAAATAATAAGGAAAGGGAAGACAAAAAGGAAACAAGGGAAAAGATAAAAGGGAAAAAGAAAAGGAGTGTAATTTATGGTTGCCTTGCAGCGATGTATGGAGCTCCCATGGAAACAAATATATATCAATGATGCTCAAAAGGGATGTCTTTCAAAACAAAACTCGCACAAGATGCACAACCGCGGAAACTGAATAACTTAGCTCGCAAGTAACGTCTCTTTTTTTTTTTAACTAGACACTTGCGAGACTACCCAAGGCGGCGGCGGACGACGGCGGCGGCGGCGGAGGAGGTGCGGCGGTGCAGTGATAGTTGGACCGGCTGAACCGGTTCAATTTCTTTTTTTTTGTGTGGATCTCGGTTGATTAGCCGAGTTGGGTCGGGTTGGGCCGGTTTGACGAGGCCCGACGGCTTAGGGTTAGGGTTTAGTGACGCCGGAGGCGACGGCTAGGGTTAGGGTTTAGCGACGCCGGAGGCGACGGCTAGGGTTTCGGGTAGGGTTTCGAGGGGGCGACAGCTGCGGCGCAAATATAGAAATCTCGGCCGGAATAGGGTTTGGGTCTTGGCTGAGGCCGAAAGGGCGGGCGGCGGCTGAGGCTTCGGGCAGCGGTGCAAAGGGTGGCGCCTATAGGGACGGTGGGAAAAGGGCGGCGGGTAAGGGCTAAGGTCGTAGCCTCGGGTGAAAGCTGCGCAAGGGCGGAGCTTTGGGCGGCGGCGCCGAAAACGGCGGGTTTTGGGCGGCGGGATGTTTTGTGGGGGTGAGATTCCGATCAAAACGAGAAAATATCGAATCTTAGGCAAAAATATTTATTCAAATTTACAATAGGCCACAAAAATCCTTCTTTTCAAGAAATTGAATGCGGAATTGAAAATCGCAGAAAAATAACGAGAATAGTAGAACTAACCGTTACGGATCCTGCTCCGGTGACTCTTTTTGTGTAGAACTTCCTTGACGGATCTTGAAAGCTCGAATTTTTTTGTGTTTTATATGGGACGTGTGAAGGTGTTGATGAACCTGAAGCTCTAGTACCAATTTGATATGGGGTTAGCTGTCAGTAGGCCCGATCTTTCAACACCAAGACTCGCAATGAAGAAAATGGATAAAAAGGTGGAAACTTGAAAATAAAAAGATAGAGGAATGATCCAATGATGGTGAAGGATCGATAGAGGATAGATCTGGTTGAACCCTTAAGGCAACCAAGAGCACGATAGGGAAACTAAGGCCCTAACACACAACTTGGAATGACTTAAAGAAGCCCTTCCGCTATAATCTTACACAAAGGGGAAAACGATTGTCCCCAAAGCACGAGAAGTCACCCGGAGATGATTGAGAGCACCAACTTGCCAATCCAAGTGACACAACTCAAAACAACATCAAAGTTCCTGGCAAACGGATTCCGCTCACACAGTAAGTTGTCTCGATTCCATGAGAAGAATATGGGATAGAAGAGAAACAATACTTCAAAAGTATTAGGGTTTAATTCATTCAATGGTGAGTCAAAAGAGACGTCCTAGAAGGCCTTATATAGGCATGTTGGACGTCCTCTAGGGTTCCCTACGGGCTATGGGCTTGATCCACGATCAAGCCCATTCTAGCTTAAAAGATAAGATCAAATCTCTAAGAGATAAGATCATATAATAAAAGAGAAATAAAATAACTAGCGGGCTAAACTAACAAGTCTTGAAAGGCCCGAAACAAATAATTAAAAGCAAGCCCATCTTTTATTTAAAAGATGTCCAAGAATGGGCTTTAAAATAATAAGCAAGCTGGGCCTAATTTAGCCACTTAAATTAACCTGAATTCTCCTTTCTTCCAATGCAGCCCGACATGCTTTGTCTTCATACGGATCAAGTGGATCTCGGTCGTCTCTCTCCCCATCTCGGTCGAGCTCTCTCTCCACATCTCGGTCGAGATCGTCTCCAAGGGTAACTCGTCTCCTCTTGCTACTAGGACCGTCAGTGTAAGGGAATGAGGTTGAGCTAAGGGATGCTCCTGCATCATCGTGACTGATGGTGTGTCTCGGGTCATGAAAGACCGGGTGTATACCCTCCAACTAAGGTGGAAATGCTAACCGGTATGCCACCTCCCCGACTCTCTCCAAGATCTCGAATGGACCGACATATCGGGGCTTAACTTCCCTTTAATGCCGAATCGCCTGACGCCCCACGTCGGTGATACCCTGAACCACACCTGAGCTCCTACCCTGAACTCGAGAGGTCTACACCTCCTGTCCACATACGACCTTTGACGGCTCTGCGCGGCCAACATCCACTCTCGGATCAAAGCAACTCTAGCCACGTCGTCCTGTACCTGATCTGGAGCTACAACGCTAAGGCTCCCCCGCTCATCCCAACATAAGGGAGTACAACATCTCTGTCCATACAATGACTCATACGGTTTCCATGCCCATCGACGCGTGCCAAAACCTTGAGGTAAAACGCATGTCCCTGTTCGAGATGATGGTCTTCGATATTCCATGTAATCTCACAATCTAACAGTTGTGGATATGTCCTCCCACTTCCATTGTGGCATGGGCGGTGGGTGAAGTTCTCCTCCGTCTCTGGTGCTCGATCTTGACCTGCTGGCAGGTCGCGCATCGGGCCACATATCTGGCTACATCGGGCTTGAGCCAGCCCCACCAATAAAATCTCCTAATATCCTGGTACATCTTACTCGTGCATGGGTGCACCGGGTAAGGTGTGGAATATGCCTCATGCAAAAATCCGTTGTTTCAACTCCTGATCCGACGGTACACAAATCCGTCCCTTGCGTCTTCAACGCCCGACTGCTCCTGTGATACACTGCGCTGCCTCTCCTCGGGACATCTTGTCCCGGATCCTCATCAAAAATAGGACATCCTTCTTGCTTCTGTTGGATCTCTCCGGACAGGTCAGGTAATACCTCTAACTCGGACAAACGACAGTCCGTATCCGGGAACCGGATATCCAACTCCAACTCTATCAAATCCCTCTGCAACTGTGGCTGAACCGTAAGCCGAGCTATAGCCTCCTCTGGAGGTGCCCTCCTACTCAAAGCATCGACAACTACGTTCGCCTTTCCCGGATGGTACAAAATCTCCAAGTTAAAGTCCTTAATCAGCTCCAACCATCTCCTTTGGCGGTTATTCAACTCCCGCTGAGTGAATATATATACTTCAGACTCTTATGGTCTGTGAAGATCTGGCATGTTGCCCCGTATAAGTAGTGTCGCCAGATCTTCAGGGCATGAATTACTACCGCTAGCTCAAGATCGTGGGTAGGGTAATTCTCCTCGTACGGCTCCAGCTGCCGAGAAGCGTACGCAATAACCCTACCTCTCTGCACCAAAACGCACCCCAAGCCTAGCTTGGAGGCGTCACTTGTAACACCCCAAATCCGCGGGACTCGGGGTGCTACTGGGCGAGACCTCACAATGGTTCCCGACCCTTAGCTTGACAACAAGTTCACCGGACCTTTCAACAAGGAACAAATAAAGGCGAAAACTCAAACGTTTTTAATGTATGCGGAAACCGAAAAGTAAGAAACTACAACTTGGAAACTCAGCCGAGTCCTCAAAACACACACTCCAATACGAAAACTTAAACCTTACACATAAACAAAAAGGTAACCAAAAACATCCCCGTCCTATAATGTACGGAGACCCCGGCTGTCCACTCCTCCGCCTCACTCGGCGGCATCCCTAACCTGCAAGTCATCTACACAAACGGTTTAAAACCGTTAGCTAATATTCTAGGCATTAGAAAAGCGGTGATGGCACAAACACATGCATATCACACATCATAAAAAACGCAAGTCCCGTTTATTATCTTTTTATTACTTAGTCATATCCCGTTCTAATTCAACTTCGGTTGTGACACGAGAACCACCGTGGTCTCGCCTCGGTCCCCCCACCGCCAAAGAATTGTACGGATGCACCCGACCATCTAACTTGCCGGGCAAGTCGCCGAGAATCCCCTAGACCCACGCAAGGCTAGGCAGTATTGTAACCGCCCGTTATCATACACTTGGGCCAAAATATACATATAAGGTTGATGGTCCTATTTACCGGTTTAATAGTTATAACAAGAACATAAACACACACCACCAAACACATGTAACACCCCAAATCCGAGGGACTCGGGGTGTTACTGGGCGAGACCTCACAATGGGTCCCGACCCTTAGCCTGACAACAATTTCACCGGACCTTCCAATATGGCACAAATAAAGGCGAAAACTTAAATATGTTTTTAATGTATGCGGAAACGAAAAGTACGAAACTACAACTTGGAAACTCAGCCGAGTCCTCAAAACAACATAATCTGATACAAGTCTAAACGTACACCAATATCCATAAACAATAACATGAAAACACGACTCAAAACATCCCCGTCCTATAATGTACGGGGACCCCGGCTGTCCACTCCTCCACCTCACTCGGCGGCGTCCCTAACCTGCAAGTCATCTACATATACGGTTTAAAACCGTTAGCTAATATTCTAGGCATTAGAATAACGGGAAGGCACAAACACATATAAATCACAAAACATAAATCACACAAGTCCGGTTTATTATCTTTATATTCTTAACTCGTATCCCGTTCTATTTCAACTTCGGTTGTGACACGAGACCCCAATGATCTCGCCCCGGTCCCTATTTCCGGCAAGGCACGTTACGGATGCATCCGTCCGTCTCACCCGCACGGCTAGTCGCCGAGAACCTCCTAGACTCTCGCGCTAGGCAGATGATGTCACCGCCCGTTATCATACACTTGGGCCAAAATTACATATAAGGTCGGTGGTCCTATTTTACCGGTTTGATAATTATAACAAGTACGTAAACACACTCCACCAAACACACATCATTCTAATACGTAAAATACGAGCTAAGTAAGTCCGGAGACTTACCTCGTCACCAAACCCAAGTCAACCACACTCTTGCTTCCTTAAGGAAGAAGCCCACAACCTGCTCACAAGAGATATGCATATCAATACATACTCACACTCAAGAAGTCTTAGACTTCACTCTAGTGATCTACACAAGACCACTTAACCCTCAAACTAGGAAACGCATCCTAGGACCCAAATACTCATCACACTCTCAACACATGCAACTTCCCACAACAGTCCATAATTCCACAAGAGAAATCCTCAACCAAAGAGGCACAAGCTAGCCTAGAAGGTCCATCATGCTCACATGTTCATATCCATCACTTACATCGAGCCTTAAGGGCTCCTAGGTTCACAACCACTAAGTGGCATTCCAAGCTACTCTAGATCCATCCTAGGCATGCTACTAACATGATCCAACATCAATACTAAGGAAGGAACGAAGAGGAAAGGAGATGAAGAACCTTCTGTTGCCGAAACCGCAGCCGCGGAGTCAAGCCGATGCCCCTGCGGACACAGGAGCCGCCCAAGCGGAACAAGGAGCCGCACCCGCGGAGGACTGCGTCGCCTGCCAGGAACCGCCCCCGCGGCCGAGCCACGCCGCACCCGCGGCCGTCTGCTGCCGCCCCCGTGCCCGAGTCACGCCGCACCCGCGGCCGTCCGCTGCCGTCCGAGCCGAGTGTTTGCCGCCGCCCCTGCGGCCGTGCCGAGCCGCTCCCGCGGCGTGCTGAGCCGCACCCGCGGCCTGCTGGTCCGCCCCTGCTGCTGGCCGTGCCCGCGGTCCTGTTGAGCCGCCCCCGCGGGTTCTGCGCAAAACGTCGTCTTCGACTTTGGATCTTTGGCTCCAAAGTCCCTCTTCTCTTGCTGGATCTTCTCCAAACACCCACCACGGTTCTTAGGCACCTCTACTGGACCTAAACGAGCTAAGAAACTAGACATGCACAAGGTTTGAGTGAGAACCTCTCCAAGCTTCATCCATGGCCATGGATGAAGGAGGAAGGAAGAAGAAGGGAAAGAGCAACAAGGAAGAGGGGAAAGGAAGAGGGAGAGCTTACCAACAGCTGAGAATACCTTTTGCAGTCCATATCTTGGATCTTCAGCAACCATGGAGAAGAGAAGAACAAAGAGAGGAAAAGAGAGGAGAGGAGTTAAGTGAAAGAGTGAAGTAACGTGAGGAAAGAGCTAAGGTAGGAGAGAGAGAGAGTCAAAGGCTGAAAAGGAGGTGTGAGGACCAAGGGGTCAGCTGACCTCTTGTCCCTCACACGGACCGAGGGGTCGGAAATGACCCCTTTTCATTTTCAACCCGGAACGAAGGGTCGGAACGCGGAAAAAGAGGAAAAATGACGTGTCGGCTCGGGATTTTCTTAAGAATAAATCCCGGCTCTCGGCATCTCGGGATTACGGAAAACTACAAGGTGATCTAAGTCCGGAATAAAATTAATAAAATACCGGACGTTACAACACACATCAATGTTAATACGTAAAATACGAGCTAAGTAAGTCCGGAGACTTACCTCGTCACCAAACCCAAGTCAACAACACTCTTGCTTCCTTAAGGAGGAAGCCCACAACCTGCTCACAAGAGATATGCATATCAATACATACTCACACTCAAGAAGTCTTAGACTTCACTCTAGTGATCTACGCAAGACCACCTACCTAACCATCAAACTAGGAAACGCATCCTAGGTCCCAAATACTCATCACACTCTCAACACATGCAACTTCCCACAACAGTCCATAATTCCACAAGAGAAATCCTCAACCAAAGAGGCACAAGCTAGCCTAGAAGGTCCATCATGCTCACATGTTCATATCCATCACTTACATCGAGCCTTAAGGGCTCCTAGGTTCACAACCACTAAGTGGCATTCCAAGCTACTCTAGATCCATCCTAGGCATGCTACTAACATGATCCAACATCAATACTAAGGAAGGAACGAAGAGGAAAGGAGATGAAGAACCTTCTGTTGCCGAAACCGCAGCCGCGGAGTCAAGCCGACGCCCCTGCGGACACAGGAGCCGCCCAAGCGGAACAAGGAGCCGCACCCGCGGAGGACTGCGTCGCCTGCCAGGAACCGCCCCCGCGGAGGACTGCGTCGCCTGCCAGGAACCGCCCCCGCGCCCGAGCCACGCCGCACCCGCGGCCGTCTGCTGCCGCCCCCGTGCCCGAGTCACGCCGCACCCGCGGCCGTCCGCTGCCGTCCGAGCCGAGTGTTTGCCGCCGCCCCTGCGGCCGTGCCGAGCCGCTCCCGCGGCGTGCTGAGCCGCACCCGCGGCCTGCTGGTCCGCCCCTGCTGCTGGCCGTGCCCGCGGTCCTGTTGAGCCGCCCCCGCAGGTTCTGCGCAAAACGTCGTCTTCTTCGTCTTCGACTTTGGATCTTTGGCTCCAAAGTCCCTCTTCTCTTGCTGGATCTTCTCCAAACACCCACCACGGTTCTTAGGCACCTCTACTGGACCTAAACGAGCTAAGAAACTAGACATGCACAAGGTTTGAGTGAGAACCTCTCCAAGCTTCATCCATGGCCATGGATGAAGGAGGAAGGAAGAAGAAGGGAAAGAGCAACAAGGAAGAGGGGAAAGGAAGAGGGAGAGCTTACCAACAGCTGAGAATACCTTCTGCAGTCCATATCTTGGATCTTCAGCAACCATGGAGAAGAGAAGAACAAAGAGAGGAGAGGAGTTAAGTGAAAGAGTGAAGTAACGTGAGGAAAGAGCTAAGGTAGGAGAGAGAGAGAGAGTCAAAGGCTGAAAAGGAGGTGTGAGGACCAAGGGGTCAGCTGACCTCTTGTCCCTCACACGGACCGAGGGGTCGGAAATGACCCCTTTTCATTTTCAACCCGGAACGAAGGGTCGGAACGTGGAAAAAGAGGAAAAACGACGTGTCGGCTCGGGATTTTCTTAAGAATAAATCCCGGCTCTCGGCATCTCGGGATTACGGAAAACTACAAGGTGATCTAAGTCCGGAATAAAATTAATAAAATTCCGGACGTTACAACACACATCAATGCTAATACGTAAAATACGAGCTAAGTAAGTCCGGAGACTTACCTCGTCACCAAACCCAAGTCAACCACACTCTTGCTTCCTTAAGGAGGAAGCCCACAACCTGCTCACAAGAGATATGCATATCAATACATACTCACACTCAAGAAGTCTTAGACTTCACTCTAGTGATCTACGCAAGATCACCTAACCCTCCAACTAGGAAACGCATCCTAGGTCACAAATACTCATCACACTCTCAACACATGCAACATCCCACAACAGTCCATAATTCCACAAGAGTAATCCTCAACCAAAGAGGCACAAGCTAGCCTAGAAGGTCCATCATGTTCACATGCTCATATCCATCACTTACATCGAGCCTTAAGGGCTCCTAGGTTCACAACCACTAAGTGGCATTCCAAGCTACTCTAGATCCATCATAGGCATGCTACTAACATGATCCAACATCAATACTAAGGAAGGAACGAAGAGGAAAGGAGAGGAGGAACCTACTACCGAAGAAACGCACTCGCGGAGTCAAGCCGGCGCCCGGCGGAGCAGGAGCCGCCCCTGCGGAACCAGAGGCCGCCCCCAGCGGTGCTGCCGGCCGCACCCGCGGCGGAAGGGAGCCGCCCCCGCGGCTTTCTTGTCCTGGAGCTGGAGTCCGCCGCCGCCCCCGCGGCCATGCCGAGCCGCACCCGCGGCGGTGCTGGCCGCCCCTGCGGCGATGCTTGCCGCCCCTGCGGCTGTGTTGGTCCGCTCCCGCGGCTGTGCTGAGCCACCCCTGCGGCTGGCCGCGCCCGCGGGCGTGATGATCCGCCCCCGCGGTCGTACTGCAGAACGTAGTCCTCTTCGTTTTAGATCGTGGATCCTTGGCTCCCAAGTGCTTCTTCTCTTGCTGGATCTTCTCCAAACACCCACCACTGGCCTTAGGCATCTCTCCTCGACCTAATCGAGCTAAGAACACATGCATGCAAGAATTTGAGAAAAAACCTCTCAAAAGCTTCATCCATGGCCATGGATGAAGAAGGGAAAAACAGCAAGGAAGAGAGGGGAGGGAGAGGAAGAAGCTTACCAACAACCTGGAATCCCTTGCTACAGTCCATACACAAGGATCCTCAACAAGATGGAAGAAGAGAAGAGAAGAGAGCCAAAAATGGAGAAGAGTTGAGTGTGGAAGAGAAAGTAACGTGAAAGAGAAAGAGAGGAGAGAGAGAGGGAAGGGGACAAGGCTGCCATGATGGGACAACAGCCATCTTGTCCTCTTTTGCCCGGAACGAGGGGTCGCAAATGACCCCTTGTCACTTCGACTCGGAACGAAAGGTCGGAACGCGGGAAAAAGGGAAAAACGACGAGTCGGATCTGGATTTTCTTAGGAATAAATCCCAGCACTCGGCATCTCGGACATACGGGATAACCTACAAGGCGCTCTAAGTCCGGAATAAAATTAATAAAATTCCTGGCGTTACATCACTATATACCACAAAATCCTCTACACCCTCAGGCTGGGCTAACACAGGAGCGGATGTTAACCTCCGCTTCAGCTCCTCGAAGTTGTGCTGACAAGTCTCGGACCAAACGAACCTGGTATACTTCCTTCTCGGAGACTTAATTTCCTTCTCGGGTCTTCCTCATTGCAACACTTCCGTTATGTTTCTTCTTTGCTTGTCTCTAACAAAGAAGATCGAACTTCCAATTTACACCGTCGGCTTGGTTCTTGTCCAACCAACCTTTGATGTTACGTTTCCTCCATTCTTGTTGCAGTTTCTAAGTAACGAAGGAAATCCTTTGCTTCAGACTGCTTCTACTAACGGGACACGTATGCTATAACTTTCACCTTGTCTCTCCATACTCAATCAAGACCATTTCTTGAAGAACCACTTGTATACTTCAAACCGATCATACCTCGAGGCAATTTCAAACAGTTGCACCTATGAATCTCCTCTTATCTCTCCACAACTCCATTGTCCATTTTCTTCCCACCCAATACTTCATCGTCCTCCGGAGTAAGTTAGCCATCGGTGGTTTTACTTGGGGAACCTCCCCACAAATCCGGTAACGATCAGCTCATCCAAGAAACTTGCAACTTCTTTCACATCCTTCGGGGGTTGTCATCCCGAGACAACTGGTCATACAACTTCTCTCTTCTTCGAGAGTAGACCAGACTGTCCTATTCGGGCATTAGTAAGCCCATATGGAATCACTACAACTCGTAGTGACCATGGTTTGTCCGGAATGCCGTGTTTGCAATATCCTAGTCTCGACTTCTCAATTGGTGACAATCAAGACTTAACTCGATTTTAGAAGAGACCACCGACCTTTGCAACCGGTCGAGTAGGTCATCTATACGTGGTAAGGAGATACTTGTCCTTCCTTGTCATCTTGTTCGGTTCATTGTAGTCGGTGTACAAATGGAGATAACCGTCTCTCTTTTCGCAACTGGTGTTCTCCTTAACAACTTCAAATCAAGAGTTTAAGATATAATCTAAGCTCTTGCTATTGTTCCTTTATGATTCCACAGCCTGGTTACTCTCCCCCACACTCATCCATAGACCACCCGCACATGCGCGTTCTCGGTTGTCACCAATTAGTTGGTAAATGACCTTCTCCTACGTCAGTGACTTACCATTCTCCTATGCTTCCATGTTACCATTCTCATGAAGGCTACCCTCTCGGGTTACCTTAAATTCCGTTAGCTCATTCTTCATTCCACGCTTCCTTTTCCTTATGCGAGATAAATATACCCTTCTCGGCGTTGTTGAGTCACATGACTCGCCTTCATAGGCTTAACCGCGCTTCATGATGTCTTGTAAGCGCGTCTTCTCAGAATCTCTAACGTTAGTTAGCATCACGTGTTGCTCTCATCTTCTTGGGATCATCAATTATACCTGCTCCATCCTTTTTGGCGTTTCATCGCCTTATCGTCATAGCAGAAACCGGTCAACTCCGCGTAAATCCCCACCTTGTCATTCTTCTCATAACTCTCGTAAAGTTAACTCTTCGCTTAATGGTACCTCGTAAGCTTAACTTACGGTATCCTACATCTTTCACACTTGGTTCGATCGCGTTCTCATCTTGACTCCAAAGCTTAGGAGCGTCTAAGGACAGCCTCACTTCTCGTGATGGAACACCACCTTTAACCTTGTTAGAATGCACCCATCTCCTCCTTGATTCGCATCTTTAGTTGTTCACGCGTCTTCTCGAAGAACTTAAGTTTGTTATCTCCATTGTTCTCGTCATACGTAGTCCTCAAACACGGTAGCTCCAATGAACGCTTCCCTGGTCCTGGCAGATGGAGAACTCTGCGCCCGGACCTCCCAACGGTCCTATCCCCAGCCTCGGGAACGATGCTCTCTGCGACGTCCTTTACGGGAACCTCAACTGCTGAGGGATCCACAACTGGCGGGTGCGCAATGGGGATACGTCCCCGACCTCTCGCGCCTGGAGGTCTTCCTACTTCTCCCCGTCTCGGGACGGTAGGAGAAAGAGGGGGTCTACCCCTGGCGGGTCCTACGTAAGCGGTAGCTCTCGTACGTGCTATCTAATAGCGTATGGAGTTTACTTAAGTATAAACGTGTAGGTACTAATGTAATCTCGTATGATAAACTTCTAAAAACATAAAGGTAAACATTGTCATCAAGCACATCAAAACATACAAGTCCAAAACATCCTAAGGCCACATACGTAGCTAGGTACATAAAAATCCACAAACATCCTAAGGTCATATATATAACCATATATACCTATTTCTAATCCGGAGATCTACGTCGCCGAGGTTTGCGGAAGGAGTGGTGGTCCCGTACATTCTAAGCCAAACCCGACTCATGCATGTGATTTGAAAACGAAAAGTCAGAACCCGTGTGGGTTCTATTTTATAACTAATTCGGCCTTTAAAAGATTGCGAGTACCATTGTTGTCAACCAAGGGCTCTGATACCACTTTTGTAACACCCCAAATCCGCGGGACTCGGGGTGCTACGGGCGAGACCTCACAATGGGTCCCGACCCTTAGCCTGACAACAATTTCACCGGACCTTCCAACAAGGCACAAATAAAGGCGAAAACTCAATACGTTTTTAATGTATGCGGAAACTGAAAAGTAAGAAACTACAACTTGGAAACTCAGCCGAGTCCTCAAAACAACATAATCTGATACGAAGTCTAAACGTACGACAACAACCATAAACAAGAACATGAAACATGACTCAAAACATCCCCGTCCTATAATGTACGGAGACCCCGGCTGCCCACTCCTCCACCTCACTCGGCGGCATCCCTAACCTGCAAGTCATCTACACAACGGTTTTAAACCGTTAGCTCATATTCTAAGTATTAGAAAAGCGGTGAAGGCACAAACACATCCATAACACAAAACATAAATCACACAAATCCGGTTTATTATCTTTCATTATTAAGTCGTATTCCATTCTAGTTCAACTTCTGTTGTGACACGAGACCCCAATGGTCTCGCCTCGGTCCCTACTTACCGGCAAGGAATGGCACGGATGCACCCGCCCGTATACCCGCCGGGCTAGTCGCCAAGATCCTCCTCGCCCCAGTCAAGGCTAGGCTGTGATGTCACCGCCCGTTCTCATACACTTGGGCCAACATATACATATAGGGTCGGTGGTCCTAATTACCGGTTCAATTGTTATAACATAACATAAACACACACCACCAAACACACAGCAATGCCAATACATAAAATACGAGCTAAGTAAGTCCGGAGACTTACCTCGTCACCACACTCTTGCTTCCTTAAGGAGGAAGCCCACAACCTGCTCACAAGAGATATTCATATCAATACATACTCACACTCAAGAAGTCTTAGACTTCACTCTAGTGATCTATGAAAGATCACCTAACCCTCAAACTAGGAATGCATCCTAGGTACCAAGTATTCATCACACTCTCAACACATGCAACAACCCACAACAGTCCATAATTCCACAAGAGTAATCCTCAACCAAAGAGGCACAAGTTAGCCTAGAAGGTCCATCATGCTCACATGCTCACATGCTCATATCCATCACTTACATCAAGCCTTAAGGCTCCTAGGTTCACAACCACTAAGTGGCATTCCAAGCTACTCTAGATCCATCCTAGGCATGCTACTAACAAGATCCAACATCACTACTAAGGAAGGAACGAAGAGGAAAGGAGAAGAGGGACCTACTGTTGCCGAAACCGTAGCCGCGGAGTCAAGCCGGCGCCCCCTGCGGACACAGGATCCGCCCCCGCGGAACAAGGAGCTGCACCCGTGGAGGACTGCGTCGCCTGCCAGGAGCCGCCCCCGCGGTTTTGCCAAGCCGCACCCGCACCGGAGCCCAACCGCACCCGCGGCCCTCCGACGCCGCACCCGCGGTCTTGTGCTGCCGTGAGTCTGCCGCCGCCCCCGCGGCCATGCCGAGCCGCGCCCGCGGCGGTGCTGTGCCGCTCCCGCGTCCGTGTTGAGCCACCCCTGCGGCCGTCCGCGCCCGCGTCCGTGATGATCCGCCCCCGCGGTTACGCTACAGAAGCTCGTCTTCTTCGTCTCGATCGTGGATCCTTGGCTCTAATGTCCTCCTTTCCTTGCTGGGTCTTCTCCAAACGCCAACCAATGGTCTTAGACACCTCTCCTCGACCTAAACGAGCTAAGAACACAATCATGCAAGGGACTTGAGTGAAAACCTCTCAAAGCTTCATCCATGGCCATGGATGAAGGAGGGAAGAAGAAAAGGGTGAGCAGCCATGGGGAGGAAGGAGGGAATGGAGGAAAGGGACTTACCACACCAGATCTGTAGTTCTCCTACTGTAGTCAACACATGCAAGCTCCTCAAGCACCCATGGAAGAAGAGAAGAGAAGAGAAGAGAAGGGAAGAGAAGAGAATGGAGGAAAGTGACGTGAAAGAGGGAGAGGAGAGAGAGAGATGGGACACAAGGCTGAAAAGGGGTGAGGGGACCAAGGGGTCAGCTGACCTCTTGTCCCTCCCCACGGACCGAGGGTCTCGGAAATGACCCTTTGTTATTTTTAACCCGGAACGAAGGGTCGGAACGTGGAAAAAGAGGAAAAACGACGAGTCGGCTCGGGATTTTCTTAGGAATAAATCCCGGCACTCGGCATCTCGGGCCTACGGGATAAACTATAAGGTGCTCCAAGTCCGGAATAAAATTAATAAAATTCCGGGCGTTACAGATAGATTTGGTTGAACCCTTAAGGCAACCAAGAGCACGATAGGGAAACTAAGGCCCTAACACACAACTTGGAATGACTTGAAGAAGCCCTTCCGCTATAATCTCACACAGAGGGGAAAACGATTGTCCCCAAAGTACGAGAAGTCACCCGGAGATGATTGAGAGCACTAACTTGCCAATCCAAGTGACACAACTCAAAACAGCGCCAAAGTTGTTGGGCAAACGGATTCCGCTCACACAATAAGGTGTCTCGATTCCACGAGAAGAATATGGGATAGAAGAGAAACAATACTCGAAAGTACTTGTGTTTAATTTCAATCAAAGGTAGGGTAAAAGGACGTCCAACCCATGCCTTATATAGGCGAGGTGGTGCGTCATTCTTAAGCTAACTACGGGCTATGGGTTTGATCCAAGATCGAGTTCAATCTAGCTAAAAAGAAAGATAATATTTTTGGGCTGAAAATAGTTTATCCTAAACCCAAAAATAAGAAAGGAAAAATCATATTTTTGGATTGAGATTATATTATCCCAAAAACCCAAAAATAGATAAAATATATGATCCTAAATTAAATAAAATATAATTCAACCTTTAACAATAAAAGGAGTCTAAAATATGGGCTGAAATTAATATATCTAATTAAGGCCTTATTTAACATTTAAAATAAGCCCAATTAGACATATAAAACGTCCAAATGATCTCCTCCTTTCCACGTAGCATTTACAAGATTCTCGAACTCTCCTACTTGCCCATGCATACGTGATCATGCATGTTATCTCCCATCTCTAATCAAAGGTCTTCAATGTATTTCCGGAAATGGTCTTCTCATCTCTTTCATGAATAATCTCCTTCACATGTTGAGGTCTTTAGAGTGATCAACACTCCGTGTTTCCTAGCTTTCATGCTCATGATTTCCATTCGGGCTAGGTCCTGAAATGCTCCTGCATCATCCTCCCTTTCTTGAAAAGGATTCGTCCACGAATCCTTGATGTCCATCCAAGGTGGCATCCATGCATGTATAACACCTATAAGATCAACAAAGAACACATAAGAGGTGTATATACTTGTAGGAGAAGAATAGATAACTAGATGAAACGGAACAATATTACTTCACATAAAAATTGTACATACAAGGTCATAAAAATAATTTATAACTAAGTATGCCTGCTTCATAAAGAAAGTAATAGTATCATTCCAAGGTATCATCTTAGTCCAATTATGTTCTTCCCTAAGATCCTTAATTAAAGCAAAACAATATTTAAGGCATATAAAAAGTCTAAGAATATCTTAAGATAAAATCTCAGGACGGGGTAAGCACATTTATCACCAAGGGTATCATATCCTATGATCTTCCAAATGATATGAAGGATATAATCATGAAGCCTTAATGATAAGAAAGGACACAAAAAAGACAAAACATCTTAAGAAACAGGGAAATGCAATGAATTACAAGACCGTTGTTCTTAATAGTCTCAACTTTCTCTTTGACAAGACTTCTAGTATGAAGTAAGGTTTTTCCCATCACAAGGTAAATAAGGTACTTAGTCATGGAGCAATTAAATTCAGAATTGAATCTAGATACACAACTAAATCAATATTCATGAGTGAAGGTATATAACATTCAGCACACTCTTCTTCATACTTAAGCAACTTATCATGCTCAATCAAATATGTAGTTACAACATTATCCTTAATAGAATCAGCATGTAACACAAGAGGTAAATGATGATCAACACGATTATCAAGAGATGAAGTCAAATAAGCACAAATAGGATGAGTAGATTCCGAAAAATCAGCATGTAACACAATATTCATCCTAGATTCGGTATTTCTATCGATATGATCAATAGATTCCGAAAAATCAGCAACACGTCCAAGAAAATCAACATGTAAAACAAAGGATGTGTGAATAAAATCAACATACTCATAAACATATGACCTTAAGATAGTATGCTTGGACGAAATCACATTCACAATATTAAACCTCTGAAAGTTAGTATATACAACAAGAAGTTTCACATCGTTAATGTACTCATCAATACGGGCATTTCTTGCATTATAGACAATAAGATCAACATGCTCCCTAAAAGGCTCCATAAAGTCAACAAAAGGCATCATATGATCACAAGATGGTCTAAGAAACCTTTCAGCAATCAAATCATCATGTATCATAAGCTTTTCATTAACTCTAGCCTTTAGCTCATGAGATTCATCACCAACTAACTCTTTATCATCATGATCAAGCTCATCTAATCTAGAGAAAGAAGGTTTAGAATCACTCCCTGTTGGGGTTGCGGTAACCCCAATTACCCTTTCCACTGAGGATGATGAAGATGGACTACAAGGAGGCATTGTAAGAGGTGAAGTAGAGGGCTGAAACAATTGGTTTGATTGCTCCTCCTCCCTGCTAGTTATCTCCTCTTCGTCCGGTGAAGATGAACTTTCCGTAGGTGTTGTTGGAGCTTCTTGGATCACATCTTTGGCGCTAGACGTTGCACGCTCAGCTTCTCTGTTTGACGTCTGG
Source organism: Fagopyrum tataricum (assembly GCA_002319775.1). Classification (NCBI taxonomy): domain Eukaryota; kingdom Viridiplantae; phylum Streptophyta; class Magnoliopsida; order Caryophyllales; family Polygonaceae; genus Fagopyrum; species Fagopyrum tataricum. Next base: position 24,677,035 of record CM008285.1, read on the forward strand.
GGCCTTTTCTTGATCCATGTGGCTATCTCGTTTGGGCTCATGGGTCTAAGTGTGATAGTGGTGCCCTGAAACTCAAAAGTATATCGATTAGTTCGTCCTTGGTGGCTGACATCTCGATCATATTCCCATGGTCGACCTAGCAAAAGATGACAAGTAGTCATAGGAACAACATCACATAAGATGATATCTTCATACCTTCCTAGACAAAAACTGATGTAGACCTGTTTATTAATAGTCAACTCTCCTTGTTCATTTATCCATAATATTTTGTAAGGAGCGGGGTGATCTATCAAGTCTAGTTGTAATTTAGTAACCATTTCTAGACTAGCAATATTACAACAACTACCACCATCTATGATTAAATCACACACTCTATCCTTAACAACACATCTACTACGGAAAATATTTTCTCTTTGCTCCAAATTTAGAGTCCTCAAGTTTCTTTGATTCGCCATCCGATGGTTGGGGTTGTGTCTTGTCCTCCTTTCCTGGTGTTGACATGATTCAAAACATTTAAACTCGCTAAGGTTAGTTAAAGATAAACTCTTAGACTACCCTCTTCAAGTGTCTCGCTGAATAACCTATCTCGTAAGCTTCGCAACTTCCTCTTAGCCGGTTTGCGAGGATCACTGTGAATCTACAAGAAAATGTCTCAAGAAAACAACAGGTTAGTGCGTTAAGGCAAAAGACAAGGAGAGCGAACCAGATCTCAAAGGAAAAAGGCCTTTTATGTGGTGCTAGCTAGAAAAGCAAAACTAATCTCGCTTGCAAATTTTCTCAACCAACAAATCAATAATCTTAATTAAAAAGATAATTTGCGGCCTTTTGGAAATTAAAATACAAAAAGGGAAAAGGAAAAAAGGATATAAAAAGGGAAAAGACAATAAGGAGAAAAAGGAAACAAGTCAAAAGGAAAGGAAAGGCAAAAAGGAAACAAGAGAAAAAATAAACTGGAAAAAGGAAAGGAGTGCAATTTATGGTTGTCCTGCAGCGATATATGGAGCTCCCAGGGAAGCAAATATATATCAATTAAGCTCAAAGTGGCGCCTGCCAAAACAAACTCGCACAAGATGCAAACCGCGGAAACTGAATGACTTAGCCCGCAAGTAACGTCTTTTTTTCCCCTTTGTATGGCCTTTGGCCTTTTCTTTTTTTTTTGACTACAGACTTGCGAGACTAACCAAGGGAGGCGGCGGGCGACGGCGGAGTTGCGGCGGTGGTCCGGCGACGGGGCAGTGACGGCTGGACCGGGCTGAACCGGTTCAGTTTTTTTTTTTTTTGTGGATCTCGCTTGATAGGTCCGAGATGGGTTGGGTTGGGCCGGTTTGACAAGGCCCGACGGCTAGGGTTAGGGTTAGGGTTTAGCGACACCGGAGCCGACGGCTAGGATTTCGGGTTAGGGTTTCGCGGAGACGGAGCCGACGGCTAGGGTTTCGGGTTGGATTTCGAGGGGTGACGGCTGCGGCGCAGAGAATGAATCTCGGCCGGAATGGAGGTGTGGGATTCGGCCGAAACCGAGGCTGGGGCGGCCGAGATCGGCGGCTGGGGTAGGGTGGCGGATGGCGGAGCGGCGGCTGGTAGGGCGGCGGCCGGCGAAGCGGCGGGAAGAGGGCGGTGGGGCGTTTTTGTGGTGGTGACGGTGAAATTCCGATCAAAACGAGAAAAGATCGAATCTTAGGCAAAAATATGTATTAAAATCAACAATAGGCCACAACAATCCTTCTTTTCAAGAAATTGAATGCGGAATTGAAAATCGCAGAAAAATAACGAGAATAGTAGAAACTAACCGTTACGGATCCTGCTCCGGTGACTCTTTTTGTGTAGAACTTCCTTGACGGATCTTGAAAGCTCGAATTTTTTTTGTGTTTTATATGGGACGTGTGAGAAGGTGTTGATGAACCTGAAGCTCTAGTACCAATTTGATACGGGGTTAGCCGTCAGTTGACCCGATCTTTCAACACCAAGACTCGCAATGAAGAAAATGGATAAAAAGATGGAAACTTGAAATAAAAAGATGGAGGAATGATCCAATGATGGTGAAGGATCGATAGATGGATAGATCTGGTTGAACCCTTAAGGCAACCAAGAGCACGATAGGGAAACTAAGGCCGTAACACTCAACTTGGAATGACTTGAAGAAGCCCTTCCGCTATAATCTCACAAAGAGGGGAAAGCGATTGTCCCCAAAGCACGAGAAGTCACCCGGAGATGATTGAGAGCACCAACTTGCCAATCCAAGTGACACAACTCAAAACAGCGCCAAAGTTGTTGGGCAAACGGATTCCGCTCACACAGTAAGGTGTCTCGATTCCACGAGAAGAATATGGGATAGAAGAGAAACAATACTCGAAAGTACTTGTGTTTAATTTCAATCAAAGGTAGGGTAAAAGGACGTCCAACCCATGCCTTATATAGACGAGGTGGTGCGTCATTCTTAAGCTAACTACGGGCTATGGGCTTGATTCAAGATCGTAATATTTTTGGGCTGAAAATAGTTTATCCTAAACCCAAAAATAAGAAAGGGAAAATCATATTTTTGGATTGAGATTATATTATCCCAAAAACCCAAAAATAGATAAAATATATGATCCTAAATTAAATAAAATATAATTCAACCCATAACAATAAAAAGAGTCTAAAATATGGGCTGAAATAATATATCTAATTAAGGTCTTATTTAACATTTAAAATAAGCCCAATTAGACATATAAAACGTCCAAATGATCTCCTCCTTTCCACGTAGCATTTGCAAGATTCTCGAACTCTCCTCCTTGCCCATGCATACGTGATCATGCATGTTATCTCCCATCTCCAATCAAAGGTCTTCAATGTATTTCCGGAAATGGTCTTCTCATCTCTTTCATGAATAATCTCCTTCACATGTTGAGGAATGTCCTTAATTCTTCCTCTCCTTCTCTTTAGAGTGATCAACACTCCATGCTTCCTAGCTTCCATGCTCATGATCTCCATTCGGGCTAGGTCCTGAGATGCTCCTGCATCACTATTGCTACTTGATAACATGATTTATCGATCTGTTTTTGTCATGCATTTAGGTAGTTTTTTCCCTTTTTACATTCATGTTTTAGCCTTAGTTTGTGCCATTTATGATTGTTTAGTTCTACTTTGCAAGAATAGATGTCTACACACTATTTGTGGCTTTGTAGGTGATTTGACACATTATGGAGCTAAAACGACGTATTTGAGGATCAAGCCTCGAAGTGGATGCATTTGAACGAGGATACGTGCGCGAGAAAGGACTAGGAATCAAGCTAAAGGCATGAAGGGAACGACCAAGGAGCATCTCAGCCGAGATCCACCTATGTCAGGCCGAGATGAAGCAACTGCAGTAAAATCTCGGTCACCATCTCGGTCCATATCTCGGGTGACCCGACCGAGATCCATGACGCTGAAGATCGAAGACGAAATTTCGGTCCCGACGATGACCCATCTCAGCCGAGATTCAGCCCGAGATTTCTTCCCTGAGCGTTATATTTTATTTGCGAAATCTTGTTACCATTCTCACTTTTTCGATCATTCTGCATTAGTTTCGCACTCTAGTTTATTTTCAATTTTTCCCTATCCTGGTCGTGCAATAAAATTCTCACGTAATTACTCCAATTATCCGTTACCCATATTCATTCTAGTTCCCCTACTTAATTTCGTACCAATAAATATTCTCAAATTCCGCTAATTATATAAAACTATCTTATCACATATTATCAATAAATTATAGAATAATTTATTATTAAATTCCACTAGGTTAAAAAAAAACACGAAGGTCGGATGCGGTTCTAACCGAAAGGGGTCGGTAGTAAGGTTAATCGAATTGGACGATGTCGAAAGGTGTCACTTGTCTCCTGGATCCCTCGTTCGAACACTCGTCACCTGTTAGTCACAATGATAGTATAATCAACACACAAACTTTACGATCCAAGGTTTGACTTTTTTGTGCCACGTTAGCAGCGTTCAAATGGTGGCTTACCCAGAAAGCAGGGAATGACTGTCGGCAAGCTCAGTCCACGGTGTGGACGTGCTTCCTCTAGCGTGAGTATGGAAGTCCGAGTCCGGTAGGCGCCCTCGACGGCGACAGTTGTGGTGGTTACGTGTGGGGTAGTCAAACGTGGAGCAGAGAGAGGCGAGGAGTCGTCGGCTGATCCTTGTCGAGTGAGGCGGCGGTGGTCTGGAACGACAGCGTGGAGAAGAGAGGTTGAAGAGAGGATAGGGAGGTCGGGATTTCCTGTAACCGGTCGGGTTAGTGACCGTAACAGTGTGACAGTGGGGTGGCGCGCGGGAGGTCGGCAGGATGAAGGTGGAGATGAGGTGACGGCGTGTGCAGAGGAGGGGAAGTGAGCGCGGTCTGGTTATGAAGGGAACTGGTTACGATCGGGAGGAAGAGCGCTACCGGTCTACGCACTCAAAGTTGCGATAATGACTGAAGTAATTGCAATTAAACTCGTTGACCGGCGTTATCGAGTGAAGAAGACGAAGAAGATGAAGATACGGGACTGAGCGGCCAGGGAAGACGAAGACGAAGTCTTGACGTCTGGGCTGCACGCTGGCCCCTTCCGCGCTGATGCTTGTCGGCCCAAAACAGGGAAAGGTGTGGTTTTGCACACTGACCGTACAAAGGCCCAAAATAAATAGACAGCTAATAAATAAATAAAAATTCCACGTGGCCTTAGTAACGTAGCAAGGTAAAGAAACAATCCAAATATTAGATAAATTATGCACTTGGACCGGTTCAATTTAATAATCTAGGAAAGGAGGGTTTGGTTTGGTTCACTATTTATACTTGGTTTGAATCCATTTAATTAACTTTTCAATACCGAATCGAGTTTTTGAGTTTACGTCAAAACGAATAAAACAATAGTTTTTTTTTTTCCAATACAAGTACTAAAATAATCAGGAAAATTTATTAAAATTTTCCGGTTATTACACACCACTCAAGTACTCCCCCTCTCCATGCCATCTTCTCTCTCCCGACCTTTCTTCCTCATCTCTCAGCTCCTCTCCGCTTTAACACCCCTCTGCTCCTCCATCACCTTCTCTCAGCCTCGTCCCCACCATTCTCCGGCCACCGTCCTCCCGGTATCTTCTCTGTCACCACTACCACCACCTCGATCTCCTTCTCCCGCTCCTCTCTTCTCCTCAGTCACCGCCTGCAACAACCTCTTCCCCTCACTTCATCTTCCATCCTCAATATTCTCCATCCTCTCTTGCTCCAGTCGACACCACCACCGGGGGTTCACCTCCGGCCTCCTTATACCGGAGCAACATACCATGCTCCTCTCTACCTCCTGCTACTCTTCTCGTCCGTATCTCTAACTTCCCTCCATCCCTCTCTGCAGCCTTCCATTTCCTTTCCCTTCTCTTTCTCTGGACCGAAGCTCGCCTGAGAGCTGTCGCCAACCGGCCACCTACTCTGGCCGGAAGAGCACAGACCCACTTTCCCTCGCCTTCTCGAGCTCCTCTGTCGGGTTCACAAGCGAGCCGCTCTCGCCGGAGGCGTAGTCACCACCGGAGCCATGCCACTTTCGACCACCTGCAACACTAACGAGGAACCCCTGCCGCCTTTGCCCTGCCGAGAAGCCGGGACGTCACGGAAACACTGCAAAACCCCGGTCGAGACTTGTTCAGTATTTATGATCGGGCCTGTAAAGTTTGGTATAATTACGGAAAACATCCAAAGTTATTTACGACTTATATAGTTAGTTTTGTATTTTTAACATTTATGCCCTCGGGCGATTATTTACAGATTTTTCCCAAGCTCTTAATTACATAAATGGCCCAAGTTTCCAGTTTTCACAAAAAATGCCCCCAAATACTTATTTACAAAAAGGGGCCAAATTTTTATTTATAGAAATGGCCCAACCTTTTATTTTTGCATAAACTATACCCAGAATTTATATTTGTGATTTATAGCCCTTGTTTTAATTACAAAAATCAATCTTATATTTATATATGTTACGTTTTATGACCCAAGTTTAGTCATTTTAAGGTGAACTTGTTCAGTTATATGGTTTAGGTTCGGTTACGCTTTCGGGAAGGGTTTAGCTCGAATCGAAGTTCGAAACCTCGATTGACTTCCGATTCTATAATGCTACGTGAGTTTTCTCCAACCTTTAGAATGGTGGCTTACTTGTTCATTTATAAGATGAAATATGGAATTAATATGCCTCGTTGGATATTCTAGGTATGTATTCGTTGGATAACGGCTTAAGGACAAACCCTAGAGAAGTGAAACCGAACTCGATTGGAAATTCCGTAAGTCACTTTTACACCTAATAGACGTGTGTGATTTTATAGGTATATATAGTTTATGATACGGAAATAGAACCGCTGCGTTAGCCGATCTAGGTACAATGACCCAAATCAGGTAGGAATGGAAGTGGATGTGAACTAGACGTGAGGATGAAAATGGAAGTAGGAAAAACGTTGAGTAGAACCAAAAGGTCAACGATGAAGAACCTTGGCTAAGTAGTCAAGACCCCGGCTCGTGAATGCCTTTGACCCAACCCCAATACAACCTTACACTAGCTCCCGACGGAACTAACACAAAGAGGGACTCGTGAAGGCTCGAAGCACCAATCCAGATTGGTTGACACAAACAAGCTCGACCAAGCAAACAACACAACAATGCCAACCAAAGCTCTCTCTTTCTTTGATTGATTTTGTGAATGAATTACAACGTTCAATATTCAAGCAAAAATAATGTGTCTGACTAAAGCAACTAAAGAGACTATATATAGACTCCTTATCTAAGACAAAATAAATAAATAAAACAAAAATACATTAGTGGAAGTAGCTGATAAGAGAGCTCCCACAAATGTAGCTAACAAACTTAACAAAAACTATTTGTCCACAAATAATTCCATGAAAATAGATCCTTGCTTTCAAGCATCCTTGCTTCCCAAGCATCAATCGGCGCGCGTCGGGATTTAGGGTTCAAGGGTTGACCCGGCGGAAATTAGGGTTCCGGATCCCGGCCGAGTTTGTCGTTGAAGACCCGAGATTGTCAGCCATCCCGGACGGAGGCTAAGATCTTGCGGCGTTGTTGAGAGGACGGACGAAATGTGAGTTTCGTGGCCGAGTGCTCCGGCGGTCTCAAAGATCTCGGCCGAGACTACGAGGACGCCGGGCGGATTTAAGAATCGACCAAGAACGCCAGCGGGGATTAGGGTTCACGCCGGTAGGTGTCGTTGGCGTCGAGGAGCTCGTGTTCGCTGGCATCGGGGAGCTCAAGCGGAAATTAGGGTTTCACGCCGGTAGGTGTCTTGGCTCGAGGAGCTCGTGTTCGCTGGCGTCGGGGAGCTCGAGCGGAAATTAGGGTTCACGCCGATCAGCGCCGCTGGCGTCGAGGAGCACGGGTGGGAATTAGGGTTCGGACCCCGTTGACGTTGCGGAGATTAGGGTTCCCGCCGATCAGTGCCGCTGGCGCCGAAGGCACGATTAGGGTTCGCCGCCGAGGAGCGCCGGTGCTCCCTTGCTTCCGCTAGCTTCCTCCCGTCCGCCAAGCTTGCTTTCCGCTTGTTCTTCTTGCTTCCGCCTGCTCCTTCCCGTCCGCCAGGCGTGTGTTCCGTGCCTTCGCCATGCATACGTTCGCTAGCAAGATTCCAAACTCAGCTTCATTTCCTCGTTGATCCAACATTTGCATGGCTGAGCAATCTTGATCATAGGTTCTTGAAATAGTTAAGAGAGTAATAAATGACTTATTAACATTAAATAATTCTTGTTTCTACCATGCATTAACAATAACTCCCTTGACGTAGTCTCTTGAACCTCCTTGACCCGTGACCTTGTAATGGGTCTTGGTTCCTTTGGGCCGGTTGATCTGATATGATTTCATGTGATGTGTCCTCCATCAGTTTATGTGTTGATTGTTGTGATCTTTTAACTTGTTAGGTTGCGTGTTGTGTGACGAGTTTAGTTGACGCACTCGTTTTGACTTATGCTTTTGCGTAAGATTATCAAGGCAATTACTTATGAGTTTATATATGAGCATGATTTAAGTTTAAGTTGTTATATTATTGCATGCATGATTTTCACGTACTTGATTATTATTTCGAGTTATGCTTTGAAACGTTTTAAAGGAAATGAGTTGATACGTGTTTATAAAAATAGATTTGATGTTTTAAAGGAAACGAGTTAATACGTGTCTTATGCGGTGATTGTGTTTTATTTCGGGTTAAGGCATTTTAGAGAGTTTATACTTGCGAGATTTCTCTGGAGATTGACTTACTTGGTATTTAATTGAACGGCATTTGCCATTTTTATACACATCAGAGATTTTAGTATATTACTATATAAGGCTACACCTTATGTATTCAGTGGTCTATGACCGCGCGGCATCATTGTCGGCGTTTATTATGGTTTTCATATTTTTCTACACTCCTCGCTTGAGGGCGGATCATGTTAGTACATGATCTGAGCGAGCCGTGTAGTGGCCGACCATTGTCGCGATTGACGTGGACTCACCAGATCCGTGATTGCCGTGCTCATCCCATGGTCGGTTTCTAGGAGGTAACTTCTGTTCAATACAGCTTGGACATTTTTTTTTAAATAATATACAAGCATTCAAGATTTGAATAAGATTTCTAAAGTAAAAATGCTCGACCATGTTTTGATTTGATTACTTGGATGATTTCGTGATGATTTGAGGAAGGACAACAAGTTATTACCTTGTTTCCCATTTCGGTCTTTTGTTTATTATGAGATTCACACATGCTAGTTCAATGAGATCATGATTGTTTGAGTTGATAAGATTTTGATTCCTTTGAGTATTATGAGTTCCCTTGAGATTATATAGAGTTTGACACACTATGAGTATTGGATTTGAGTCATGAGTTAATAGATTTGAAGTGTGAGTTATTAATTTAAATTATGAGTATTCTTTTGAGATATTATCGGTTTGAAATCTTTTAAGTTGATTTGAGATTCTAATGCATTTATTATGACCTTTTAAACTTATGAGGATTTATGAGGCATGTGTTTATTTAAAACTCCCTTGAGTATTTCTAAGGATCATGTGATACTATATATGTGTATACTTATGTCTAGTTCATATATTACCCTGCTTATGTATCTGTAACACCCCGAATCCGTAGGACTCGAGGCGCTACTGGGCTAGGATCTCACAATGTATACTGACTCTAGCTGACAACAAGTTCACTGGATCTTACAACAAGACACCGATAGATTAAAACCAAAACATCAAACTGTATATATATATATAAAGGTTTACAGAAGAACCGCCTGAGTACAAACCAAAACATATAACAATACATAAAAAATCCCGTAACCCTCGCATAACCCAGTGTACGGACGCCCTCAACGGATCACCCTTCTGGATCACTCTGCAGCTCTCCTAACCTACAAATGATCTACAACACGGTATAAAACCGTTAGTTAACCATACACATATATATAGAAGATGCATAAGCACAAACACATTTCAAGAAACTATAACATAGAATCATGTTGTCACACATTTACCGCGTTAACTATCTTTATAACGTCAACACTCAAAATCGTATATATATAAATTATGATATATGTGACACGAGGAATATATAATCCTTGCTTCGTGCTGTTGCCAGCTGGAGAGGTAATCTGGTAACACTTTCTCGTGTACCCTATGGGAGCTGGAGAAAGTGCCCGTCCCGTGTACCAAATCTGCCCTATTCGCAAAGAACCTTCCAGACTCCCAGCGGATGAAAGAGGCAAGTTTCACGGCCCTACAATGCGGTCACTAAACCATTAGGTCGTAATAATCAATCATCACATGCTATCAAGCATATATCAAACACCACTCATGCATACATCCAATATAGGATGGTAGCTAAGTAAGTCATATGGACTTACCTCAACCTCGAAGTTAATCTCAACCACGATCAACTCCAATCTGGAGGACAGCACTGGCCCTAATAACAAGGCATAACGAGATATCAAATCTCCTATCAATTAAGGGTCACACCTAGACCCAAGGGATCCTAAGCTCATATCCATTATAAACGCTCGATAATCAACTAAACCTCAAAGCCGTAACCGGCATATATCGATATCATACTCATCATCATTCTATCCTCATATACGTACCTAGCATGCTACTAACCCGCTCATACTAGGAAAGGAAAGGATCAATACTACTCTAAGTAGATCCTGTACAAGACGCCACCTGTGGAACGGAAAGACGTAGGAGCGGAAAGGCAGCAGGCGCAGGCGCGGAGGCACGCTGGCTCGGCCGCTGTGACCGTGGCCGCAGGGGCGGCGGCTTCCGCGCGGTGCGGTGACAAGGTCCGCGGGGGCGGCGACGCTGAGGCGCAGGGGCGCGACGCTGCAGAACGTAACCTCCCGACTTCTCTTCCACTCTTCACGTGATCAAATCACGTCATCTTCATTCCATAGTCAACACATACATATACATACACATTCTAACATCAATACACACCTAGAACATCTAATCCTAATCTAAGGAAGATGGAATGGAATCAAAGAAGGAGAAAGGAGAAGCAAGAAGCTTACCACTGTTGTGGCCTATCCAAGGAATGATCACAAAACCAACACCTCAACTGGCTTCCAAGCTCAGCAAACACACACATCATGCTCATCATCATCAACCACACAACACTTCTCTTCCAAACTCAAAGGAAAATCAAGCACAAGATCCAAGAGAGGAAAGGAGGGAAAGAAGGACGTGAGAAAGCTGGAGAAATGAAGAACCCTTGCTCCCTAAACAAAGGAGAAGGCTAAGAAGGAAGAGAAGAGAGTAAAGCACGGTCAAAGGGTCAACAAAGGCCGGCTGCAACCGCAGGAAACCGCAGGGGCGGGTTCCCTGAGCCGCAGGGCGGATCACAACACAAGCCGCAGGGGCGGCCATCTGGACCCGCAGGGGCGGCACCCTGGCTCAACTCCTAAAGATCAAGGCTCTTACATCTCACCCCCTAAAAACAAGTTTCGTCCCGAAACTTGTACAATCTCAAAACCTCTCGGACCATATACCAAGGTATAACTCTTACAGTCGAGGCATCACATCTCGCCTCAAAGGTATCAACCTATATCACTCTATAACCTCAAACACAAGCATGGAGGAAATCATCATCTCCAGCTATAAGATCACTATACTATCCAGGGCATAGAGGAAAAACATCTCTAGCCAAACCATCATCACATCACAAGGGCATAGAGGAAAACCATCTCTAGCCGAAAATCATCATCATAACAGGGCATGGAGGAAAAACATCTCCAGCAATACTATGTCCATCAAACTAGCATGGAGGAATAACCATCTCCAGCAGAACCCTAATCATATCACAATAGCATGGAGGAAAGAGCCATCTCCCGCTATAAACAGCAATCGTACTAGCACAACTAGATCTAATAAGATCATGAATCACATCATAGCTGCCACTAAAATAAACACATCATAGCATATAAGCAAATAAGCATAACACTCACCAAGATAGTACTAAGATCTGCTCGTCGATCCTACTGGTACATCTATCTCGGCGTAAAACTCTGGATAGTTCCTCTGAATACTATCCTTAGTCTCCCATGTAGCCTCATCAGGTCCTCATCTCGACCACTGTATCCTCAGCATAGGAATGTTCTTCGAATGCAGGCGTCTCATACCTCGTTCTAAGGACTACAATCGGATGCTCAACAAAAGTGTGGTCGCGGCTCGACCATCAAATCATCATAACTCACAATATGTCTCGGATGTGGTATATACTCCCTCAGCTGAGACACGTGAAATACAGGGTGAACACCCTCTAATCTCGGAGGCAAAGCTAATTTGTATGTTTGCGCTCCCAACCCGATCCAGAATCTCGAACGGTCCGACATATCGGGGATGTAATGCCCGGAATTTATTCCGGACTTGGAGCACCTTGTAGTTTATCCGTAGTCCTGAGATGCCGAGAGCCGGGATTTATTCCTAAGAAAATCCCAAGCCAACTCGTCGTTTTTCCTCTTTTTCCGCGTTCCGACCCTTCGTTCGCGAGTCGAAGTGACAAGGGTCATTTCGACGCCCTCGTTCTGGGGTGATGTGACAAGAGGTCAGCTCCCTCCCCACTTTTCAGCCTTGTCCCTCTCTCTCTCTCGCTCCCTTACCCTCTCTCACGTCATTTCCTCTCTTCTCTCCCCTCCTCTTCTCTTCTCCATTGTTGCTTGAAGTTTGCATGTGTGGACTACAGTAGGGGAACTACAGATCTGTGTGGTAAGTCCCTTTCCTCCCTTTCTTCCTTCCTCTCCATGCGTGCTCACGCCCTTTCTTCTTTCCTCCTTCATCCATGAAGCTTTGAGAGGTTTTCACTCAAGTCCCTTGCATGTTTGTGTTCTTAGCTCGTTTAGGTCGAGCAATGGTGGGTGTTTGGAGAAGATCAAGCAAGGAAAGAAGGACTTTGGAGCCAAGGATTCACGATCGAGACGAAGAAGACGAGCTTCTGCAGCGTAACCGCGGGGGCGGATCATCATGACCGCGGAGCGCCCGCCGCAAGTGCGGCCAGCACGGCCGCAGGGGCGGGTCGGCACGCGCGCAGGGGCGGCTCCGGGCTCCAAACGCCGGACTGCCGCAGGTGTGGCTGACCACAGCCGCGGGGCGGTTCCTGCTCTGCCAGAGGGCCGCAGGGGCGCCGCCATTCCGCAGGGGCGGCTTCTGCTCCGCCGGGCGGCCAGCTTCGCTCCGCGGCTGCGTTTCTTCGACAGTAGGTTCCTTTCCTCCCTTCCCCTTCGTTCATTCCTTAGATTTGTTGTTGAATCATGTAGTAGCATGCTTAGGATGGCCTAGAGTAGCTTGAGAATGCCACTTAGTGGTTGTGAACCTAGGAGCCCTTAAGGCTCGATATAATTGATGGTATGAGGCATGTGAGCATGATGGATCTTCTAGGCTAGTTGTGCCTCTTTGGTTGAGGATTAATATCTTGTGTTGATATAAACTGTTGCGGGCTGTTGCATGTGTGGAGAGTGTGATGAGTACTTGGAACCTAGGATGCATTCCTAGTTTGAGGGTTAGGTGAACTTGCATAGATCACTAGAGTGAAGTCTAAGACTTCTTGATTGTGAGTATGTATTGATATGCATATCTCTTGTGAGCAGGTTGTGGGCTTCTGCCTTAAGGAAGCAAGAGTGTGGTGCCTTGGGTTTGGTGACGAGGTAAGTCTCCGGACTTACTTAGCTAGTATTTTATGTATTAGCATTGATGTGTGTTTGGTGGTGTGTGTTTATGTTCTTGTTATAACAATTAAACCGGTAACTAGGACCACCGACCTTATATATATATGTTGGCCCAAGTGTATGATAACGGGCGGTGACATCATCTGCCTAGCCCGAGGGAGGTCTAGGAGGTTCTCGGCGCCTGGCCCGGCGGGTTAGATGGGCGGGTGCATCCGTACCATTCTTTGCCAATAGGCGGGACCGAGGCGAGACCACGGTGGTCTCGTGTTACAAACCGAAGTTGAATTAGAACGGGATATGAATTAATAATATAAAGATAATAAACCGGACTTGTGTGTTTTACGTTATGTGCTATGTATGTGTTTTTTCCTTCACCACTATTCTAATGCTTCGAATATGAGCGAACGGTTTAAACCATGGTTGTAGATGACTTGCAGGTTAGGGACGCCGCCGAGTGAGGTGGAAGAGTGGACAGCCGGGGTCTCCGTACATTAAAGGACGGGGATGTTTTTGGGTTATGTTTCATATCGTTAATTGTGGATGTTGATGAACGTTTTGATTTCCGTATCGGAGTTATGTTGTTTTGAGGACTCGACTGAGTTTCCAATTTATATTCATTACATTTCGGTTTCCGTATACATAAAAAAACCTTTTGAGTCTTCGCCTTTATTTGTGCCTTGTTGGAAAGGTCCGGTGAAATTATTGTCAAACTAAGGGTCGGGACCCATTGTGAGGTCTCGTCCGTAGCACCCCGAGTCCCGCGGATTTGGGGTGTTACAAGGGAATCAACTTCCCCTTAATGCCAAAGCGTCTAACACCTCGTGTCGGAGACACTCTAAGCCACACATAGGGCTCCTACTCTGAACTCTAGGGGTCGTCGCCTCCTATCTGCATAAGACTTCTGACGGCTCTGTGCAGTCAGCATCCTCTCTCTAATCAGTGCTACACGAGCAACTTCATCCTGAACTTGATCAGGTGTCAAACCACTAACACTGCTCGGCTCATCCCAGCATAACGGAGTACGACATCTCTGTCCATACAATGCCTCATATGGGGTCATCCCAATCGATGCATGCCAGCTGTTGTTGTACGAGAACTCAACTAGTGGGAGATGATCCGTCCACACTTGTCCCCAGTCCAACACACAAGCTCGCAGCATATCCTCCAGTGTCTGAATGGTCCTCTCTGACTAACCATCTGTCTGAGGAGGGAACGCAATAGTGAAGTGCAAACTCGTCCCCAGGGCAGTCTGAATTTGCTGCCAAAACCTCGAGGTAAATCGTCCATCTTTGTCTGAGACGATCATCCTCGGTACACCATGGAGTCTCACTATCTGTCTAGTGTACTCCTCAGCCAATCTGCTCACTTGCCACGTCTCCCGAATAGGAACAAAACGTACCATCTTCGTCAGTCTGTCAACTATAACCCAGATGGCATCAAAGCTCCTGCTCGGTCTCAGCCCAGTCACAAAGTCCATGGTGACGTCCTCCCACTTCCACAGGTACAGGCAGTGGATGGAGTTCACCTCCAGGTCTGCAATGCTCGATTTTGACCTGCTGGCAGGTCGCACACTGTGCCACAGATCTGGCCACATCCCGGTACATCTTACTCGTACTTGGGTGCACTGAGTAAGGCGTATAGTGAACCTCCTGTAATATCCTCTGACGTAGATCCGCATCAGCGGGTACACAGACGCGACCGCGACGTCTCATGACTCCATCTGCTCCTATAAGGAATTATGGTGCCTCATCCCGGGACATCCTCTCTCGAATCCTCGTTAGTGTCGGGCAGGTCTCCTGCTTCTGTTGGATCTCACTCAACATATCAGGGAGAACCTCTAAAGTACTCAGCTGGGCATCCTCATCAGGAAACTAGATGTCCAACTCTAACCAGACCAAATCTCTTTGCAGCTGAGGCTGAACTGTCAGTCTCGCAATCGCCTTCTCTCGAGGCGTCTTCCTGCTCAAGGCGTTGGCGACAACATTCGCCTTCCCCGGATGATACAAAATCTCCAAATCAAAATCCTTGATCAGCTCAAGCCACCTACGCTGGCAGTTATTCAATTCCCGCTGCGTGAAAATATACTTCAAACTCTTATGGTCTGTGAAGATCTGACATGTAGCACCATATAGGTAATGTCTCCAGATCTTCAGTGCATGAACTACCGCTGCCAACTCCAGATCATGAGTCGGGTAGTTCTCCTCATACGTCTTCAGCTGTCTAGACGCATATGCAATCACTCTGCCTCACTGCATCAATACACATCCCAAGCCTAGCTTGGACGCATCATTGTAAACCACAAAATCAGTTGTGCCCTCTGGCTGTGCTAAAATAGGAGTGGAAGTCAGACGTCTCTTCAGCTCCGCAAAACTCTGCATACACCGCTCAGACCATACAAACCGGGTAGTCTTCCTTAGTAGACTCGTCAGTGGACGGGCAATCACATAAAATCCCTCCACAAAGCGTCGGTAATAACCGGCTAGGCCAAGAAAACTACGTACTTCATTGACGTTCGTCGGTGTCGTCCAGGCTTCTACTGACTCGATCTTCGCCGGATCAATCTTGATCCCCTCGGCGGAAACAACATGACCTAGAAATGCTACCTTTGGCATCCAGAACCCGCACTTAGAGAACTTAGCATAAAGTTCTCTATCTCGTAAAACCTGTAACACAGTCCTCAGCTGTCCTGCATGCTCCTCTCTACTGCGAGAGTACACCAAAATATCATCTATGAAGACCACCATAAACTAATCCAGGAAGTCGATGAATATGTTGTTCATCAGCTCCATGAAAACTGTTGCGGCATTTGTAAGCCCAAATGACATCACTACAAACTCGTAGTGTCCATATCTGGTCCGAAAAGCTGTCTTGTGCACATCCTGCTCTCTCACCCTCAGCTGGTGATACCCTGAACGTAGGTCAATCCTGGAGAATACATTCGCTCCTTGAAGCTGATCTAACAAGTCATCAATACGAGGCAATGGATACTTGTTCTTGATGGTCACCTTGTTCAACTCTCTGTAATCAATGCACAATCTCAACGATCCGTCCTTCTTTCGTACGAAAAGGACAGGTGCTCCCCACGGGGATACGCTAGGGCGGATGAAACCATTCTCAGCCAACTCCTCGAGTTGCTTCTTCAGCTCCAACATCTCGACAAGCGCCATCCGATATGGGGCCTTCGAGATCGGTCTCGTACCAAGCTCTCAATCAATGCCAAAATCCACACTCCTCTGAGGCGGGAAACTGGATGGCTCAGCAAATACATCTATAAATTCACAGATCACTGGGATATCCTCTAACGATGGACTCTCCCCCTCCTTCATGGCATAACACCAGAAGGCCTCACAACCCTGTGCAATCAATCTCGCTGCCCGTATCGCACTGATAACCATGCCTGACATTCCAAGGTCCCAACCTCGGAAAACCTCTATCTGACCTAACTCGGTAGAGAGGGTCACAGTCCTCCTACCTACATTTAATACCGCCTGATGTCTATCCATCCAAACCATACCTAAAATGACTTCTTCATGCTCTAATGGCATGACAAAGAAGTCAACAAGCAGCACACGAGTCCCTACAGAAATGGGACAGTCACGAATCTCACGGGGACCTCTGACCCTACTACCATCAGGTAACCCTATAATACTAAAGGGTATCCCCTCAGTCGTATCTAGACTCAGACGCTCAACACATGCATCAGATATAAAAGAATGCGTAGCACCCGTATCAAACAAAACTTTAACAGGTAAACCATGAATCAGAATGGTACCTGTAGCAATCGGTTCTTTCCCTTACTTTTTCCTTCTATTTCTTAGTTTAGATTAACACTATTTCTGATCATAACTGTAAATTAATCCACCTAGTCTTTTTGGATCCCCCGCTTTTTGGACCCCCCCTGTTCGACCTTAGAATACTTGTTCTACTTCGTACGATTCATACACTGTGGGTTCGCTACTTATTGAGTGATTATTACGAGTTATAAATTTAAAGCATATCGTGTGTTGTGAGCTTGAGAATCTTTATCATTATTGATATAGATTTAAGAGGTCATAATATAGCGAACAAGTTTTTAGCACCGTTGCCGAGGACTGTGGTTTAGTTTAATTTGCATAGCTTTGATTACTTATAGTGTAGATCTTTCTTTTGCTTTTGATCTTGTTTTCGTGTGTGTCTTTGGAATTTTCAGGACTTTAGGTTCTTCTTGCGGTGTATGCGAAGTTCTCGAGATTCTAAAAAACTAATTCCTTACGATCCCGAGCCTGAAAAAACACTTCGAGAGAGACTCAGAGCCCATAATCCAAAGTTACGCCACTTTAAGCACTAGTTCCCTACTTATGCCACCTTTGATCTACCTTTAAGCACTATTGACGTCAACCTAAGGCCGGGACCCACTGTGAGGTCCTAGCTGGTAACGCTCCGAGTTCTCAGAATTCCGGGTGTTACATTGGACCAAAGGATAGAACGTTTTTTGAGTTTTATCGATTTTTGAAGAATTTCGTGTACCGAGCCCTTTGAACTTTTTCAAAAAACGTGAAATTTTAACCTATTGAGTATTTTTGATCGTACACGCTCTATAAACCATAAAGGTGTAAAAAAAAAAGTTTCACACTTTTTGGACCAAATAATATAACGTTTTTTGAGTTTTATCAATTTTCAAAGAATTTCGTGTTCACCCCCTTTAAAATATTTTCAAAAAATGCCAAATTTTAAACTATTGGTGGTTACGCCACTTTAAGCACTAGTCGAAAAAAACTAGTTCCCTACTTATGTCACCTTTACAAATATCGACCCCAAATCCAAAGTTATGCCACTTCTTTGTACTGTTCACAACGGTCAAAGACCAACAACACCGAAGATGTACTTCCAAAATTTTCTTTTTAGATTAAACCTCTATTTTAGTAATTTAGTGTCCATGATATTATTCAAAACAATTTTAATAATCTATCAAGTGCGTGTTAGGGTCTGTGAATTTATTTATATTATTTATTCTAATTTTATTTTACTAATTTATGCTATAATTGAACTAGAGAGAAACATTTGTGGAAAATTAGATACATAGAATCTATAGACGATAGCTTAATACTTAAATAAGATATATATTATACAAAATAATATAAAAAAGTAAACGCTTAAAACATTAATTTGTTTTGGTTTTCCTAATAATACAACTAGTAGTGTTTTAAGTTGTTAAGTCGGATTTAGTTCATAAATTCCGATGAATTGACACCGTTCATTTCTTTTCTGCCCCAACCACCAAAGGTAGATCAAGGGGAGCCCATATACACGTATGTAAAGGTGACATAAGTAGACGGGTGCGATCATACCAGCACTAATGCACCGGATCCCATCCGAACTCCGAAGTTAAACGTGCTTGGACAAGAGTAGTACTAGGATGGGTGACCTCCTTATAAGTCCTCGTGTTGCACCCCTTTTTCCTTTTTTAGACCTTGTCGTCCCTCCCGTTTCCAATTTGGATATGATCGACCTCGTTATGTGCATCGACTTTGTACTTTGTAGTTCGCCTCACAACTTCGAAACGAATATTTGCATGACTCGTTTCGACCCCGAATTCAAAGTTATGTCACTTTTAGTGCTCTAACATACGGTTCACGAAGGTCAAAGACCAACAATACCGAACGTCTACTCCCAATAATTTGTTAGATTACACCTCTATTTTAGTAGTTTAGTGTCCGGTATATTATTAAACAATTTTAATAATCTATCAAGAGCTTATTTTAGGGTCCGTGAATTTATTTACATTATTTATTTAAATTTATTTTATTAACTTATTATATAATTGAACTAGAGAAAAACGTTTGTGAAAAATTGAATACTTAGAATCTATACACGATAGTTTAATACTTAAATAAGATATGCATTATACAAAATAATATATTAAAAAAAATAAGCGTCTTAAATTGTTAAGTTGGGTTTAGTTCACGGGTTCCGATGAATTGAAACGAACAAACGTTCGTTTCGGATCTGCTCAAACCACAAAATGTGGACCAAGGGAGCCACGTATATGGAAAGATGGCATAAATAGACGGGTGCGATCTTACCACCACTAATGCACCGGATTTCATCATAACTCTTGGGCGAGAGTAGTATTAGGATGGGTGACCTTGAAAAGTCCTCGTGTTGCACCTTTTTTTCACTTTTTCATTTCGGACCTCGTCATCTCTCCCATTTCGATTTGGAGAGGATCGTATCCCGTAGTACACCGTAAATTGGAGTTATTTTCCATAATTTTAAAAGTTGAACCTATTTGTCGCAATTAAACCAAATGTGAAGGTATTTTATGCGATTTTTCGGTTAATGCTTTAGCGCATTAAAGAGGCGAACACGCCATTTGCCCGGGCAGGCATTCAACCGCTCACATCCTCACATTAATAACATGTCGATTCCGAAAAATTAAAAACAACCGTGGGCTAATGCTGACCACCAAAATTCAGTCGATGCATTAAGTTTTGTAAGTGTACGTATGGCATTCTATCGTCTCCAAAGATCTTGCTGAGCTGTTCTCTGCCATCTGCAAATTTTATCGTCATTATGATTGTAGTTTTGCTCTATCATTGAAAACCAACAAATATAGAAAGCCAGAAAAAGAAAGTGAGGGTACGTGAGGTCTCCGTCGCCGTCGACTTCGTTTTTTTTGGTATTCGCTGAACGTCTTTCTCTGGTGCATCTAGAATGTTCGACCAGTACACTATTAATGCAATCTTCGTTTCGGTGCTCGCCTTGGTGTTTCTGTGGACTCTCTCGCTACGAAGAGGGAATAATGGCTCATCGGAAACCACTACTGGTGGCTTGAAGAGAACGGAAAGAACCGAATTCATATATAATGAAGACGCCAGCGCTGATATCATCGTCGTCGGAGCTGGCGTTGCTGGTGCCGCCCTTGCTCACACCCTTGGAAAGGTGCGTAGCTCTATTTTCTCGACTAAGATATCGACAGTTCGATTTAACCTTTTTATATTCTGCAATTACTAGGGGTTTCCAATTGGCTGATGACTATCAAGGTGAATTGAAGGATATTGCATTCTAATTCAGATGTGTGAATGTCGCTATTTATTAACATTTTCAATTTGGAGTGTTACGCGGACCAGACAATGATTTCCAACTGAACAGCTAAACTTAATTTATATCAATTAGCTTATGCAAAATGTGGATTAGGTCCTTCTTGATGACAAAGCAGGTTCTTATGATATCTTCATATGTTGGATTACATTCAACCATGATCACATAATCTGAATCATCTTATGTGTCACAATTAGTCGTGTTTGTGCTTGTAATGACAATATTAAGAAACCTTCTCTACTGCTGTTCTAAGTTGGAGCTTGCCTTTATTTTTCTTTTTGTTGTTTGGATCTCCATTACAGGATGGCCGGCGAGTCCATGTCGTTGAAAGAGATTTGACAGAACCTGATAGGATAGTTGGTGAACTTCTACAACCTGGAGGGTATCTCAAATTGACTGAGCTGGGACTTGAAGGTTGATAGTAAAACCAAATTTACGAAAAAAATAAGATCTAAATTCTAAGCTATCATCTTGAACCTCATTTTGGTGGAATTTCCCCTTCAGTTCTAGCATTTTTTTTATTTTGGTTGATAGATTGTGTGGAGGAAATCGATTCTCAGAAAGTGTTTGGATACGCTCTTTTCAAGGATGGGAAAAATACAAGACTTTCCTATCCGCTAGATGAATTCCATGGTGATGTGTCTGGAAGGAGTTTTCACAATGGCCGCTTCATCCAGAGGATGAGGGAGAAAGCTGCATCTCTTCCCAAGTATGTGGCTTGATACTTTGTCAGACCATATCATAAAACATATAATTATTTTTTGAAGAATGAATATGGTTTTGTTGGTAGCTCAAGCTGGTTCTGATTTCAGTATTACTTGTGAAGTAGGTCTTGCTGTTAAGTTTTGTTATTTTGTGACAAATTAACTTGTATGTATTCATTTCATTTGCGGCTTATCTAATTAGTCAACTTGCTTCAGTGTGCGATTAGAGCAAGGAACAGTGACATCCCTCCTTGAAGAAAATGGGGTTGTCAAAGGTGTTCGTTACAAGAACAAAAGTGGAGAAGAATTAACCGCATATGCACCTCTGACTATTGTTTGTGATGGCTGTTTCTCAAATTTGCGTCGGTCTCTGTGCAATCCTAAGGTAAATTGAGGCTAATCTTTTGCAATTGACTTGTGATGAACAAATTACAAACACTCAAGCCATTCATATTGGCATATGCTGTTTTATTTATATTCCAAATTGTTCCATCAATATGACATTTTCATCGATCTCTCTTCAGATAGAAGTCCCCTCTTATTTTGTTGGACTAGTATTGGAGAACTGCAACCTACCCTTTGCAAATCATGGGCATGTTATTCTCGGAGACCCGTCTCCTGTCTTGTTTTACCCAATCAGTAGCACTGAGGTCCGATGCCTTGTAGATGTGCCAGGACAAAAGATTCCATCTGTTTCAACTGGTGAAATGGCTAACTACTTGAAGACTGTGGTGGCTCCTCAGGTATACAAATTGTTATGATTGATCGGGTTTTCGTATTAACTTAAAAAGTGAAAAATCATATGTTGTTCGTTTCAGGTCCCTCCCGAAATATACGATTCCTTTGTAGCAGCAGTTGATAAAGGAAACATAAAATCAATGCCTAACAGAAGCATGCCAGCTTCGCCTCTGCCCACACCTGGTGCTCTCCTCATGGGGGATGCATTCAACATGCGCCATCCTTTAACAGGAGGAGGAATGACGGTTGCACTCTCTGATATTGTTGTCTTGAGGAATCTTCTAAAGCCTTTAAAGGATCTGAATGATTCGTCAAAACTTTGCAGATACCTTGAATCCTTCTACACTTTGCGGAAGGTTAGTTCTTCTTCCGTCTTTCTTTTTTCTCGCATTCGGTAAAAGCTTTGTACAGTTGATACCGTATTTAACGGGAAGAGTTTAGTTATGTATGTTGTGAAATCTGAATGACATTTTGGTGATGAATTAATAGAGAATGGTTATCTGCAGCCTGTGGCATCTACAATCAATACCCTGGCTGGTGCATTGTATAAGGTGTTTTGTGCTTCACCTGACCAAGCAAGAAACGAGATGCGTGAGGCTTGCTTTGATTACTTGAGCCTTGGAGGGGTCTTCTCAACGGGGCCGGTAGCTCTACTGTCAGGCTTAAATCCGCGTCCATTGAGCTTAGTTCTCCACTTCTTTGCCGTTGCCATATACGGAGTTGGCCGTTTGTTGCTCCCTTTCCCTTCACCTAATCGAGTTTGGATTGGAGCTCGATTGATTTATGTGAGTGCAAACCTTTCTCATCTTATCCCTTCAACCTATCAAATTGATTATATAAAGCATTTAAATCACGAGCTTTGCAAACAACAGGGAGCATCAACAATCATTTTTCCAATAATCAAAGCAGAAGGGATAAGAAAGATGTTTTTCCCTGCCACTGTTCCGGCTTACTACAGAGCTCCTCCAGTTGAATCATAGTCTTGCTGGCCAAAACCTAGGTTACAAATATATATTCACCTTATGGACAATTGTTGTATGTGTACCTCGCTATCTCACCTATCTGTATTCCTCTCTCTTTGCGTGCATACTGCAATTCCTGTGACTGCTTGTCAAAATGTTTAGGAACCGAAATTTGTGTAAATGCTGGACTTCTAAGTAATCTATTTAAGTCTTGAAATTGAAATACTTACCCAACGTTTTATTTTTTGGTTTTTGATTTTAAATTAAAACAAAATATTTTAGAAATAATTGAGGTAAAAGAGTTTCTTTCTTTTATCACAAACCCACAAATTAGGCCCCTCACCCTACTAACTCATTCAAATGTGAAGTAAAATTTATTATGCAGTAACTTGCTGGATTAGCTATAAATAAGGATTACGTTTAGGGGCGTGGCGTTTGTTATATGTAAATTTAAAGGAATTAGTTGATGCTCTACTTTAGGCAACAAAGTCCACTTACTCAACTAGTCAACATTTTATTTTATTAAAAAAAATTTGACATTTTTTAGAAATTTTTTTGACCATACAATTGATGTCACTAGCTTGATGACAATAGAGTTGGTGACAATACAAAGACGGAATTCATCAAATAAAGTAACTTTATAATAATAATTTAGTGGATGTTCTCATTATAAATAAGTATATATTATCTTTATATATACATAATTTTATTCAGTATATCAACTTTCCTCAATCTTTTACAATATTCTGTATTTATAAAGTCCATAAATATTATGATACACCAGCATCTTGTATAAGTTTTGTCTAAAAAAAATTTAATTTTTATTTATATTTGACATTTATTAGATATTGTAATAATCGGAAAATTTTAATTATCTTTCGGGCTATTTTAAAATTTTATTCAATTTTTTTTTAAGGTTATTTAAACCGAATCGAAAAACAAAAGAATAATTCAAACGGATCCGAACCGAACTACATAGTTAAACCAAACCAGCACTTGTTTATTTTTGTTTGAACCAAACCCCCCTTGGTCCTGTGAACCTGGCC
The DNA here is from genome assembly GCA_002319775.1 of Fagopyrum tataricum. NCBI lineage: Eukaryota > Viridiplantae > Streptophyta > Magnoliopsida > Caryophyllales > Polygonaceae > Fagopyrum > Fagopyrum tataricum. The sequence continues at coordinate 24,700,735 of CM008285.1, forward strand.
AACCCAGACGGTCCAGAATAAATTGAAGCCCACTATACCTACTCCCTTGTATTGGGCCGGCCACCCTAGAACTGCCTCTGCTATCTGGGCCGCGACAGCCTCCTCCTTAGGCCTGGCAAGGCCGATCTGGAAAACGAAGAACCGTTCTCTCTCGCTTCGCCTTACTGTGTCGTCAACAGCCATGGGTACCTTCAATTATAGACATTGAAGAGGAGCGTTACGCTACAGGAGTGATGAAGAGAGCATAACCATGACGACTCTCCTCCTCTCGATGGACAACCCTTTTCCGAGCCCTCCTACGCCGACAGACCGAGATCGCTCCCTCCTTCTCGTCCCTCTAATTCGCCTCACTTCTGAAACCCGACCACCATTGCCGATCTCTGCAAATACCTCACTCGCCGCTCCCTCTCGCTCAAAATCACTTAGGCATTGCCTTCTCCCCTGCCTAATTCCGACCGACTTCCAGTCTCTGCACCTCCCTCGACCTCGAACCCGACTGGAAAATCCCTGCTACGCTCTCTGTCTCTACCCCGACCACCGCACGCTTCTCTTCCGCAACGCCATTGTAAACCGACGCCACCTCTCGCACGCGGATTTCCGGGAGCCGGATTCTTCTTCCCAACGCTAGGGGCGAAACCTACGGTGTCTAAGAGGTCGTCCCTCGCCGCCACTGACCTCGCCGGAGTAGGTAAGCTCGGTCTGTGCTCCAGTAAGGCTGAGAATGAAACGAGAATGGTGATAAGCATAGTGTCGTCTGTACTTACTGAGAATGAAACGAGAATGGTGATAAGCGTAGAATTTGTCTGTACAGGTGGAGGTTAAGACCACGAAGTGCCAACCATTCCCCGGGTCAACCGCCGTGACGGTTTATTATTGGTATGTCTTGAACTCGAGACCACATCGAACCTGGAACAGTCGAACCAATTGTAATTTAATAAACGTGCTACTTGTTAGAAATTAATAATGATTTAAATAATCAACCTTACATGATCATATTATAATATTATAATAACGTTAACGGATCGTTGCGAGATAATTAGAAGTCGGATATATTATTAGAATGCCTAGATCATGGGAGCGGTAACAATTAGGTGAACTAAAATGTTAGAAGGAACAAAGTTAGAACCAGGAATAAATTAACGGTTGAAACGATAAAGAGAAGTACGAATTTCTTAACCGGGGAAACTTAAGTGAAACGTTGTTTCTTATTAAGAAGACGGGAATGGACGTGTAGGTTCCGAATTAAAAGTTGTTAAAGAAATGTCAGGATACCGATATCAAATATCATACCCTGACTCGTCTTGAATGTAAGTTAAATGGTATTACGATTCGAGATGGTTCTAAAAGAGGATAAATTGTTGATCAGATAATCAGATCTTTTACTGGCAAGATCTCGAGACGAGGAGACCAGTATTGATAAGGTGAGTTCGTATGACTCACTTAGTTACCGTTTAATACTAAGTGTGCATTAGGCTAGTGTGTGATACCCATGTGAAATAAATGAACGGATTAGATCACTGTACTTTAATTTGTTAAGAGAGGCACAAGTGTATGATAACATGTCGTAACCGTCGGTCCGGGCCGATGGTGCCGGAGGATTGCCCCGCGACCAGTCCAATAGGTATACGGGAAGAGGTGCATACACCAGCCCTACTAGTTTACGGGGACGGGGGCAAGAGTCGGGAGACTCTTGTGTTACAAAAAAAGATGGAAAGTAGAATGGAAAAATTCACGTAATGATAAAATATAAGACGGGATTTGTGTGTGCATGCTGAGTGATTTATTGTATATTCATTTGTGTGTGTTTGTGCTCTAGTGACACTTAGTATTAGAATTGTAGCTAACGGTTTTTACCGTGTTGTTAGATGATGTAGGTTAGATCTCTACCGAGAGATCGAGAGTGAAGTGGTCAGTCGAGTTTCCGTACTAGGATCGGGTGTGGTGGTTATTTAATTCTACAGTTTACTTTTATCGTTAGAATTACTCGTCCTAGAGATTGGTTGTTGTTATTTTTAATCGTGTCTTTTTTACATTGAGTACTTTATTTACAGATTTAATGTTTTAATATATGTGCCTTGTTGCAAGGTCCGTTGAAATTGTGGTCAAACTATGGTCGGGACCCATTGTGAGGTCCTAGCCAGTAACGCTCTAGATTCCCAGAATTTGGGGTGTTACAAATATTAATATATAGACAATTTATTTATAGGCTATCAAATTAATTAATAAAGAATATGTACTAATTTATTTAAGATAACGTGGAATCATATTAATTATTAAATAGTTGAGAACTAATTTTATGTACTTCATAAAATCCAACATAATATTTATTAGAGTGATGTTATTTGCATCCGAAAAATGCACTAACGAAGCGACAAAGGAACGTATTCCGTTTCCGGTTTTCCTTCCCATTCCGCCGAAACCCAAACGCGAAAACTCTCCCTTTTCGCTGCCGGTTTTCCTTCCCCGCTGCCGGTTTTCCTTCCCCGCTGCCGTCACCACTGCCGCCACCGCAGTCGTCGTCTCCGGCGAGAAAAAAATTTTTCTTTTTTTTCCCCTTCTTCTTATTCCGTATAATCGCTTACACATGGAGGGTTCGGATTCTCCCCCTAGGCCTGGAAGAACAATCAAAGAACGGTTTAAGGTACGTTTTATACGTTTCTATCTATTTCTTGTTGTTAATTTTTTTTAATTTTACGCTCGAAAATTATTAGTTTAAGAAAATCTGGTTAGTTTAGGAATAATTGGAATTGGATCTTATATGAACATTAGTTTAGGACGATTGGGTTAGTTTAGGAATAATTGGAATTGGATCTTATATGAACATTAGTTTAGGAAAATTTGGTTAGTTTAGGAAGAATTAGAATTGAATCTTATATGAACATTAGTTTAGGAAGATTTGGTTAGTTTAGGAAGAATTGAAATTGGATTTTATATGAATGAACGTCAAGTTGTAATTGTGTATTCCAGCAAGATAACTTTTTTACAAAATATATCTAAAATTATATAATATGTAAATTTAAAAATGGAAAAAATTATATGAAAAAAAAATTCAGCTGGCCATGCAAAATATTAGAGACAAGAAGAAGCGCGACAGTAGAGTTGTCACTGCATCTGCCCGTCGAGCTGCTAAAGCTCGACGTGATAGACTTGCCTCCACATCGGTCGAGGTGCCTGTTGATGGAGTTGTAGAGGAGGAGCCTACTAGGGGGGATGTTGGGGCACCATCACCACTGCGCCGGGGTTATACTACGGAGGGCTCCGCTGATGACGAGCCACACCTAGACGACATTGTAGGTGGTGAGCATGAGCAGACACATGTCCCACACAGGAGCAACAGCAAGATACTGAGTATTATTACGATTATGTTGAGGAGCAGTATCAGGAGCAGACACCACAAATGCCTGCTCAGGAGGAGGAGCATCCACATGAGGAGGAACATCCACAGGAGGAGGAGTGATAACATGAATTATCGACCTAGTTTAGTAGAGCATATAGTTAGTTTTTCCTTTCCCGCATGCATGTTTTAGCCTTAAGTTGTGTCCTTTATACTTGTTTAATGCAACTTTGTGAGTATAGATGTCTACACACACTTTTGGTGTCTTTGTAGGTATTTTGGCGTGTTTCGGAGCTAAAACGATGCATTTGAGGATCAGGCCTGGGATAGACGCTTAGGAGCGATCACGCAGGCACGGGAAAGGAGGAAAAGACGAGCCAAGACGAAACGCACGAGATTGGAGCAATCTCGGATCTCGGCCGAGATCCGAGCCAGCTCGACCGAGATCCCATATCAAAAGTTTCTATCGAAGAATCTCGGTCCCCATCTCGGTCCCGATCTCGGCTGAGATTTGTTCCATCTCGGCCGAGATTTTTCACATTTGACCGAGATTTCGTCAACGTTGGATCACGAAGCAAATCTCGGCCCCGACTTTCAAAAATCTCGGTCACCGACCGAGATTTCCGACCGAGATTCCTGTTCGCCGATTTATTTCGTTAATTTCCGAATTTGTTTAAGGGCAGCCCGTTGCGGGATATAAAAGGAAAGCCCTAAATGATTTCCGGGGGTTCCCGTTTCATTCAAATTTCGAGCTCCTTTGGAGAGAGCTTTTCCCCCTTTTCTTCTCCCTTTGCCCTGGGCCATTGTTGGCCATTGTTGAACTTGTTGGAGCTTGGAGAAACGTCGCGAATATTGGGGAATTTGACGTTTTGCTAATCCTCTATCAATAAAGATGAGTTTCTTCTTTAATCTCTATTTTAGATTCTTGTTTATGCATTCTCTATTGAATCTCTTGAATTGATTGGATTGATAATTGCTTCTTCCAAACAATCAACGAGTTAATGTGTTCAGGCAAGAAAACAAGGTGATCGAACCAGATATCAAAAGGTAAAGGCTTTTTATGCGGCGCTAGCTAGAAAAGCAAAACTAATCTCGCCTGCAATATTCTCAACCAACAAATCAATAATCTCAAAATAGAAAAGCTAATTTGCGGCTTTTTGGAAATTGAAATACAAAAGGGAAAAGGGAAAAATAACAAAAAGGTAATAAGGTAAAAAGGAAACAAAATAATAAGGAAAGGGAAAGCAAAAGAAGGAAGCATGGAAAAGGATAAGAGGGAAAAAGGAAAGGACTGCAATTTATGGTTCCCCTGCAGCGATGTAGGGAGCTCCTAGAGAAACAAATATATATCAATGATGCTCAAAAGGGACGCCTGCCAAAACAAAACTCGCACAAGATGCACAACCGCAGAAACTAAATAACTTAGCTCACAAGTAACGTCTCTTTTTTTCTTTTTTTTTTGTACGGCCTTTGGCCTGCTCTTTTTTTTTTTTTAACTAGACACTTGCGAGACTACCCAAGGCGGCGGCGGACGACGGCGGCGGCGGCGGCGGAGCTGCGGCGGTGCAGTGATGGCCGGACCGGCTGAACCGGTTCAGTTTTTTTTTTTTGTGGATCTCGGTTGATGGGCCGAGATGGGTCGGGTTGGGCCGGTTTGACGAGGCCCGACGGCTTAGGGTTAGGGTTAGGGTTAGGGTTAGGGTTTAGTGACGCCGGAGGCGACGGCTAGGGTTAGGGTTTAGCGACGCCGGAGGCGACGGCTAGGGTTTCGAGGGGGCGACGGCTGCGGCGCAAAGATAGAAATCTCGGCCGGAATAGGGTTTGGGTCTCGGCTGAGGCCGAAAGGGCGGACGGCGGCGCAAAGGGTGACGCCTATAGAAACGGTGGGAAAAGGGCGGCGGCTGAGGGTGGCGGGTAAGGGCTGAGGCCGTAGCCTCTGGTGAGAGCTGCGCAAGGGCTGAGCTTTGGGCGGCGGCGCTGGAAATGACGGGTTTTGGGCGGCGGGATGTTTTGTGGTGGTGAGATTCCGATCAAAACGAGAAAAGATCGAATCTTAGGCAAAAATATGTATTCAAATTAACAATAGGCCACAAAAATCCTTCTTTTCAAGAAATTGAATGCGGAATTGAAAATCGCAGAAAAATAACGAGAATAGTAGAAAGCTGTTCGTCCCCCTTCTCGACGTTCCCGGAGGGTGGCTCTTCACTTGGTGTTCACTATTCTAGGGTCTTGGCACTAACCGTTACGGATCTTGCTCCGGTGACTCTTTTTGTGTAGAACTTCCTTGACGGATCTTGAAAGCTCGAATTTTTTTGTGTGTTTTATATGGGACGTGTGAAAGTGTTGATGAACCTGAAGCTCTGATACCAATTTGATACGGGGTTAGCCGTCAGTTGGCCCGATCTTTCAACACCAAGACTCGCAATGAAGAAAATGAATAAAAAGATGAAAACTTGAAACAAAAAGATGGAGGAATGATCCAATGATTGTGAAGGATTGGTAGATGGATAGATCTGGTCGAACCCTTAAGGCAACCAAGTGCACGATAGGGAAACAAAGACCCTAACACACAACTTGGAATGACTTGAAGAAGCCCTTCCGCTATAATCTCACACAGAGGGGAAAGCGATTGTCCCCAAAGCACGAGAAGTCACCCGGAGATGATTGAGAGCACCAACTTGCCAATCCAAGTGACATAACTCAAAACAGCGCCAAAGTTGCTGGGCAAACGGTTTCCGCTCACACAGTAAGGTGTCTCGATTCCACGAGAAGAATATGGGATAGAAGAGAAACAATACTCGAAAGTACTTGTGTTTAATTCATTCAAAGGTGACTCAAAAGAGACGTCCTAGAAGGCCTTATATAGGTATGTTGGACGTCCTCTAGGGTTTCCTACGGGCTATGGGCTTGATCCAAGATCGAGCCCATTCTAGCTTAAAAGATAAGATCAAATCTCTAAGAGATAAGATCAAATAATAAAAGAGAAATAAAATAACGAGCGGACTAAACTAACAAGTCTTGAAAGGCCCGAAACAAATAATTAAAAGCAAGCCCATCTTTTATTTAAAAGATGTCCAAGAATGGGCTTTAAAATAATAAGCAAGCTGGGCCTAATTTAGCCACTTAAATTAGCCTGAATTCTCCTTTCTTTCAATGCAGCCCAACATGATTTGTCTTCATACGGATCAAGAGGATCTCGGCAGTCTCTCTCTCCATCTCGGTCGAGCTCTCTCTCCACATCTCAGTCGAGATCGTCTCCAAGGGTAACTCGTCTCCTCTTGCTACTAGGACCGTCAGTGTAAGGGAATGAGGTCGAGCTAAGGGATGATCCTGCATCAACTGTTAGTGCAGTTGTATAATGATGAATCTCAGTGCAGTTTTCTGCTAATAAATTGATAGTCATTGTTGAAAGTATTGGTTCATGTTTCATGTCTGCTAATGAATTGGTTATGGTTCATGGTGGATGCTTCATGGTTCATGCTTCATGCTTCATGTTTGATTATAAGGTGCACATTTTCTACATGTTGTGTAGATGGAGGAGAATAACATGTCACAAACTCAAACACGAACTAGGGGTCCAAATTTTGTATGGACGGATGAACTCGTAAGACTTCTAGTGAGCATTTTAAATGAATTTCAAAAAAAAAAAAAAACGGGAGCAAGCAACCATACAATTGAAAGGATATCAGAAAAACGTTTACTAGTAAGATAGGGAAGACTGGTGTGAAAGATTTCTGTAGAAATAAATTTGAATCAATGAAGAAGGAGTAAAGGCATGAAAATTACAAAGAGAATCTGAGACGGGTCTAGGTTGGGATGAAAAAACTCGTATGATCACGGCTTCGAATGATTGGTGGGATCGGAAGATCAAGGTAAACATCTTTTTTTTGTATTTTTATTTTTGAAAAATCTTTTGTTGTAATATATGGATGTTTAAATAACTTGAGGTGTTTTTTATTTTTGTTGTAGGAAGATGTGAACTGTAAGAAGTTCAAAAACAAGGGCATGGACGTTGAGTACGAAGAAATGTTGTCTTCCCTGTTTGCTGGAAATGTAGCAACCGGTCGACTAGCCATGTCCTCTGGGAGGGTTTGGGAGTCAAGTCCGGAGCGTGTATCTGTTGCAGATGATTTGGAGTTAGGTGAGGATGATGTCGACGATCGTGATTTCTTTCGTAATATTGTTGACACCGCAAATGAAGGTGGAGGATCTAGCTACTCAGGAGTACCAACAGATATGAATGATGACCCAGTACAAATTCCAAAAGTTCATCTCCCAGCTGTAGTGAACAAAGGCAAAGGTCCGGTGAAGAGAAAAAGAAGACAGTCAGTTGGCTCTTCCAAGTTGGAAGCATTTCTTGGACATTTCGAAAGAGAACAGTGACCGGTTGGTCGCACTATAACAGGAAGAGGTTTCATCTAAATCGAAAGAAGGCGAGGAAATTGTTAAAAAAGGACTGGAAATTGTTGACCGAATGGTGAACAATAATTTGATCGAGGAAGGAAGTCCACTGTGGTGTTTCATAATATCAAAGACTAATTCAAGGAAGGCTATAAATATAATGTTGAACTTAGCGGATTATGAAAAAAGAGTCAAGTGGTTGAAATGGGAGCATGATCGTTCTTGAATGATGAAGTTGTGTAGTCGGAAACATTTATGATTTATTCCTTGCATTGTACTACTTTAGTATTGTCTTGTATTCTGTATGGATTTAGTAATATGGTGTGTGTAAGGATGATGAACCTTATGTTCCTCTTATGTTGTTCTTAGTTTTGATTGAATGAAAAGTTTGCTTTCTTATACTACCTTATCCCATTCTTATGTTGATCTTCATAAACTTACAGGTGAATAGGTACCGCTAGGAATATGTCAAGTGCTAGTGATGATGGTGACAACGACACTGAGTTTCATCAAATCCGTGATATCAAACTTATATCAATACATGGACATCTGCAGAGACAAAATGCAGTTATGGCTGATCATTTCTACAAGCACATTTACAAGGATCCTTGTTACACTGCGTATGATCGGGGATAACTATTCATGAAGGAGATCTTGAACGGTCATCACATTAGGACAATCAACATGTTCAGAATGGACGCCGAAGTGTTCTTACATTTGTGCAATGACTTAGAGCAGAATTACAGGCTCCAAGCATTTGCAAAAATTTCGGTAATTGAGAAGGTCGGGATCTTTCTATACACTTTTGCACAAGGAAGCTCGGTTTGTGTTGTTGTTGAGCACTTTAAGAGGTCTACAAAGACCGTACATCGCGCATTCCACGGCGTACTGAATTCCACTACCGTGCGTGGTCATGAAGGACGTGGACTTGCAGGTGACATAATTCGACCCCGGAATCCAAATTTCCCTAGAACACCGACACACATTGCAGCTGACCCAAGATATCAACATTATTTCCAGGTACACAATTACTGTGTATAAATGAAAGCAAAATATTAGTACATGCATCCCAAAAGTGTCACATATTAGTGCATCCAAAATATTTTACACTAATAGACGTATATTTCCTTGTCTTTCAGGATTGCATTGGTTGTCTTGATGGTACACATATTAGTGCATGTATCCCAAAAGTGTCACAGGTTCCTTTCGTCGGTCGGAAACATACGGTGACATTTAATGTCCTCGCCGTATGTGACTTTAATATGCTATTTACTTTTGTGTTGTCTGGATGGGAAGTGTCCACACACGATGCAAAGGTTCTTGACAATGCCATTTGCAACCCCGACCTCCACTTACCACTTCCACCACCAGAGAAGTATTACCTCTGTGACAAGGGTTAACCTGATAGACGTGGTTTCCTAGTTCCGTACTCAAAGATCCGGTATCATTTGAATCAGTTTGATAACGAGCCACCAAACAACAAAAAAGAAGCATTCAACCGGGCACACTCTTCTCTGAGAAGTTGTATCGAACGTTGTTTTGGTATCTTAAAAAAAAGATGGAAGTTGCTGGCTACAATGCCATGTTACCCAGACTACACACAAGTTGACATCCATATTGCTTGCTTCGCACTGCACAACTTCATTCGGTTATACTCAGGGTACGATGACTTGTCGGAAGATGAAGAGTATATGGGAACGACAAGCCAGGAGGAGGGAGAAGAAGAAGATAGGACCAATGACAATGACAATGGAATAGGAATGACAGATGTGCGTGACCGTATTGCCTATGGCAATATGGAATGCTAGTAGGAGTATGTAGTAATAGTTTAGTAGATTGATATGAAAATGTTTAAATCACTTTGTTATAATTGGGTTGTTGTTTGCTTCATTTTCCTTGCACTTATCTATTCCTAGTTCTCACTTCACGTGATCAAAACACTTGTTAATGTAGAAGATGAAACACGTTGTCATTGCAATTGGTTGTTTTTTTGTTCTTACAAATACCTATATTACAGTCAACAAGTACGTACATAGTGACTCAAAGGATAATAGTACATAAAATACACAAAAAGTGCTACCCTAATAACTAAACCCCATACAAAAGCATTGAAACATTGTCGAGATTCAATCTGCTTGTTTTTTTTTCTTCTCTTGAACAAGTTCCCGCCTTAGTGACTCAATAATGTCTCTACTTTCCATATCGCACATGCGTAGTAGTCGGACTTCATACTCCAATGTTTTTGTTAGACTCACGTAGCCCTTCGACAAACTATTGCAATATCTCGGAGTTGGCGATATCAGCAAATGTACACCTCAACATCTCATCTTCAGCTAGATTATCTTTTGGCATTGATGGCTCACCATGTCTCCAATCAGCGTAGTTTGGATCTCCGCCGTCACAGCTAGAGTCGTCCGACATAATACCTATTGAAAATAAACCTCAAGATATCAACAATATAAGAAAATGTGTAGTTATATTTAATGGTACCATGATTAAGAATCTCCACAGCTAACAATGCCATGTTAAATGCTTAGCAATGCAGAGAATGAAGACAGTAGCAATGCCATGATTAAACCTCTGGATATCTTTCTCCATAGCTAAAATGTGTAGTTATATTTAATGGTACCATGATTAAACCTCAGGATATCTTTCTTATAATATTTAGAATATTTATGTCTCATATTATTTGACAGTAGCAATGCCAAACTGCATGTGTTTTGGTATCAAACCAATGCTAAACTTTGCAAGTTCAGCCAAATGAATTATGAACTCAAGATAGTAGCAATTAGCAATACAGAAAGCAATTCATCAAGCATCAATTAATGAATATACCCATATCAACAAACAATTCATCAATCGGAATATACCCATATCAGATAAGGTAAAGCAATTCATCAATTAGCAATGCAGACAGCAGCAAGGTAAAGCTAACATCAGAATCCATGAACTGAAACCAATCCGTCAAGCAATTCATCAAGCAGAGTTGAGCAAGCAATTCATCAAGCAGAGTTGTGGGCAAAATCCGTCAAGCAGAGTTGAGCTAATAGTTGAGTAAATGAATTATGAACTCAAGACAGTAGCAATTAGCAATGCAGAAAGAAATTCATCAAGCATCAATTAATGAATATATCCATATCAGCAAGCAATTCATCAATCGGAATATACTCATATCAGATAAGGTAAAGCAATTCATCAATTAGCAATGCAAACAACAACAAGGTAAAGCTAACATCAGAATCCATGAACTGAAACCAATCCGTCAAGCAATTCATCAAGCAGAGTTGAGCAAGCAATTTAACAAGCAGAGTTGTGGGCAAAATCCGTCAAGCAGAGTTAAGCAAATAGTCGAGTAAATAGTCGAATAATTTATCAACTTCCTCAAGCAGCAAGCTAGTCCAATAATTCATCAATCGGAATCCATCAATAAACCAAAACAATCCTTCATCAATATGCAAAATCGAGAGAAGATGAGAGGAAGCTTCACCAAAGATGAGAAATGAGACCCTAGAAGACGAAACCCTAGAAGATGAAACCGAGATGAGAAGACAAACCTCACTAGATGAACCACGGACGGCGGGTTGCACAACCGGTGGCCGGCGGATAGCACAACCGGTGGCCGGCGTTTCCAAGATAGAAGAAAGTCACGGAAATCGCCGATCGATTCTCCTTCGATGTCGCCCACTCTTCTCTATCTATGCGAAAGAAGGCGATTTCGCGTGTCCTCTAACAATTTTCCAAGTCACGTGAGGCACACATGCACTAAAGCACTCCTTTTACGGCCAAACACCCGTTAGCATTATGAAACACTAATCACTCCTAAAGTTGAAAAACCGTCCCTAAACCGCCCCAAACCATAACACTAGTGTACCCTAACGTCCCTGCCAAGCACAGCCTAAAGAGCGATGATAGACGTATCGAGTCTACAAACGGAAATTGCTAAATGTCAGATCTAAACTGCACCCTTTACAATATTTATTAAAAACTTGTAAATTGCTAAATGTCATATCTATTGAGAAGCATAATTGGATTTTTTTTTAAATAAGAAAGGTAAATGAAACTACTACTACTATGCTTGCCAAGTGCGTAGTAGTGGTTGATTTTTTTATATTTAACTATTACACATCTAGAGAACGTAGTAGTAGTTGATTTTAAAAAAAAAACTACGACTACACTTACTACAAGCGTAGTTGTTTCAACGGTCATATTTTCAAAATCCATACGACTACGTTAGTCATAAGCGTAGTTAATATAATATGAACTTTAAAAAACATTCATATTTGTAACGGTAACAACTTGCTTTCCCTATATATACACACTTATCGTTTTTTAGATGAATTGTCTCAAATTCTACAAAAACTAACAGGAGGAGGAGAAGAAGAAGAAGAAGCCGGCGGTATTTCTTCCAATGATGAATTGCAACCCCTTAATGAGTATGTTTTGTCGTATTTTTAAGTTTTAGTATTTACAAGTTTTTAATTAAAAAATTGTAGGTTAACATGCGAGATATATATGTATTTACAAGTTTTTAATATATATTGTAGATTATTGATGCAATGGAAAATCAACCCCAAATAGAGGAACTAGATTGTTGTAACGTCCGAGAATTTTATTCCGGACTTAGAGCGTTTTGTGGATCTTTCCTGAGTATTTATTTTTGTTTATGGATACGTTCACGTATATCCGTATTATTATTTTCGTAAAACGTCGGAAAAGATTCCCGAGTCAAAATAAATCCGTTCCGGGTTATTCCAAAAGAGTGTATCCTTTTTTTTTTGGTTTACTTTCTCCTATTTTAAATTATTTATTTATTTCTTTTTATTCCTTTCTTTTCTTTTTTTTCTCTTCCTCCCGCCCAGCCGTTCTGAACCTCGACCCTAGCTCTGCAGGAGCACCCTCCACGCAACCTGCACCTAGCCGCCCGCCTACTTCCGACCCCTTGTCCCCCTGCACGTTACCTATCTATCTCACCACTCCCTCCTCTCCCTCTGTCATCTCTTTTTTTTCTCTATTCTCCACCTCCCTACCCATCCTCTGTTTCTTCATCTCCCTCAACCTCGCCGGGAGCAGCACCACCGTCCTCTGCATCTCCTTCTCAACCCTGCTCCGACTACTCTCCCTCTTTTCTGCGTCCAGGCCCTCGAGCAGCACCGGAGAGCCACCACCTTCACTCACCCGAGGGCGGCCCTCCATCTCCGAGGACGACTTGGCCGGTCGAAGCCAAAGAGCCCATCGAGCCGCCAGAGAAGCCCCTGCCCTCGCCCACGCCGTGCTCTGTCTGCACGAGCCCTGTCGGAGTCGCCGTGCTCAGCTCTGCCTTGCCCTCGCTGGAGCTAGAGGCCGGCCGCCACCCGTCTGCCAACCGCCAGGGGAGCCAACGGAACCGCTTTCCTCCCGGCCGGAACCCCTCCCTCCCGCGTCTGCGCCCTCCTTGCCGCCCGCCGCAGGCTCAACAGCCTTTTGGCTTAATTAAAATCGGGCCCCCTCTTAATTGGTATATTTGCATTTCGGCCCCCTCAGTTTTGTGTTAATTGTAGTTTGTACCCAGAGTTTTGGTTATTACAGTTTTGACCCAGATTTCTGGATCTTTGCATTTTTACCCTCGGATTGGATTTTGTCGGAAATTGCCCAAGGTTTTAATCACGGTTTTATGGCCAAGTTTCTAGTATTGAGCTTTCGCCCCGGAAGGGTAATTACGGGATTTTAACTTTGGCTTTTATAAACGAGTTTTACCTTAGGTTTTTATATACTATATTTTATGATCAAATTTAGCATATGAGCTAAATTTGTGTAGTTTTGATGCTAGTTCCGAAGCCCGATAAAGGCCAACGAATCCATATTGACATCCATAGTTCGTCTTCCATCCTTTGCGGTCACGTGAGTACCCTCTCCCTCGAGCTAATAATCTTATCTCGATCTAGTTATGTTTAGTAGTATCATGATAGGTTGATCTAGCATATCTTAGAAGGAATGCCAGGTACTGGCTTTTGGGACCTTAGGAGAGTGTGATGAGCGTGTTAGACCTCGTAGGCTTTTACGTCGTTTTTACTGTGATTATGATAGATTCTAGGATGCGGTCCTAGAATGTGAGTCAAATGATCTTGCGTAGATCATTTGTGTAGAAGTCCTAGACTTCTTGAGTTGAGCGGGTTTTTATGATATCTTGTTGTGAGCAGGTTGTATACTTCTTCCCAAGGAAGCGAGAGCGTTGTGTGAGTTAGCGTTTGGGACGAGGTAAGTCTACGGACTTACTTTGCTCGTACTCTATGTATTAGCATTGATGTGTGTTTTGGTGGTGTGTGTTTATGTTATGTTATAACAATTAAACTGGTAATTAGGACCACCGACCTTATATATATATTTTGGCCCAAGTGGTATGATAACGGGCGGTGACATCAGCTGCCTAGCCCTGCGGGAGGTCTAGGAGGTTCTCGGCGACGAGTCCGGCGGGTTAGATGGACGGGTGCATCCGTACCATTCCTTGCTGGTAAGGGACCGAGGCGAGACCACGGTGGTCTCGTGTCACAACAGGAAGTTGAATTAGAATGGGATACGACTTAATAATAAAAAGATAACAAACCGGACTTGTTTATATATGTGTTTGTGCCTTCACCGTTTTTCTAATGCCTAGAATGTGAGTTAAAGGTTTTACACCGTGTTGTAGATGACTTGCAGGTTAGGGACGCCGCCGAGTGAGGTGGAGGAGTGGACAGCCGGGGTTTCCGTACATTATAGGACGGGGACGTTTTTGAGTCATGTTTCATATTGTTGTTCATGGATGTTGTCGTACGTTTAGACTTTGTATCAGGTTATATTGTTTTGAGGACTCGGCCGGAGTTTCCACGTTGTAGTTTCTTATCTTTCAGTGTCTCGCATACATTATAAACGTTTTCGAGTTTTGCCTTTATTTGTGTCTTGTTGGAAAGGTCCGGTGAAATTGTTGTCAGGCTAAGGGTCGGGACCCATTGTGAGGTCTCGCCCGTAGCACCCCGAGTCCCGCGGATTTGGGGTGTTACAAAAGTGGTATCAGAACCCTAGGTTGACAACAATGACACTCGCAATCTTTTTAAAGGCCGAATGAGGTATAAAACAGAACCCACACGGGTTCTGACTTTTTGTTTTCAAAATCATATGCATGAGTCGGGTTTGGGTCAGAATGTACGGGACCACCACTCCTTCCGCAAACCTCGGCGACATAGATCTCTGGATTAGAAATAGGTATATATAGTTATATATATATATGACCTTAGGATGTTTGTGGATATTGTATGTACCTAGCTATGTATGTGACCTTAGGATGTTTGGGCTTGCATGCCATGGATGTGTATTATGATCATGTTATCTTTATGCTTTTAGAAGTTTATTATACCGGATTTATAAGTAGTACCTACGCATTTATACTTAAGTAAACGTCATACGAAATCAGATGGCACGTACGAGAGCTACCGCTTACGTGGGACCTGCCAGGGGTAGACCACCACTTCCCCCTTCCGCCCCAAGAGGGCGGGGACGAGTAGGAAGACCTCCAGGTACGAGAGGTAGAGGTCGGGGACGCATCCCTATTGCGGACCCACCAGTTGTGGGTGCACCAACAGCAGAGGCCCCAATAGAGGAGGTCGCAGAGAGCATCATTCCCGAGGCTAGGGATAGGACCGTGGTTAGGTCCAAGGCGCAGGGTTTTCCATCTGGTAGGACTGGGGAGCGTCGGTGGAGCGACAGTGTTCGGAGACTATGTACGACGAGTAGAGGAGGCATTCAGGACTGGAGCACCACCCCCGGCACCACCGGTTCCTGCACATGCACTGGCGAGATCAGTTGAGGTCACACAAAGGGTGACCCAGATTCGGGTTGCACCAGAGATAGTTGCACCGGAAGTGGTTGCACCCGAGCCAGTTGTGGAGGTCGCTCGCCGAGAGACGATTTGAGGTCTCCGAGACCTGATTCCTGGTTGAAGGCTTTCAACCAGCAGCATGTACCCTACTTCGACGGAAGGTAGGGTTAGAGGTGGAGCACTGGATTGGGCACGTAGAGTCAGCCTTAGAGGCGATCCGTTGCCTAGAGGAGAGGCAGGTGGAGATAGTCCAGACCCTGTTCCGAGAGCAGGCCTAGTATTGGTGGAGACAGTTAGAGGCGGTGTGACCAGGATGGATCAGCTACTGAGCCTCGTGAGAGAGACCTTTTGCCCAGCTTCACTGAGGAGGACAGAGTCCAGGATTTCCTGGAGGCAGGATTCGAGGATGTCCTAGTCATTGAGCAATTAGGCGATTCGGGAGGAGTTAGCCTTGCTGGGACCCGCCGCTCCTCCAGCGGACCAGCATGTCTATCTCTTTTCCAGGAGACTGAGGGAGTCTACCCGTGCTTACCTTGCGGGATTTCGTTGTGATTCACTGGCGGAGTACCAGGACCGGCTTCGGCCTATGAGAGAGACCGCCCTGGGCCTAGGAGAGCAACACAGTCCGGGGGACCGGACAAGAGACAGAGGAAGTACCAGCTGGTTCAGGGGCCGGAGTAGCAGGTCAGGGACGTAGCCAGACCCGGGACGTTCTGGTCCTTAGACGTCGAGACATGCATCAGTCGGGGGACGTCAGTGCTACAATTGTGGAGAGTTTGGACACCTGAGACAGGCTTGTAGGAAGCCACCCGTGGCTTGTTTCACTTGTGGCCAGATGGGTCACCGAGCCGCTTTTGTCGTTAGGCAAGTCCCAGTCACAGTAGGTTCTTCGCCTGTTGGCGCAGCAAAGGGGCAGTCAGAGGCCGCCACAATATTAGTCACAGGGCCTCAGCAGAGGGGCGAGGGTCAGGGTCAGACTCGTATTCAGGGAT
Organism: Fagopyrum tataricum; assembly: GCA_002319775.1. Lineage (NCBI taxonomy): Eukaryota > Viridiplantae > Streptophyta > Magnoliopsida > Caryophyllales > Polygonaceae > Fagopyrum > Fagopyrum tataricum. Next base: position 24,717,293 of record CM008285.1, read on the forward strand.
CAGCTCAGGGACAAGGCCGAGGTAGAGGCCGTAGTGGAGGTACCTAGGAGACCAGAGGCACAAGGCCAGGGGTGTTTAAGCTGAGGAGTGTCGTTGATCCTCCAGCGTCGGCAGCCCCAGGTACCATTCAGATTCACGGCTTTTCGTCCGAGTTTTATTTGATACGGGTGCTACGCACTCTTTTATATCCGATGATTGTGAAGCTAGGTTGTCCTTAGCTAAGGTAGAGGGGAGACCCTTTATTATAAGGTTACCCCGATGGAGGTAGGGTTAGTGTACCGGAGAGGTTACGCGGTTGTCCCATTCGTTTGGGAAACGAGATTGGTTGACCGACTTCTTTGTCATGCACTTAGTGCATGAAGAAGTGATGCTTGGGATGGATTGGATGGACCGCCATCGAGCCGTGTTAGACATCAGCCGGAGGACCGTGACGATTTCCACGGAGACGGGGCAAACGAGGTGATTTTCCGAGGTTGGGACCTCGGGAAGGCCGGTATAGTCATTAGCGCGGTCCGAGCTGCTAGACTTATCGGGCAGGGATGCGAGGCCTTCTGGTGTCATGCCATGAAGGAGGAGCCGAGACCATGGTTGGAGGAGATCCCTGTGGCATGCGAGTTCGAGGATGTTTTCGGGGAGCCACCCGGGCAACCACCGCAGAGGAGCGTTGATTTTGCTATTGAGTTGGAGCCCGGCACGAGGCCGATCTCCAAGGCTCCATACCGCATGGCGCCGATCGAGATGGTGGAGCTGAAGAAGCAGCTCGAGAGTTAGCCGATAGGGGTTTCATACGCCCGAGCGTTTCCCCTTGGGGTGCACCGGTCCTCTTCGTTAGGAAGAAGGACGGATATTTGAGGTTATGCATTGATTACCGGGAGTTGAACAAAGTCACCATCAAGAACAAGTACCCGTTACCGCGCATTGATGATTTGTTGGACCAGCTGCAGGGAGCCTCCGTGTTTTCACGTATTGATTTGAGGTCGGGATATCACCAGCTTAGGGTGAGAGAGGAGGACGTGCCGAAGACGGCATTCAGGACGAGGTACGGCCATTATGAGTTTGTCGTGTTGCCATTCGGGCTCACGAATGCACCCACCGTCTTCATGGAGTTGATGAACGGCATCTTCATCGACTTCTTGGACCAGTTCGTAGTGTATTCATTGACGACATCTTAGTCTACTCCCGGAGTAGGGTGGAGCATGAGGACACTGAGGACGGTGCTTGGAGTCCTCCGGATAGAGAGCTTTACGCGAAGCTCTCTAAGTGTGAGTTTTTGATGTCCGAGGTGGCATTTTTGGGACATATAGTTTCCGCCGAGGGTGTCATGGTCGACCCGGCGAAGATAGAGTTGTTTCCTCATGGCCGCCTCCTAGGACGGTTAAGGAGGTGCGCAGTTTCTTGGGCTTAGCGGGATACTACTGCCGTTTTGTTGAGGGTTTCTCCGTGATTGCACGACCTCTCACTTCCTTGCTGAGGAAGTCTACCCAGGTTCGTCTGGTCCGAGCCTTGCCAGCGCAGCTTCGAGGAGCTGAAGAGGAGGTTGACCTCCGCTCCTGTGTTAGCCAGCCTGAGGGCGTAGAGGATTTCGTGGTATATAGTGACGCCTCCAAGCTAGGCTTGGGGTGCGTTTTGATGCAGAGAGGTAGGGTTATTGCGTACGCTTCTCGGCAGCTGAAGCCGTACGAGGAGAATTACCCTACCCACGATCTTGAGCTAGCGGCAGTGATTCATGCGACACTACTTGTACGGGGACTACATGTCAGATCTTCACAGACCATAAGAGTCTGAAGTATATATTCACTCAGCGGGAGTTGAATAACCGCCAGAGGAGATGGTTGGAGCTGATTAAGGACTTTGACTTGGAGATTTTATACCATCCCGGGAAGGCAAACGTAGTCGCCGATGCTTTGAGTAGGAGGACACCTCGGGAGGAGGTGATAGCTCGGCTTACGGTTCAGCCTCAGTTGCAGGGGATTTGATGAGCTTGGAGTTGGATATCCGATTCCTGGGTACGGACTGTTGTTTGTCCGAGTTGGAGGCACTACCTGACCTGTCCGGAGAGATCTTGCAGAGCAGAAGAGATGTCCCATTTTGATGAGGATCCGGACAGGATGTCCCGAGGAGAGGCACCGTAGTTTATCATGGGAGCAGATGGGCTCTTGAGACGTCATGGACGTATTTGTGTACCGTCGGACCCGGAGCTGAGAGAGCGGATTCTGCGTGAGCCCCATTCCACACCTTACTCAGTGCACCCAGGCGCGAGTAAGATGTACCAGGACATTAGGAGATCTTATTGGTGGGGCGGGCTCAAGTCCGATGTGGCTAGATATGTGGCCCGATGCGCGACCTGCCAGCAGGTCAAGATCGACCACCAGAGACCCGGAGGAGAGCTTCACCCACTTCCCGTGCCGCAGTGGAAGTGGAGGACATATCCATGGACTTCGTGACCGGTCTGAGACCGAGTAGGAGAATTACCCTATATAGGAAACGTGGCCGGCTGACGAAGACCGCACGTTTCATTCCTATACGGGAAAAGTGGCCGGTGAGTCGTTTAGCCGAGGAGTTTACCTGGCAGATTGTGAGACTACATGGAGTCCCGAGGACCATCATCTCGGACAGGGACGGTCGTTTTACCTCGAGGTTCTGGCAGCAGGTACACGCCGCCCTTGGTTCGAGCCTCCATTTCACCACCACATACCATCCCCAGACCGACGGTCAGTCGAGCGGACTATTCAGACATTGGAGGATATGCTACGGGCATGTGTACTAGATTGGGGACAGGTATGGCCAGATCACCTCCCGTTGGTCGAGTTTTCTTATAATAACAGCTGGAACGCGTCGATTGGATGGCACCTTATGAGGCATTGTATGGACGGAGATGCCGTACTCCCTTATGTTGGACGAGCCCGGGAGCTCTAGCGTTGTAGCACCGGATCAGGTACAAGACGACATGGCGAGAGTTGCTTTGATTCGGAGAGGATGTGGGCTGCGCGGAGCCGCCAGTGGTCGTATGCGGATAGGAGGCGTAGACCTCTCGAGTTCAGGGTAGGAGCTCAGGTGTGGTTGATGGTATCACCGACGCGTGGCGTCAGGCGATTCGGCATTAAGGGGAAGTTAAGCCCCCGATATGTCGGACCATTCGAGATCTTGGAGAGAGTCGGTGAGGTGGCGTACCAGTTAGCACTGCCACCCGCGGTTGGAGGGTATACACCCGGTCTTTCATGTCTCTCGGCTGAGAGAGTACATACATGACCCGAGACACATCATTAGTCACGAGGACCTAGGTCGAGCCGGACCACACTTTTGCAGAGCACCCGATAGCGGTCTTAGAGCGGAGTACGAGACGCCTTCGATCGAAGGAGATACCGATGCTGAGGATTCAGTGGTCGAGGCGAGGAGCCGATGAGGCTACATGGGAGACGGAGGATAGTATCCGGAGGAACTATCCCGAGTTTTATGCAGACTAGCGACATCGATAGGACCGTCGGGTTAGTCCCGAGATCTTCCTTGTTTGCTTTATATGTTATGTGATTTTGTTTGAGTTATGAGTACCTTGCGAGGTCTTGATATGATTTCTATACGTAGACTTGTTTAGAGCCGATAGTGTACCTTTTATGAGTTCTACGGGGTTAGGAGACGGGTATGCTGGAGAGTGTTGGGTTTAGCAAGTTTTGGGACGAAACTTTTTTTAGGGGGGTTAGTTGTAACGTCCGAAATTTTATTCCGGACTTAGAGCGTTTTATGGATCTTTCCCGAGTATTTATTTTTGTTTTTGGATACGTTCACGTATATCCGTATTATTATTTTCGTAAAACGTCGGAAAAGTTTCCCGAGTCAAAATAAATCCGTTCCGGGTTATTCCAAAGAGTGTATCCTTTTTTTAGGTTTACTTTCTCCTATTTTAAATTATTTATTTATTTCTTTTATTCCTTTCTTTCTTTTTTTTCTCTCCTCCCGCCCAGCCGTTCTGAACCTCGACCCTAGCTCTGCAGGAGCACCCTCACGCAACCTGCACCCTAGCGCCCGCCTACTTCCGACCCCCTCGTCCCCCTGCACATTACCTCTCTATCTCACCACTCCCTCCTCTCACTCTGTCATCTCTTTTTTCTCTAATCTCACTCCCTACCCATCCTCTATTTCTTCATCTCCCTCAACCTCACCGGGAGCAGCACCACCGTCCTCTGCATCTCCTTCTCAGCCCTGCTCCGACTACTCTCCCTCTCCTCTGCGTCCAGGCCCTCGAGAAGCACCGGAGAGCCACACCTTCACTCACCGAGGGCGGCCCTCCATCTCGGGGGACAACTTGGGCGGTCGAAGCCAAAGAGCCATCCGAGCCGCCAGAGAAGCCCTGCCCTCGGCCACGCCGTGCCCTGTTGCACGAGTGGCTTTTGGGACCTTAGGAGAGTGTTATGAGCGTGTTAGATCTCGTAGGCTTTTACGTCGTTTTTTTTACTGTGATTATGATAGATTCTAGGATGCGGTCCTAGAATGTGAGTCAAATGATCTTGCGTTAGATCATTTGTGTAGAAGTCCTAGACTTCTTGAGTGAGCGGGTTTTTATGATATCTTGTTGTGAGCAGGTTGTATACCTCTTCCCAAGGGAAGTGAGAGCGTTGTGTGAGTTAGCGTTTGGGACGAGGTAAGTCTCCGACTTACTTAGCTCGTACTATATGTATTAGCATTTATGTGTGTTTTGGTGGTGTGTTTATGTTATGAACAATTAAACTGGTAATTAGGACCACCGACCTTATATATATATATATATTTTGGCCCAAGTGTATGATAACGGGCGGTGACATCAGCTGCCTAGCCCTGCGGAAGGTCTAGGAGGTTCTCGGCGACGAGTCCGCCGGGTTAGATGGACGGGTGCATCCGTACCATTCCTTGCCGGTAAGGGACCGAGGCGAGACCACGGTGGTCTCGTCTCACAACAGAAGTTGAATTAGAACGGGATACGACTTAATAATATAATAAGATAACAAACCGGACTTGTGTGATTTATGTTTTTGTGTTATATATGTGTTTGTGCCTTCACCGCTTTTCTAATGCCTAGAATGTGAGCTAACGGTTTTACACCGTGTTGTAGATGACTTGCAGGATCGGGACGCTGCCGAGTGAGGTGAGGAGTGGATAGCCGGTCTCCGTACATTATAGACGGGTGACGTTTTGAGTCATGTTTCATATTGTTGTTCATGGATGTTGTCGTACGTTTAGACTTCGTATCAGGTTATATTGTTTTAAGGACTCGGCTGAGTTTCCACGTTGTAGTTTCTTACCTTTCAGTGTCTCGCATACATTATAAACGTTTTCGAGTTTTGCCTTTATTTGTGCCTTGTTGGAAAGGCCCGGAAATTGTTGTCAGGCTAAGGGTCGGGACCCATTGTGAGGTCTCGCCCGTAGCACCCTGAGTCCCGCGGATTTGGGGTGTTACAATTATTCGGTTGTGTTTGGAGTTGAACATTTTCCCGGATCAAGATTCTCTAGTTGATTGGGTTTGTGAGTAATGTAGAAAACATTATATGGTGATGATCATATTAAAATCATACAAGCCGAGTGATCATCAATATGGAAGGTTGTATTGGTGTGTGAGAAATTTGGGAGGCGGAAGAGTGTGAAGATGGATGATGTTGATCCTTCGAATAGGCGTAGATCAAAGTCGAAGAATATGGATTGTAAATTTAAGATTGATGCGCTCTTCGTCGGTTGAACGCGAGGATCCACCGGTGATCGTTCCTTCCGTCCACTTCTTTTTGATTGTTTTTGTGTTTTTTGATATGCCAAGCAAGGATCGTCCAACCTCTCACCATCATGGATCTCCTTGGCTCGAAAATCTTCTCCCTCGGGAATCTCACTTAGGGATTGGATCTCCTTTGTCCTCCTAGTCTCTCACCAAGACACCACTCAGCCTCTCACCTCGTGGGTTTCGAAACATCGGCTCTCACCTTAATTTCTAGGTTTTTTTTCAAAGTAAAAACACAACTTGATTGAAGAATCACTATATATTTCGTCTCCCTAGAAAAGGGTGTGGGAGAGGCCTTATATAGGCTGGAAAATCAGCACCTAAACTCCCACAATTAAAGGTTACAAGTTCAAAATTTTGGCAATTAAGAAAAAGAAAACAAAGGGATTTCACCACATAAAAGCAAGCACACAAAGGGCATAAGGACCATAAAATGCCGGCCATTTGGAAGCTCAAGAGATAAAAACGTGGATGCCAAATACCCAACATAAAGTGGTAATAACCCTCTTGAATGGTTAGTTTAATACAAGTGAACATTTAATTTCACTTGTATTAAACAACCCTCTTTATTCCATAATATCATGAAAATATCATGAAATAAAGTCAAGCATGACCACATCTTACAAAAAAAAAATACAATTATATATAAGGTCCAATTAAGGTGAGCCGGAACCGGAATCCTCAATTGCTTCAAGCATGTTCACAAATAACATTCATGGTCGGACCAACATGTCGGAGCTCCAAAGGATGGTAGGTCAATGTGGTTTGTCCTAGCATGCGAGCTCTAGCTCGAGTGAGAGGTGGTGATGAACTAGGTGCCGGAACATCACTCTCGTTACTTAAGTCCGGCGGGCTCACATCATCTCCTCCTCCTTGGAAAGGATTCGACCCCGAATCCGCCAGCTCATTCTCCGCATCCTCGACCTCATCACCTACATAAAAAGGAGACAAATCAGAAACATTAAACACATTATGGACACCATACTTACTAGGAAGCTCAATGCGATATGTATTATTGTTATTTTTCTCAAGAACTCGGAATGGACCATCCGCTCTTGGTTTGAGCTTAGATAGCTGAAGAGATGGAAAGCGGTCCTTCCTCAAATGGACCCACACAAGGTCTCCTCTATGAAGAGCATTTCCCGTCGCCCTTGTTGGCTTGCCAAACATACTGCTCGGTACGCTTTTTTAATTGAACCCGAACATGCTCATGCAAACCTTTCACAAACTCAGCTCTAGATTGCCCATCCAAATCAACGGGTTGTGGACCAGTTGAGGAATCAAATCTAGAGGAGTGAGGCGGTTCTTGCCATAAACAACTTCGAAAGGAGACTTCTTGGTCGCGGAATGAATAGCCCGATTATATGAAAATTCCACAAAGGGAAAACAATCCTCCCACCTGCACAAGTAAGTATCCAACATAGTACGAGTAAAAGTGCCCAGAGTCCGGTTTCTACCTCGGTTTGACCGTCTGTTTAGGGGTAACAAGAAGTTGAAAAATAGTAGCTTGTCCCCATCTTGGCCCAAAGTGTCTTCCAAAAATAACTAAGGAATTTAGAATCTCGATCTGACACTATTGACCTAGGTATTCCATGTAGCTTAACAATATGCACAAAGAAAAGATTAGCCACATTAGACGCATCATCATTTTACTACAAGCAATAAAAATGCGCCATCTTAGAAAACCTATCAACAACCACAAAAATGGATTCATGTCCTCTCCTAGAACGATAATCCTAGAACAAAATCCATAGAAATGTCTTCCAAGGTGAGCTAGCAATAGGCAAAAGGCAAATATAGTTCATGTGGGTTAGCCTTAGACTTAGCCTTATGACAAGGAACACAACTAGCACAACATTTCTCTACATCATTTCTCATCTAAGGCCAATAAAAGTGTTCCCGCAAGATACCTAAAGTCTTAGTAACCCCAAAATATCCCATCAACCCACCTCCATGGGCCTCTAAAAACGATCAAAGCTCTCAAAGAACAAGTAGGAAAACATAACCTAGAAGCTCTAAACAAATATCCATCATGAATATAGTAACTACTAGCATGTGAGTCACTACTAGAGCGCAAACAATGAGCAAATATATCCGGAAGTCAACATCAAGAGAATATAAATCACGAATTAAACCAAATCCCAAAACACATGCATCTAGAGAAGAGAGAAGTGTGTACCTACGAGACAATGCATCAACTACGATGTTGTCTTTTCCCTTCTGCGCACAACAAATGGGAAAGCCTCAGTATACTCCACCCAACGTGCATGGCGTTTGTTCAACTTGGCTTTCCTCAAAAATACTTCAAGGACTCGTGATCAGAATGTATAACAAACTCACGAGGTAAAAGATAGTGTTCCCAAACCTGGAGGACCCGAACCAAGGCATACAACTCATTGTCCTATGTAGGGTAGTTCAAGGCAGCTCCTCCCAATTTCTCGCTAAAATAGGCCACGGGCGGCCCTCCTGCATCAACACTCCTCCAATCCCGATTCCCGAAGCGTCACACTCTATCTCGAAGTCTTCGAGAAACCAGGAAGCACAAGTACGGAGCATGGGTCAGCCGCTCTATAAGTAACACAAAGGACTCCTTCTGAATGGATCCCCACTCAAACGCACGCCCTTCTTGGTCAACTCGGTGAGGGGGCAGCAATGGTGCTGAAATCCCGAACGAAACCTCCTATAGAACCCGGAAAGTCCAAGGAAACTCCGTATGTGAGGAACCGTTGTCGGGTGGGACCATTCTGTTATTGCCTTGGTCTTCTCCTCGTCCACCCGCAAGCCTTCTTTTCCTACCACAAAACCCAAAAAAAGACCTCAGATTCCGAGCAAAAATGGCATTTCTTAAAGTTACAAATAAACGTTGTTATTTAAGCACAAGAAATACACTTCTTAAATGTTCAACATGCACGTCTAAGGTCTTGCTATAAACTAGGATATCATCAAATTACACCACAACAAATTTACCTAAGTAATCACGTAGGACATGGTTCATTAGGCGCATAAAAGTACTAGGTGCATTTGTCAATAAAAAAGGCATTACAAGTCACTCATATAATCCATACTTAGTTTTAAAAGGCAGTTTTTCATATATCCCCTTTATGCATCCTAATCTGATGATAACCACTCCTAAGATCTATTTTAGAAAAAAATAGTAGCACCATGAAGTTCATCTAGCATATCATCAAGACGAGGAATAGGATGTCGGTACCTTACAATTATTTGGTTGATGGCACGGCATTCGACGCACATCCTCCAACTCCAATCTTTCTTGGGTACCAACAACACCGGAACTGCACATGAACTCAAGCTCTTCCGAATATACCCCTTGCTCAAAAGGCCCTCCACTTGAGCTTGTAACTCCTTTGTTTCCACCGGGTTTGCTCGATATGTTGGACGATTAGGAATGGATGATCCGGGTATGAAGTCAATCTGATGCTCTATGCCTCGAATAGGGGTAGCCCCGGGGCATCTTCTTCGGGCATAATCTCCTTAAATTCTTCAAGTAGTCCTGCAATAGAAGGAGGCAAAGACAAACCATTAGCTTCCATAGTAGGTGAATCTGTTACACAAACAAGAAGAAAGCAAACATCCCCCCTTTGTAAGGCTCGACGGGCGTCATGTAACCATGTGGTGAGTAGGGCTTTGGCTCGGGTGTTTTTTCAAGAGCCATCTTGGTCTTTCCCTTTGTTTGAGCAACCTCTCCTTTCTCCAACTTCTTCGTTTCTCTAGCCATGTGATCCTCCATGATCTCGGATGGTGTAAGAGGCATAAGCTTAACTTTATTTTCTGCCATAGCGAAGAAGTATGTTGGTGTATCCGTCATGGAACACCCTTTGGTCAAACTGCCATGGTCGCCCAAGCAAGAGGTGGCAAGCCAAAAATGGAAGCACGTCACAAATAACGTCATCTTGCTAGGGTCCGATGGCAAAACGAACCAAACATTGCCTGCTTGACTTGAAGGAACGTTGGTGTTGAGCCATTGGAGTGAGTATGGTTTGGAGTGTGCCTTTGTTTGAGTCCTAGGTGTGCAACTACCTCCTGGCTAATAATGTTACAACAAGACCCACTATCAATAAATTATGGTAAATAATTGTCCCGAAATTAAGCAACGAGTGTTAAAGAGATTATCCCTTTGTGAGACGTTGGGAACGAGTTCACTCGCTTGGAGGGCTTTCTTTGTGACGAGGCAATGGTCTCCACTTGGACCTTGGACTACTATCTTGTATTCATTGATCTTGGGAACCTTAGTTGCTAGAAGGCAGAAATCTCCCACAGGAGCATGGGCTTTCAACTTCATCTCCTTCTATGATTGGGGCTACTGTTTCATAGTCCTCTTCCGGTTCATGGACCTCGGTAACCTCTTCCCCAAATGCGTTCAATAATACCTTGCGGGGGTTGGGGCATTTTCGGGCATAGTGACCATGCTCATAACACTTGTAGCATTTCACCTCTCTAGTCCGGCTGGTTTTTGGTTTAGGAGTGGAACTAGGAAGAGGGGCGCTAGGGTTATGGGCGGACGTGGCCTTGGGAGCTACTGTTGGGGATGAACCAGTTGTGTGGGTAGGACGATTATTTCGTGTGGGCTCGTTTGATACATGGCTTGTCCATAATTTTGATGACCCGGTTGCCTTACGTTTTTGGATTAAATTATAGGCGTGTTTAGCATGGTGAAGGGCATCGGTAAGGCCGGTGTGTCTTAGTTGTTCAACTATTTCTGACACGTCGGGAATAAGCCCAGACAAAAATTTGGCTAGGACATAGTTTTCGGGTTGTCGAGTTCCCGATCTTTGTAAGAGAATCCTCAACTCCTTGTGATAATCATCCGGAGTTCGGTTACCTTGACGTAACCTTTCAAGCTTGAGCAACAATTGTTGCTTGTAATCTGAAGGTATGAACCGAGCACGCATCCTTCTACGGAGTTCAAACCAAGTGTTGATGCGTGGTTCTTGATGGGCCTCCACATATTCTAATTCTTCTTGCCACCAAGTTAGTGCAAAATCAACAAAGTGAATAGTAGCAGTTTCAATATTTTAAAACTCGTTACAAACATAATATCGGAAGACTTGTTCGGCCTTAGTCTCCTAATCAATGTAGGTCTCAGCATTTGCGGTTCCGGTAAAGTTTGGAACGTCCACCTTTGAGCCATGGTAACGCCTCCGATTATGGTAACCATGGTTTTCTTCATTGTCCTAGTCATTGTATTGAGGACTATAGTCCGGTTTTTGTCCTGGATTCTGCATGCATGGCTATTCACACTCCGTCCTCGGCCTCGACGGGTTGATCTTGGTTCTACCTCCTTGACTTTGTTCACGTGGAGGGGGAGGTAACCTTCGTAGAAGCTCATCCATTTGGGCTTCAAGATTGTCAAGACGTTGGTCTCGTTGCCCCCATTTTCATTGACGGTTGTCATCCTGTTTTGGATTACAGTTCAAGCAAGAAATACAAACAAAACCAAGTGTCCACAGTTTGGTTCCACAACAAGCAAGTGGGTGCTCAAAAACCATAGCAAAATACACAAGTAAGAAACTCAAAGGCAAAACCGAAAATGTGAAAATGCAATTTTCGAGGCCGAAACGGTTTCAAACAGCTAAAAATTCCCTTAGGTCACGGAAAAGACGTGAGTTGGACTCAGAAGCCCGTTTCCTTCTCGGAAAGGTATGGCAATTAAAATTTTGAGTTCGGACGCCCGTTTTCCGCAAAAAACGCAAAACCGGCCGTTTTTCAACTTGGCTAGTTCTTCACCTTTGTAACAAATCCTTGACAACTGAGATTCACCTATCACACAAAACAAACTCAGGGCAAAGGCTAGAGAAAAACGTTCTCTCTCTCACCTCTCAAAGGCATTTCACCTCACACTCACTCAAGTGTTTGATAGTGTTTGGTTCACACAACTCCCCTTTTCCTTTGCTTTAAGGCAAAGCTCTACCTCACCTTTTCCAATGCACTAGACAATGCTCTCACTCAAAATATTTCACTTAGAAACAATAATTCCGCAAACAAAGTGTTCTAAGATGCAATATAACTTCAACAAGATCCTTCAATAAGATAACCTCATAAAAGCATACATCAAAGGCAACAAAAACCACAACAAATACGAGCCTTCCGGCGAGTATTTGCTTAATCACTACCAAGTAGTTAGTCAAAGAAATAATAAGCGTTTTTCCCCAAAACGTGCGGGTTGTGTTTAGTTGGCTAGAACACTCACGGACAATTTGATAACACGCACAAGGCAATAGGATAACACTCCAGAATAATGTTCAAGCAACTTTCTTTCTTCAATATTACTAACATAAGATAATCGATAATAAGCATAAGCAACTAAGAGCAAGTCTCTTCTTTTTTTAAAAAAAAAACTTTTTGCTCGACTTTTATATATATATCTGATTTTTTTTATAACAAGGAATAAGAACACGAAACTAGAACTTCTTTGTCTTGTTTTGTTGAATGACGTGTTTTGCCGAAAATTACAATAACTTCTGTTTTGTTTTTTTTTTTGTTTGTAAAGGCCAACAAAAAGATTCTCTCTAAGGACTCACAAGTATGAAGATTAAGCACCGAAATTCTGGGAAACTACTCAAAATTGCAGAAACTAAAAACAAGTTTTAGGTAAGCAATTCGTACCCCGAAAGCTTGAGGAACTCGCACTGTTGGGCTCTGATACCACTTGATACGCTCTTCGTCGGTTGAACACGAGGATCCACCGGTGAATCGTTCCTTCCGTCCACTTCTTTTGATTGTTTTTGTCTGTTTTTTTGATATGCCAAGCAAGGATCGTCCAGCCTCTCACCTTGGATCTCCTTGGCTCGAAACCTTCTCCCTCGGAATCTCACTTTGGGATTGGATCTCCTTTGTCCTTCTAGCCTCTCACCGTAAGGACACCACTCAGCCTCTCACCTCGTGGGTTTTGAAACTACGGCCTCTCACCTTAGTTTCTATGTTTGTTTTTTTTCAAAGTTCAAACACAACTTGATTGAAGAATCACTCTATATTCGTCTCCCTAGAAAAGGGTGTGGGAGAGGCCTTATATAGGCTGAAAAATCAGCACCTAAACTCCCACAATTAAAGGGTTACAAGTTCAAAAGTTTGGCAATTAAGCAAAGGAAAAACAAAGGGATTTCACCACATAAAAGCAAGCACACAAAGGGCCTAAGGACCATAAAATGGCCGGCCATTTGGAAGCTCCAAGAGACAAAAATGTGGCTGCCAAATACCCAACATAAAGTGGTAATAACCCTCTTGAATGGTTAGTTTAATACAAGTGAACATTTAATTTCACTTGTATTAAACAACCCTCTTTATTCCATAATATCATGAAAATATCAAGAAATAAAGTCAAGCATGACCACATTTTACAAACAAAATAAAATACAACTATAAGGTCCAAGTTAAAGTGAGCCGGAACCGGAATTCTCAATTGCTTCAAGCATGTTCACCAAATAACATTCATGTTCGGACCAACATGTCGGAGCTCCAAAAGGATGGTAGGTCAATGTGGTTTGTCCTAGCATGCGATTTCTAGCTCGAGTGAGAGGTGGTGATGACCTAGGTGCCAGCACATCACTCTCGTTACTTAAGTCCGGCAGGCTCACATCAAAGATAGTGGGGATAAAGTACAACGGAGCAATGGAGTGGTGCCAACTAAGTGGAAGATTACCGTGGTTCATGGTAGTTGCAACCACGATATTCGACCATCACTAGAAGGTCATTTATTTTCGGGTCGGCTTACGAACGAACAAATGCAGAAGGTGAGATCTTGTTCCACTTCCGGCGTTAAACCGGTGAAAATTTTGGATATGCTTCGAAAGGAATATCCATCAAATGTCACATCTACACAACAAATCTACAACACTCGATATAAATTGAAGATCGAAGATAGAAATGTGCGGACGATAATACAACAAGCATTACATTTTTTGGGTGAGCGCAATTATTACACGGATTATAGGACTCTTTCCGGGACAAACATCATTAGTGATCTTATCTTTAGTCACCATATTTCAAGACATTGGTTGAGCATGTTTCCGTATGTCCTTGTGATGAACACAATGTACAAGACAAACCGGTTAGTACCTAATTCCACTTTCTTTAGTGTTAATGTGTATAATTTATTTTTCAATTTGATTCATACTTTTTTATGACATTAGGTATGAAATGCCTAATGTGTATAATTTATTTTTCAATTTGATTCATACTTGTCCCCAAAGTCCTACAAATATCGCAACGAGAGCAACATTACAATTGTATTCCAAATTATCACAAGATGTACTCAAGTTCTCATAATAAGAGGGTGAGAAAACTTCCTTGACGAGTTTAGCACTTGTGCTGATAATTATGTTGTTCAAAAGCATATTGTCAATAAATTCAATAACACATGCATACATAAAACGATCAAGCACAACAAGTACAAAGGATATAGGTGCTTTGTAGATCATAGGGCTGTTTTTCCCTGTTCTCCAAAGCTCCTTTCTAACTTATGAAGTTTCAACTTAGGGTCTTCAATATGTGAATCATAATCATCCCTTAAGTCACTTCTTCCTAAAAGTGGTCTTTCAACATACAAATCTTCTGAAAAATGCAAACTTAAATTAGAGAAGAAATCATGAGACCAAAAATCAGCATAGCCAACTAATTCCAACACATGAGGACTTTCATCAACTTGAAACACACGCGGATGTTTCATCCTAGATGCAATCGACTGGAAAAAGCGCTGCATAGGCATGTGATGCTTAGGATAACATAACTCAAGCTCATCATCACAAGTAGGATCCAGATCATCATCTAGTATATGCTCATCTCTATACATAAGTCTATTAATAACGCAATCAGGAGGAATATCTAAGGCTCTTCTTCTAGATAAATAATCAACAAACTCATCCATATGAACATGCATATTAATAGGCTCAAGAAAATCAACATGCTCAACAATGGACATTGTGGAATTGATATCCACAACATAGGGATCTAAAAATTCAGCAACACCTTGAATAAAATCGTTATGTGAAACAAAAGGTGTAACATCATCAATAGGATCCTTATGACAAAGATTCTTGCTAAAATGTCCCAAAAATTCAGAAGTGTTATCAATAGGCTCAATGGGGTTTAACATTCATAGCAAAAGATCCAACAAAATCAATATACTCATTATTATGTGCAATAGAATTGGTATGCTTAAGAAGAGAAGCATTCACAATATTAAACCTCTGAAAGAAAGTATATACAACAAGAAGTTTAACATCATTTATACTCTCACCAATAGGGGCATTCCTTGCATGATAGACAATAAGATCAACATGCTCCCTAAAAGGTTCCCTAAAGTCAACAAAATGCATAATATGATCACAAGAGGGTCTAATAAACTTTTCAGCCATTAAATCATCATGTATCATATGCTTTCCATTAACTATATCCTTTAAATCATGTGGTTCATCACTAACTAACTCCTTATCATTATGATCATGCTCATCTAATCTAGTGAAAGAAGGTTTAGAATCACTCCCTGTTGGGGCTGCGATAACCTCAATTACCCTTTCCACTGAGGATGGACTACAAGGAGGCGTTGTAAGAGGTGAAGTAGAGGGATGGAGTGCTTGACTGGCTCGCTCCCTTTCTTTATTCCGTGCCTCTTCTTCCACGGCTCTGAATTGTCTCTCCTCTTCGCCCGGTGAAGATGAAATTTCCATAGGTGTTGTTGGAACTTCTTGGATCACATCTCTGGCGCTAGACGTTGCACGTTCCACTTCTCTGTCTAATGTCTGGGGCCGATTTGGATCAAAGTAGCTATCTCTTCAGGTTCATGGGTTTAAGGGTGATAGTAGTGCCCTGAAACTCAAAAGTATATCTGTTAGTTCGTCCCTTATGGCTGACATCTCGATCATATTCCCATGGTCGACTAGCAAAAGATGACAAGTAGTCATAGGGACAACGTCACATAAGATGGTATCCTCATACCTTCCTAGACGAAAACTGACGTATACCTGTTTATTAATAGCTAGCTCTCCTTGTTCATTTATCCAGGATATTTTATAGGGAGATGGGTGATCTAGCACGTCTAGTTGTAGTTTGGTAACCATTTCTAGACTAGAAATGTTACAACAGCTACCCCCATCTATGATTAAGTCACATATTCTACCCTTAACAAAACATCTACTACGGAAAATATTTTCTCTTTGCTCCAAGTTTAGAGTTCTCATGTTCTCCAAAGCATTAGGGGGTTTTGAGATACTCCCTTTAATTGATTTGCCATCCGATGGTTGGGGTTGTGTCCTGTTCTCCTTTCCTGAGGTTGACATGGTTTAAAACATTTAAACTCGTTAAGGTTAGTTAAAGAGAAACTCTTATGCTACCCTGTTCAAGTGTATCTCTCAGTAACATATCTCGTAAGCTTCACAACTTCCTCTTAGCCGATTTGCGAAGATCACTGTGAATCTACAAGAAAAATGTCTCAAGCAATCAACAGGCTAATGCATTCAGGCAGAAAACAAGGAGAACGAACCAGATCTCATAAGGGAAAAGGCCTTTTATGTGGTGCTAGCTAGAAAAGCAAAACTAATATCGCCTGCAAATTTTCTCAACCAACAAATCAATAATCTTAATTAAAAAGATAATTTGCTTTTTAAAATTAAAATACAAAAGTAAAAAGGAAAAAAAAGGAAAAGGGAAAAAAGGAATAAAAAGGGAAAAGGCAAAAAAGGGGAAAAAGGAAACAAGCAAAAAGGAAAGGGAAGGCAAAAAGGAAACAAGGAAAAGATAAAAGGAAAAAAAGGGAAGGAGTGCAATTTAGGGTTGCCCTGCAGCGATGTAGAGAGCTCTAGGGAAAACAAATATATATCAATCACGCTCAAAAGGGACGCCTGCCAAAACAAAACTCGCACAAGATGCACAACCGCGGAAACTAAAAGACGTTGCTCGCAAGTAACATCTTTTTGTTTTTTTTTTGTACGGCCTTTGGCCTTCTTCTTTTTTTTTTAATTAAGCACTTGCGAGACTAACCACGGGCGGCGGCGGACGGCGGCGGAGCTGCGGCGGCGGGGCAGTGACGGCTGGACCGGCTAAACCGGTTTAGTTTTTTTTTTTTTTGATCTCGGTTAATGGCCGAGATAGGTCGGGTTGGGCGGTTTGACAAGGCCCGACGGCTAGGGTTAGGTTTTAGCGACGCCGGAGGCGACGGCTAGGGTTAGGGTTTAGCAATGCCGGAGGCGACGGCTAGGGTTTCGGGTAGGGTTTCGAGGGGCGACGCTGCGGCGCGGAGATTGAATCTCGGCCGGGATGGTGTGGGTTTCGGCCGAAACCGAAGGTTGGGGCGGCCGAGATCGGCGGCTGGGTAGTGTGGCGGCTGGGTAGGGCGGCGGCCGGCGAAGCGGAAGGAAGAGGGTGGCAGATGTTTTGTGGTGGTGGTGGTGGAGATTTCGATCAAGGACGAGAAAAGATCGGATCTTAGGCAGAAAAATGTATTAAAATTATCAATTGGCCACAAATATCCATCTTTTCAAGAAATTGAATGCGGAATTGAAAATCACAGAAAATAACGAGAATAGTAGAAACTAACCGTTACGGATTCTACTCCGGTGACTCTTTTTGTGTAGAACTTTCTTGACGGATCTTGAAAGCTCGAATTTTTTTTGTGTTTGTAAAAGACATGAGAACGGTGTTGATAAACCCGAAGCTCTGGTACCAATTTGATACGGGGTTAGCCGTCAGTTGGCCCGATCTTTCAACACCAAGACTCGAAATGAAGAAAATGAATAAAAAGATGAAAACTTGAAATAAAAATGGAGGAATGATCCAATGATTGTGAAGGATCGATAGATGGATAGATCTAGTTGAACCCTTAAGGCAACCAAGAGCACGATAGGGAAACAAAGGCCCTAACACACAACTTGGAATGACTTGAAGAAGCCCTTCCGCTATAATCTCACACAGAGGGGAAAGCGATTGTCCCCAAAGCACGAGAAGTCACCCGGAGATAATTGAGAGCACCAACTTGTCAATCCAAGTGACACAACTCAAAACAACGCCAAAGTTGCTGGGCAAACGGATTCCGCTCACACAGTAAGGTGTCTCGATTCCACGAGAAGAATATGGGATAGAGAGAAACAATACTCGAAAGTACTTGTGTTTAATTCATTCAAAGGTAAGGTGAGAATGACGTCCTAGAAGACCTATATAGGCATGTTGGACGTCCTCTATGGTTTCCTACGGGCTATGGGCTTGATCCAAGATCGAGCCCAATCTAGCTAAAAGAGATAAGATCAAACTAAAAGGAATTAAAATAAAAATAAACTAATTAAAAAGCAAGCCCATCTTTTATTTAAAAGATGTAAGAATGGGCTTTAAAATAAGAAGCAATGGGTGGATTAATATATCTAATTAAGGCCTTATTTAACATTTTAAATAAGCCCATTAGACATATAAAACGTCCAAATGATCTCCTCTTTTCCACGTAGCATTTGGAAGCTTCTCGAACTCTCCTCCTTGCCCATGCATACGTGATCATGCATGTTATCTCCCATCTCCAATCCAAGGTCTTCAATGTATTTCCGGAAACGGTCTTCTCATCTCTTTCATGAATAATCTCCTCCCATGTTGAGGAATGTCCTTAATTCTTCCTCTCCTTCTCCTTAGAGTAATCAACACTCCGTGCTTCCTAGCTTCCATGCTCATGATCTCCATTCGGGCTAGGTCCTGAGATGAACCTGCATCAAGTCAAGATGCGGAGGAGATCAAAGGCCGAGATCCACGAGTTAAACATGCAAAGGAGGTGCGTGGAGCTGCATTGGAAGAAAGGAGAATTCGGGCTAATTTAAGTGGCTAAATTAGGCCCAGCTTGCTTCTTATTTTAAAGCCCATTCTTGGACATCTTTTAAATAAAAGATGGGCTTGCTTTTTTAATTAGTTTATTTTATTTTAATTCCTTTTAGTTTGATTTTATCTCTTAAGATTTGATCTTATCTCTTTAGTTAGATTGGGCTCAATCTTGGATCAAGCCCAAAGCCCGTAAGAAACCCTAGATGACGCACCTCTAGCCTATATAAGGCCTAGGGTGGACGTCCTCCTCTCTCACCTTTGAATGAATTAAACACAAGTACTTTCGAGTATTGTTTCTCTTTTATCCCATATTCTTCTCGTGGAATAGATACATCTTACTGTGTGAGCGGAATCCGTTTGCCCAACAACTTTGGCGCTAATCTGAGTTGTGTCACTTGGATTGGCAAGTTGGTGCTCTCAATCATCTCCGGGTGACTTCTCGTGCTTTGGGGACAATCGTTTTCCCCTCTGTGTGAGATTATAGCGGAAGGGCTTCTTCAAGTCATTCCAAGTTGTGTGTTAGGGCCTTAGTTTCCCTATCGTGCTCTTGGTTGCCTTAAGGGTTCAACCAGATCTATCCATTTATCGATCCTTCACCATCATTGGATCATTCCTCCATCTTTTTATTTCAAGTTTCCATCTTTTTATCCATTTTCTTCATTGCGAGTCTTGGTGTTGAAAGATCGGGCCAACTGACGGCTAACCCCGTATCAAATTGGTACCAGAGCTTCAGGTTCATCAACACCTTCTCACACGTCCCATATAAAACACAAAAAAAATTCGAGCTTTCAAGATCCGTCAAGGAAGTTCTGCACAAAAAGAGTCACCGGAGCAGGATCCGTAACGGTTAGTTCTACTATTCTCGTTATTTTTCTGCGATTTTCAATTCCGCATTCAATTTTTGAAAAGAAGGATTTTTGTGGCCTATTGTTAATTTTAATACATATTTTTGCCTAAGATTAGATCTTTTCTCGTTTTGATCGGAATCTCACCCGTCCACCACCACAAAACGTGCCGCCACCCAATACCGCCGCTTGGCACCACCGGCACCGCCCATCCAAGGCTCCGCCCTTGCGCAACCTTCACCGAGGCTACGGCCTCAGCCCTTGCCGCCCACCCTCAGCCGCCACCCTATCCCCGCCGCTCCTACAGGCGTCATCCTTTGCGCCGCCGCCCAAAGCATCAGCCGCCGCCAGCCCTTTCAGCCTCAGCCGAAACCCGAACCTATCCCGGCCGAGATTTCTATCTCTGCGCCGCAACCCGACCTATCTCGGCATCAACCGAGATCCAAAAAAAAACTTTTGACCGAGCTAAAGAAGTCCAGCTGCGGCCGCCGCGCTCCGTCGCCGCCCTGCTGCTCCGCCGCTGCTACCCCGTCACCGCAGCCCCCCGCAGCCCGCAACCCGCCACCCGCCACCCGTGGGTAGTCTCGCAAGTGTTTAGTTAAAAAAAAAAAAAAAAAAAAAAAAAAAAAAAGAAGGTCAAAGGCCGTACAAAAAAAAAGAAAAGAAGAGAAGGCCAAAGGCCGTACAAAAACAAAAAAAGAGACGTTACTTGCGAGCTAAGTTATTCAGTTTCCGCGGTTGTGCATCTTGTGCGAGTTTTGTTTTGTCAGGCGTCCCTTTTGAGCGTGATTGATATATATTTGCTTCCCTGGGAGCTCTCTACATCGCTGCAGGGCAACCATAAATTGCACTCCTTCCTTTTTTCCCTTTCCCTTTTCCCTTTAATTTTTCCCTTGTTTCCTTTTGCCTTTCCTTTCCTTTTTTACTTGTTTCTTTTTTCCTTTATTGCCTTTTTCTCTTTTATTTCCCTTTTCCTTTTTGTATTTTAATTTTTAAAAGGCCGCAAATTATCTTTTTATTTTGAGATTATTGATTTGTTAGTTGAAAATATTGCAGGCGAGTTTAGTTTTGCTTTTCTTGCTAGCACCACACAAAAAAGGCTTTTTCCCTTTGAGATCTGGTTCGTTCACCTTGTTTTCTTGCCTGAAGCATTAAACTGTTGACTTGACTTGTTTTCTTTAGATTCACAGTGATCCTCGCAAACCGGCTAAAAGGAAGTTACGAAGCTTACGAGATAGGTTCTGAGCGAGACAATTGAAGAGGGTAGTCTAAGAGTTTATCTTTAACTAACCTTAATGTGTTGCTTGTTTTGAGTCATGAATGCTTCAGGAAGGGAGAACAAGCACGGGATATCCGAAGCCGCACTAGCTCGGTTTACGGAGAAACTAGATGCTTGGATGCACGTGATAAGAGAGTAGCCGACGCACAACATGCTTTGGAATACGAGACGAAAATAGCAAAAGTAGCTCAGGTTATGGAGAGACTAGATGTCTTGGATGGACGTAATAAGAGAAATCAACCAAACGAACCAATGGAATATGTACGTGCCTTGGGGAAAGGAGTTGACTATGGGGTTCCTAAGCCCACTAACCTTAACAAGGACCATGTTTACTTCAAGGATGAGTATGATCGATCAGGTCGGATGCTCACTACTCTTGAAAAACGGCTACCAGCACAAGAGATGAAGAAGAAAGTCAAGCAAGAACATCAAGGGAGTAATCCTAACCCTTCTTACTTGAAAAAGATCATGATTGTTTAAATGCTATAAGAAGTGAATATGTGCCACTAACTTTATCTAGCACTAATCAAATTAACAGCTCGTTTCAGACTAGATCTCTAGTCAAAGGCAGGACTGTTGGTACGATTATAGATAAAGAAAGTCGACATAATCTTGCTAGCATTGAGATGGTCGAGAAACTACAACTTCCTACTTTAAACCATCGCAATCCTTATAGGTTATCTGGCCTAAAAGATCGGGATTTAGTCAAAGTAGACCAACAAGTCGAGGTCCACTTCAAGATAGGAGCTTATAAGGATGTTATCTTATGTGATGTTGTTCCTGCATCAATGTCATTTGTTATTGGTTCTCCATGGATTCATGAGAGAAATGTGGAACATATTGAGATCACTAATAGATTTGCTCTTACATTTAGCGGAGAGTGCATAGTTCTTAAACCCATGACTGCAGGAGATATTGCAATGGTGGAAGAGCAAAAACGACGTCAGGCGGAGGAAGAGGACGCACGGAGTAAAGAAAGGGAACGAGCCAGTCAAGTACGTCAGCCCCCTACTTCACCTCTTACAACGCCTCCTTGTAGTCCATCTTCATCATCCTCAGTGGAAAGGGTAATTGGGGTTACCAGCCCCAACAAGGAGTGATTCTAAACCCTCTTTGTCTAGATTAGATGAGCATGATCATAGTGATAAGGAGTTAGTTGGTGATGAACCACATGATTCAAAGGCTAGAGTTAATGGAAAGCATATGATACATGATGATTTAATGGCTGAAAAGTTTATTACCCCTTCTTGTGATCATATTTTGCCTTTTGTTGACTTTAGAGAGCCTTTTAGGGAGCATGTTGATTTTATTGTCCATAATGCAGAAAATGCTCCTATTGATGTGCACGTTAATGGTGTTAAACTTCTTGTTGTATATACTAACTTTCAGAAGTTTAATATTATGAATGCATCTCTTCTTAGGCATACCGATTTTATTGCCTATAATAATGAGTATGCTGATTTTTGGTCTTATGATCTCTCCTCTACTTTAAGTTTACATATTTGGGGAGATTTACATGTTGATAGACCTCTTATAGTAAGAAGCGACTTCAGGGATGATTATGAATCACATGTTGAAGACCCTAAGTTGAAACTTTATAAGTTACAAAGCAGCTTTGGGGAACAGAGAAAAACAACCCCTATGATCTATAAAGCGCCTATATCCTTTGTACTTGATGTGCTTGATCATTTTATGTATGCATGTGTTGTTGAATTTATTGATAATATGCCTTTGAACAACATAATTTTCAGAACAAGTGTTGAACTCGTTAGGGAAGTTTCCTCACCCTCTTATTATGAGAACTTGAGTACATATTGTGATAATTTGGAATACAATTGTAATGTTGCTCTCGTTGTGATATTTATAGGGATTTGGGGACAAGTAAGAGCACAACTTGGAGCAAGAGCAGATGGATCCCACATTTGGATGCCTCCTTGGTTCATTTCTAGGAAGGATGTCAAGGATTCGTGGATGAATCCTTTTCAAGAAAGGGAGAATGATGCAGGAGCATCTCAGAACATAACCCGAATGGAGATCATTCATGGAATATGTGCAAAGACCATTTCCGGAAGTGCAATGAAGACTACTGATTGGAGATGGGAAATATCAAGATTGATCTCGTATGAAGAAAGACGCAGCTACACACATCCATGCATGGGAAACACATATGCATGGGCAAGAAGAAGACGTCATAGAGAGCTTCTTGGAACTAAGAGAAGCCTTACCCGGAAGCTATGTTCCTCACGTGCATGCATGATCACATATGCATGGCAAGAAGGAGGATTCGATGTCAAGACGTGGAGAAGAGCAGTCAAGATGCGGAGGAGATCAAAGGCCGAGATCCACGAGTTAAAAATGCAAAGGAGGTGCGTGGAGCTGCATTGGAAGAAAGGAGAATTCGGGCTAATTTAAGTGGCTAAATTAGGCCCAGCTTGCTTCTTATTTTAAAGCCCATTCTTGGACATCTTTTAAATAAAAGATGGCGCACCTCTAGCCTATATAAGGCCTAGGGTGGATGTCATCCTCTCTCACCTTTGAATGAATTAAACACAAGTACTTTCGGTATTGTTTCTCTTCTATCCCATACTCTTCTCGTGAATCAAGACATCTTATTGTGTGAGCAGAATCCGTTTGCCCAGCAACTATGGCGCTGTTTTGAGTTGTGTCACTTGGATTGGCAAGTTGGTGCTCTCAATCATCTCCGGGTGACTTCTCGTGCTTTGAGGACAATCGCTTTCCCCTCTGTGTGAGATTATAGCGGAAGGGCTTCTTCAAGTCATTCCAAGTTGTGTGTTAGGGCCTTAGTTTCCCTATCGTGCTCTTGGTTGCCTTAAGGGTTCAACCAGATCTATCCATCTATCGATCATTCACCATCATTGGATCATTCCTCCATCTTTTTATTTCAAGTTTCCATCTTTTTATCCATTTTCTTCATTGCGAGTTTTGGTGTTGAAAGATCAGGCCAACTGACGGCTAACCCCGTATCATATGAGGAGTGGCTTCACAAGATGAAAGTGAAATAGGGTGATAAGTGTAACCTAATGACCTATCTTGAGAATACTTGGTTGATAATGTTCAAGGAATGTCTTGTTCGAGCAAGGAAGGATAGATATCATCACTTTGGAACAAGGACCACAAATAGGTAAGTAAAATTCTCTCGTGACTTATATTTATTATTTTTATTTGTATTATTAAAACTTTTATCGTGTATTATATTTGTTATAGGGTTGAGAGTGCACACAATTGCTAAAGAATACTTTGATGTCATCACAAGGTGGATTTGACAATGTTGGTCAAAACATTTACTTGATGTTGAATGATCAAAATCGAAAAAATCATGATTTCTGTGGAGAGACACATGACTTTCACATTTTAGAGGTAAAAGATAATTCGATGTTTGTCATAGTCTTGTAAAAGATATCCAACACATGTATGCATGGAATACCTCATTGAGAATCATAAAAAAAACATTGGAGGGGCAGTATGATTCTGAATGTCACGATTGGTATTGGAGATACACTTATGGAATTCCTTGTGTGCACGAATTTGCAAATGCCATCCAAGCTGGTAGGCCGATTAGTTTGTTGGAGATACATAAATTTTGGAGGCAAATAAGGTGGGACCAGGTGAATGTTGAAGAAGATGAAGGACTCCAACAAACACCTATTTATCTAGGTACGCAAATTTCTCTTGTGTGTTATATTTATTATTTTCATTACATGCAAATCCTAATCACAAATAATGATATTTCTCTAGAAGATATCCTTTGTACACAAATGCATAAGGATCATAGGGAAGGAAAACTCAGTCCATACCATATTGAAAACATGGGTCGATATTACCAAAACATGAGGAACCCAGGGTATTCGATGTTAAAGGAGCCGGATGTATTTTGCAAAAAAAAAAGGAAGACCGAAGAAATCAAAAACCCAAAAAAAAATAGTGAAAGATCATTAAAATCTTACACCCTCCACTCTACCTTGATCCAACTGAACTCTATACCATCTGGCACTGTCATCATACTACAAGCCATGAGGCCTCATATATGCCCGTAATGCAAACCGACCTGATCCATGTCTATCGGGATCCGTGTGCGCAACACCTCGCAAAGCCGAAAAATATCTCCATATCCAAGTCTACACTCACAAACCATTAAGATGTAATGAAATAATTATAAGATATTCTAGTTCAAAATAGAAAAACAAAGACAAAGGCTAAATATACCTGGAGTAGGAGATAGCATCCATCTAGCTATGCAAATCCTCCACGAGAGGGCTTACCTAATTTTCTAAAAAAATCAGTTAACACCGCCGAACCCCCAAGATAACGCCCCGGTCCTCTCGTGATCCCGTACAACATCTAACAATTGATGCTTCACCCGGTTTGTAGTCTTGTCCCAAAATAGGGTCGACGATATCAATATATAGTAGATATCTACTAGCGACGCGCTTTGGATGAAGGCCATCACCTCTCATACGTGTAATCCTCTCATCTAACAAGCTAAGTCTGATCCCTCCCTCATTGATTTGCTTCCTAACATCATCGCCGGACATATCAAAAATATCCTCACATAAAGTTATCAAAGTGTCAAGGCTCGAGGTACTAGTGAGCATATCCCCGTCAATCTGCAATCCTTATATATTCACAACATCGTGAAGTGTTCCCAAGGAAAGTGAAAGTTGTTGGTCTCCGTGTACAACGCTCCACAAATGCAGATATCGAACTAGCGTCGGGACTTCTGTAGTCGAACTCGTGCAAGCTGGAGAGTCCACTACGACGAGCAAAAACCATAACCAAGTCCCTGGATCATCCGGTTGTAGTCTAACAACCACGGTCCACTGTGCAACTATCAAGAGATGTCAATGAACATGTAAAACCCCTCTCTCAATACCCTCCCATATGTCGTTGGCCACATGTGTGTCACAATACTTTTAGGTGTCAAGAGTCGAAGGACGGGAGTCTCAGACCTCCTCCACTAAAATGTCCCTATCACTTGGGACCTCGACCTCCTCCTCTTAAAATACATCTATCACCTAGGTGCTCATCCTCCTCTAGGGCATCCTTAACCGTATAGTCACTAGTACATATAAGGTCTTCCACGGCGTTTCAAAAATGTCATGGAAGACCTTTTACGGCGTTTTTAAACGCCGTCCCGTAACGCCATCGAAAGTGACGCCGTTGTTGTATTGGACTTTTCATGGCGTTTTTTAAACGCCATGGATGTGACTTTTCATGACGTTTTCTAAGCGCCATGAATGTGACTTTTTATGGCGTTTTTTAAATGTCATGGATTTCACATGGCGTTTAAAAAACGCCGTGGATTTGACTTTACATGACGTTTTTTTAACGCCATGGATTTGACTTTTTATGGCATTTAATAAACGCCATGAAATATTGTGCATTTTTTTTAAAAAAAAATGGTAAAAAATAGTTCAAACCAGTCCGCTAATTTGAATGATAATATTCTAAAAAATAGCTATTGCAAATTCCAAATAATGATATATATTCTTTTGAAATGTAAATTACAATAGTTATCTGCATGTTGACTTGGCCTTTATAAAGGCCTAGATGTTTTAAAGACCCACATAGAATTGCTAAACTTAGCCAAAGGGGAATCAAAATTCTCTTTGTAAACCCATATCTAATGACCAGAAACAAAAAAAATACAAGTAATAGATCTCATATGATTTCATATATACTCCTAATCACAACTTGACAATTCCAGTACGTCTATCCAGATTCAAAAGTAGGTTCTTGATTCTCCAAAAGCATTTTGTAGGTGGTCCTCTATTGCTTCCATGTGGACCTTGGTGACCAATATAATCAAATCTTCAATTGCTGCACAAAAGGGAGTTCGGATTAACCAAAATACCCATAAAACCTTAGTATGCTAACGTGTTTAAGTCTTGACAACTTTTTGTGAATAAAGAAATGATATCAAATGCAAAAAAAGAGTTCAAATTAATCAAAATAGGAAATATTGTGGATATGAGAAAGCATAAGAAGCAAGTTTCCTTTATTTATTTTTTTGCAATGAGCACTTGGATGTACTTATATGATTTTCTCAGATTATCCAGACTGAAGCCCTACGACCTAGATATCAGCTCAAAAGCATTCATAGACACACAAAATAATGGATCAAAAGCATTCTTCTCCCTTCTCACCGTGACAAGATTTTCCTACAACACTCACAAGTAAAAGTTGTAGATTTTATATCAACAATGTGCATAAAAATTGCTCATCAACAACTTATATTCGCTAGAAATTAAAAAAAAAAACACACAAAATAATGGATCATGTATTGGATAAGACTACACAAGTCAAGATGAATACCACATAATGCAAAGACATACAACTAAGCCAATATTATGTTTACAAGAAATAGGTTATCATTATTTTAAATGGAAGTAGGGCTCACCAAAAGCATTAGGAACTTAGTAGAGAGCTAGTAACCAATATGTACCTTGTTTATATAAGATGCTCAGACTTGCAATTATAATTAGGGGGATCAACATATCTATATAAATATGAAAAATACTAGCAATATATTGAACACAATGTCAACATATCAATAGAAAGTAGAGATCTAGTAACCAATACAGTCATTCTAAATTTAGTTTACTCAATATCTATGTATAAAAGGGCAAGTCATTCTAAATGAATGTCTATTTCGCTGGATTTGATACTGGTTAAAGAAAGAAAACTTCAAACCCCGAACATAATTTAAAGGAATAGGATGAAACCTAAAGGATCAGAAAAGCAATAGAATGGTGTATTGAGTCCCTAATTTATACAACTTTACCTTGTTGAAATTTCTGGATCTTGAAACAAAACATAGACCCTAAACAAACTATCATGAACAAGCAGATAACCCTAATCTATGGAATTAAAGTGACTACTACGCATATAATGCGAACTAAACTTAGTGAGAACATCAACTTTCGAAACAAAAACACCAATTTGATACCAATACCACACAACAAAAACTCAAGACAAAGAAGAAAGAGAAGAAGGTTCAACATTGAAGACAATCACAGTTTCAACCTCCTTCCTATCAACATCAAACACAATGCAAAAAGAAAGAGAAGAAGGTTCAACTTGTTGTGTCGCCATTCCCGATCCTCTTCGTTGGAATACCACAAAACAACAGGGAAGCTCATACCGTCTACAACCTCGAGGCTCACCCATCGCCTTTGTGTTCTCCCACAAGTCCGAACCTACGACCTAACTCAAGCGATTCGACCACCGTTTGAACACAAGTCCGCGTCACTTCTCTAGCTTCCCGTTCTTCGGCATGAGCAAGCCTGCAAAATCGTCATTCAATCTAGCGAGATTGGGATCGATGTGGAGAACTTTATGGAATCGTTGAGATCGATAGGATCGCAGGCGATGGAGAAGTTGCGGCATTAGGGTTTGGTGAATTTGGTTCTCGAATTCTCAAAAGGCCGACCTAGAGATATTTTTTACATATATAGAAATTAATATATATAATGGCGTTTAAAGAAACGCCCTGCTTTAACGGCGTGTTAAAAAAAACGCTATCAATAATCCGCGGAAAAAAAAATCAGCCAAACTATTTATGGCGTTTGTTAAACGTTGTAAAAGTCATGGCGTTTTTAAACGCCGTGGATTTTATGGGCGTTTAAAAAACGCCATGAAGATTCGGTGTGAAAAAAATTCGTGAGAATCCGTAAATTTTTACGGGCGTTTAGAAACGCCATAAAATTTACGGCGTTTGAGAAACGGCCATAGATATTTCACATCAACAAATTTCATGACGTTTATTAAAATAAACGTCATTATAGGTATTTTTCATGACTTTTTTTTATCAACCGTCATGGGTTGAAACGTCATAAAAAGTGGTAATTGTACTAGTGAGTCCTCCTCCCAAAACCTCCTCATCTTGGACAAATGGATATGTGAGGAGCTCCTCCTCTACCCTAAATGTCCTCCTCTTCCTCGGACAACTGGATATGTGAGGACCTCCTCCTCAACCCTAATGGCCTCTTGAATGTCCTCCTCCAAATCATCCTCATCTCGTATAGCTGGATCTCCGAGGCATCATCGTCATGCGCATGAGGCACATCAACCATCTCGCTGATATGCGTCCAAGACTGGTCAACATTAGCCCCTAACGTTAACATAGGGGCCATTGAGCGGAGGCAAACCGCTCTATCACCCCCGATGCAGTCACGGGTCCTACTAGAGATGTTCCTATCAATCTAAGTAAAACAAGATGCATATTTCTATCAATCTAATTTAAGCAAACCAAAATGACGGCATTAATCATGACGACAATGGTAACAATAGCAAAATCAACAACAAATTCATTTATCAATTCAAACAAACAACAAGAATAAGAAATTAAACATGAACCACAATAAGCAACGATAACAAAATTCAATAAAAACGATTCAAACTTACAAAAACATCAACCCATCGTGACTAAAAACAACACCAAACTATCATGGCTGATTCAATTTCAATGGAAGCAAATTCGAGTATCCATTTCAATTTCCATTCAATTCAATTCACTCAAAAATTCCGGCTTTCTTTTTTCGATTTTACATCTAATAAAAATTCCGGTTTTAGATCAATCGGGTTATAATTTCAACTTCTAGATACTCACCTTTCATTTTTCACGGCCGTCATTGCTTGAATTTCCGGATCCGAATTAGATTTTCTTCTTGATTTTAAACATAGAAATTAGGGATTCTAATTTTTCAACCTTGTTCCATATCCAACAATGCAGGGAGATAAAGAAGAAGACTAACCACCGCTTCAGTCGGTTTCAAAGGAAGAACGAAGAAATTGGATTCAAACACTAAAATCAAGTCCAAACACTGTTGGAGTCGAGTCCAAACGCTAATATCGGATTCAAACACTGAAATGGAACAAGGTTGAGTCCAACCGAGTCTAGCCGGATTCAAAACGAAGAACGAAGACAAGAAGAAGACTAGCCGTTGCTAAAGTCGAGTCGAAAACACTAGTTCAAGTCGAGTCGAGTCCAAACGCTGCTTCAATTAGAGTTCAAACGCTGAAACCGAGTTATGCTGCTTAAATTAGGGTTTCAAAAATTCAATCGATTGGGACAACATTCCATACGGAATTGAATTGAATTGAAATCAGGACAGGGATTGCTCACCTTTCACCTTTCGATTCGAACGGGACTGCTCACGAGGAAGAAGACGGAGAGGTACGCGATAAGGACCCACATGCGAAGTTCTTTTACCAACTACTACTACTACACACTTGGCAAGCGTAGTAGTATTTTTATTAAATCAACTATTAGTACGCTCTCCAGATGCGTAGTAGTGGTACTTTCTTTAAAAAAAATCAACTACTACTACGCACTTGGCAAGCATAGTAGTAGTTTCCTTTTCTTTTTCTTTTCAAAAAAAATTTCCCGATTACGCTTCCCGATAGTGTAGTCTATCAGCTCTTTCCGGCTTCACCTCGGCTCCAACTAAGCACGCCAAACACGTAGTTGGAATCTGGAGTGAAAAACCGAAACTACGCACGGCGAATTGCGTAGTTTATGTGACATTTAGCAATTTCCTCGGGTAATTTAGAAACCACGAATCTAAAATAGGCTTCAACTAGTTTGGATAACACTCTCAAATCCTAATTATTACTAGTGTATTACCCGTGCACTGCACGGGATTTGTTAAAATCTAATATTATGAAATATTTCTTTGAAAATTTTGTGCTTTGATACAAATCGTAAAAAATAGTAAACTTCCCTTCAATCATATTTTGATACAGATCGTAAAAAATAGTAAACCCATAATTACTTGATATTCTGATTTTATTAGGATTTATTGAAATTGTCAGTTTATATTTAAATTAAAAATAGATTTAACAAAAAATTGGGGGGTGTGGGAAACCTGGATGTGACACGTGGAAAAAGAAGACTCTCCTTTAATAGATATAAGATTACTTTTAAATATCCCCGAACATCCAAAAAACCCTAGTCACTGGCGATTTTCGGCCGATTCCGGTGATAACATGATTTATCGACTTGTTTTAGTCATGCATTTAGGTAGATTTCCCCATTCCGCATTCATGTTTTAGCCTTAGTTTGAGCCATTTATGCTTGTTTAGTTCTAATTTGCAAGAATAAATGTCTACACACACTATTTGTGGCTTTGTAGGTGATTTGACGCATTTTGGAGCTAAAACGACGTATTTGAGGATCAAGCCTCGGAGTGGATGCATTGGAGCGAGCATACGTGCACGGGAAAGGGCTAGGAATCAAGCTAAAGATAAAGGAACGACTAAGGAGTCATCTCGGACGAGATAGAAACATCTCAACCCGTGATTCAAGCTACTGTTGTGCAGCTCGGTCGGCATCTCGTTTGATTTGACCGAGATCCAAGAACGCTGAAATCGAAGACGAAATCTCGGTCCGATAGTGAAAAATCTCGGCCCGAGATTCCACCCGAGATTTTCCCTGATCGTCTTATTTCGTTTACGGGCTTTTTCCTTTTTCGCGCGCGCCCAATGTCTTTTAGCTAGGTCTTGTGTATAAAAGGAAGCCTTGGACTCATTCCAAGGGGTGTTCGATTTGGTTGGGAGTCGCCCAGAAGTTACCCTAGAAGGGGGGAGCCGTCTCCTACCCTGCCGTCTTCTTCAACCTTTGTTCTTCATAGTTTAGATTAGTTTAGATTAAAGTTTCGCACTTTCTCATTCAGATTTGTTCAGAGACATTTGTTGATTCGAGATTTGACAAGATTGCAAGTTTTCATTCATTCGAAGTTGAGTTCTTTCTTCCCCTTTTGTTATTTTTTTGTTTGTCTTTTGATATGATTGTTATTGGATAGATCTTTTGTGGTTCCAAGGTAAATAAAGATCTTTTTACACCTTGGACAATGAGGGATTGTTCCCTATAATTGTTTGAATCACTTTAAAACCTATGGAATGGTTTGGATTTAGACAGGTTTAGAGATCTTCTAAACTAGCAAATTAAGTTGGAATTGAGTCGTAACTGAGATATTCCTTCTTACATACATAAGAGAACTTGTTCTTAGGTAATAAAGGTTCAACCTTTGTTGGATTGAATGTGTCATTATTCCTTCTTTAAGGCAAGTAATTCCTGAGACGTAACTATAAAGGGTTATTTGATCCTTAATTAAGCAATAAGGTTTGTTTGCGATTTCTCCCTCTTTACCTTGAGATGTAATGGTAAAAGGTAATTAGGAATTAGAAATATATATGTTCTTGAGACGTAATTGTAATAGAACATTAGTTGAGAAACGTTCATCCCTCTATGTTTTTCAATCATATATGCTTTGTGAGATTATCTTGAGTCCATGTGTATAAACAATGATCTTGAATCCTTGGAATCCATTTTCTTGCCTTTAATTTGATTATCTTTTATTTCCCTTTGTTTTATAAAACTGTTTTTGATTGAAGGTGACATTCAATTGAGAGTAAACCAAATCCCTTTTCCAAAACCTTTGACTTCTCTTTCCCTTATCTTTTCCAACCCTCTTTGTTATTCTAGATCTATACTATCTTTAATCATTGCTGCAGATTAATCCTCTCAGTCCTTGTGTTCGACCTTGGAATATTTGTCCTACTTCGTACGATCCATACATTGTGGGTTTGTTGCTATTTAGGGGATTTATTACAGGTTATAAATTTAAAACTACCCCTTCCTAGTTTTTCAATCGTGTGAGTTTCTATCATTATTGATAGAGATTTATAGGGGGTAAAACTAGCGAACAAGTTTTTGGCGCCGTTGCCAGGGACTGGTTTAAGTTAATTTGCATTGCTTTGATTATTTATAGTGTAGGTCTTTCTTGCTACTTTTGATCTTGTTTTCTTTCTCTTTGTATTCTCTAGGTACAAGATGGCCAAGAATGGCGAGTTTTGCTCTTGGAGGTATCGTGGGGATTAAATTTACAATCCTTTTTGAGAAACTCTCACGCCCCCACAACCTCAAATGCAACCTCTGCAACAACCTCCCGAAAATCAATTTATGTTGAAATATGAAGTATTAATGAGGAGGATTGACGAGTTTCAGAGCACCTTGTTATGCAGAGAAAAGGCTCGACCGGAGGACATGTGCAAAAAGGAAATCGACAAGTTGAGTGTCCTTCCCGTCAACACCAAGGTCGAGGATGAAGAGCTGACGAAGGAGGACGAAGACTCAGAAATTCTCGTCCCGATCTCGCCCAAGATCCTACCTATCTTGCCCGAGATCCTACCTATCTCGCCCGAGATTCCACAATAGAGAGTTGAATCTTGCCCCGCGATCCTACCTATCTCGGCCGAGATTTCGCAGCAAGGAGCTAAATCACGGCCCGAGATCACATCCATCTCGGCCGAGATCCCATTACAGAAGAAAAATATCGGCCTCTCATGTACCAATCTCGGCCAAGATTTCACCCAGAGCTGGCCGAGATCTGTTGATAGTCGTCTTGAAGTCTTCCATCCTACTTTAGGTACGCCAAAAAGCTGGAGGGCAGTTCCAAAGGAACCTCCCAAGGTTAGATTGAAACTTCCTCCAGATCGAAAGAGGTCATCGTTTAAGTATGGGGTAACCCACAAGCTTGCTATTCCATACCATCCCAAGGTGCTGGAAAGAGTGGAGATCTTCCACAAGGACATGAAGAGAGTTCTCAAGAAAAGACTTTATGGGTCCTGTGAAAAGTGGTTGCAAGGACTGGATGAGCAGTCCATGGTTTTTGATGTGAGCTAAGGCAACCACGAAATTGGGTCTGGCTAGAGAATTTAAACCAAGCCCTTTTCGGGAGGCAACCCGAGGTAAGAGTCTTTTTGCTTTTGTTTTTGCTTTTGCGTTTCTGCGCGTTTTGGTGTCTTTTGTCTTTGTAGGTATTAGGTAATAAATGAAGAAGAGATGCTTGAAGGAGTTTGCACAGCCGCTTGTTTTCACTTCCACTTCCACATGGATGAGCCATATCACTGATTTTTACATTGTTGTGAGTATTCTTTTTCACTTCTATTTAATCCTCACATTGGGGACAATGTGAGTTTTAAGTATGGGGTAGGATACTTGCAGTCTTTTAGCACTTTTCCTTTTATTGCATAATTTTGCATTGCATTTAGATAGTTTGAATGTCCTTATCACATGTTTCCTTTTAGCATGCATAAAAAAGATGTGCTTCTAGGAATAATACGACTCCTATGATGATATTGTCTAAGTGAATTAGCCTTTGATTTACTATTTTGAGCTTAATTTGATTTATGGCCTGTATGTGATTTGAATACTTTGCTTGAATTTTATGTGATTTATAAAAATTGCCTTGTCTAGTTGTATTGAGTTAGAATAGTTGAAGTTTCATGATAAGTTCTTATACATTGCATGTGGATGATTTAGGTAATTCGATTTCATTCCTCTTCTATCTTTATCATGCTTAGCTCCTCAAACATGAATTATATTGTCTCCTATCCGGGAATTAGGAATGTTTAGTTTGAAGGTGTGTTGTGTTGTGAATTGTATGAAGAAGTGCGAATGATGTGAAATGTGAAGTGATATGAAAAGCAAAGCTTTTGGGGGATTGTTGGCTTTGAAAGATGAGTAACTCGGTACCATTCACATAGTCAGGTGTTTGTATCTTGCCTGTAACACCCCAAATCCGTAGGACTCGAGGTGCTACTGGGCTAGGATCTCACAATGGATCCTGACCCTAGCCTGACAACAAGTTCACTGAATCTTACAACAATTTACCGATAGATTAAATACAAAACGTAAAACTAATATATGTATATCTCAAAAGGTAGTACATAAGTACCACTGAGTACAAAAGAAACATATATCCGTACATCAAATATCCCATAAACCACGATAATAATCCCAGTGTACGGAGCCCTCAACGGATCACCCCTCTGGATCACTCTACAGTTCTCCTAACCTGCAAAGGATCTACAACACGGTATAAAACCGTTAGCTAACCATACACATATATATAGATGATAAGCATAAGCGCAATCACACCACAAAGAATAATAATAACACATCATCATGCTTTCACACATTTACCCAGTTCATTATCTTTATAAGTTCCAATCACTCAAGCGTATATATATAAATCAATATGAACATATGTGACACGAGGAAGATAACCCTCGCCTCTCGGTGGTAATTCCAGTTGGAGTGGTCAATCAAGACGACTCCTCCGTGTACCCTGAGGGAATGGAGACAGTGCCCGTTCCGTGTATCAGATCTGGATGTTCCGCAGAGAACCTCCCAGTCTCCCATAGGGATGAGTGGGCAAGGCTGTCACGGCCCTACAATGGGCAATCACTAAACCATAGGTCGGTAATAATCAACATAACTCGGGCTATCAATAATATAGCACACACCACTCATGCACACATCCAATATATGGATAGCAGCTAAGTAAGTCCTATGGACTTACCTCAATCTCTGAAGTCTCAACTCAAACGGCTCCAACTCTGGAGATCAACACTGCCTAAACAAGGCATCACAACATATATCAACTCATATCCATCATAGGGGTCACACCTAGACCCAAGGGATCCATAAGGATCGTATCCTAACTCATAAACCTCAAAGCCATAACCGGCATAAACGATAAACTGATAATCCTCATTCTATCCTCATACACATACCTAGCATGCTACAAACGCTCAACTAGGAAAGGAAAGGATCTACCTAACTCTAGGTAGACCCGGAACAAGACGCACCTGCGTGACACAAGGGACGCAGGGGCGGAACAGGCAACCCGCAGGCGCGGCGGAACTCAGCCGCGGGCGCGGTGACAAGGGGCGCAGGCAAGGCGCAGGCGCTGGGACAATGGCCGCGGGGCGGTAGCTTCTGGCCGCGGGTGCGGCGACAGGGTACCCGCAAGGGCGCTTTGCTGGACCGTGGGGGCAGCGAAAGTGCAGAAGATGATCCCGCGGTTATTCTTTCACTCTTCACGTGATCAAATCACGTCTTCTCTCATCCAAAGTTACACATATACATATACATACATAAACCAACATCAATCTATATTCAATCATTTAATCCTAAGCTAAGGAAGGTGGAATCAAGGAAGAAAGAAGAGAAGAGAAGCAAGATCACTTACCATACTTGTGGTCTTAGGCTGCCATGAAGATCAACACACACACACAGCTGGCTTCCAAGCTCAGCAACAACAACATCCATCATCAACATCATCAAACTCACATCAAAACTCTTCCAAACTCAAAGAGAAAACAACACAAGACCAAGGAGGGAGAAGGGAGAAGGAAGGACGTAGGAAGGCTGAAGAAGAGGAAAAAGGAACCCTTGATCATGAGCCAAGGAAAGAATAAGAAGGGAAAAGAGTAAAGCACAAGTCAAGGGTCAACAAAGCCGGCTGCAGCCGCCGGAAACCGCATGGGCAGGTTTCCTGGCCGCAGGGGCGGATCATGGCTCAGCCGCAAGGGCGGCTCTACAAACCCGCGGGGGCGGCTAAGGCCAAAGTGGCTCCAAAAGATCAAGGCTCTTATATTGTCAAAGTCTTATTAGCTAAACGTCCTAACGAGTGATTTGGTATGTGCATCCGGTGTGAGGTACGTGAAGGAAACTTAGCACCAAGGTTTCGGCTACTGTGCACCAATGTTTTCACTCAAGAAAAAGAAAAGAAAGAAAGAAAAGAATAGAAGAAAAACAAAATTTATGCAACGGTGGTGGATGTTGAGTTGAAAAGATGAAGTGTGTTGTTTCTTCTTCCCGGATTAGCACCACATGACCTAACGAACATCCTACCCTTATCACGTTTCTTGACCTTTTATTTGCTAAGTCATTTTGATCTATGTACACATGTGTTTGACTTAGTTGCTTAAACTTGGATTTCTCATGATTTTTAGGCAATAGTAGTTTTGATAATGAACGTGAAATTCTTGTAAAATATGATTTTCCTTTTTATGCCTATTTCATCTGACCTTAATTGAAATATATCTTTGGCTATGAAATTGCACTATTGAGGGTGATCATAATTAGAAGCACTTCATGTCATCTCGGGCGAGATAGAAACATCTCGACCCATGATCCAAGCTATTGTTGTGCATCTCGGTCGGCATCTCGGTCGATTTGACCGAGACCCAAGAACGCTGAAAATCGAAGACGAAATCTCGGTCCCGATAGTGAAAAATCTCGGCCCGAGATTCCACCCGAGATTTTTTCTGAGCGTCTTATGTAACATCCGGAAATTTTATTCCGCACGTGGAGCGTTTTGTAGATTTTCCCGCAGGCACGAGGTGTCGAGTGCCGGGATTTATTCCTAAAATCCCGAGCCGACCCGTCGTTATTCCCTTTTCCGCTTTCCGACCCTTCGTTCCGAGCTGAGGTGACAAGAGGTCATTTCCGACCCCTCGTTCTGAGCAAAGAGGACAAGATGTCAGCTGTCCCCTCTCCCTTTTAGCAGCCCCTTGTCCCTCCCTCTCTCTCTCCTCTCTTTTCTCTTTCACGTTACTCTCTCTTCCTCTCTTCCTCTCTTCTCTCTCTTTGCTCTTCTTTCTCCATGGAAGCTCTTGGTTATGGACTACAGTAGAGGAGGATCGGATCTGGTGTGGTAAGCTTCTCCCTCTTCCTTCCTTCTCCTCCT
This sequence comes from Fagopyrum tataricum, assembly GCA_002319775.1. NCBI lineage: Eukaryota > Viridiplantae > Streptophyta > Magnoliopsida > Caryophyllales > Polygonaceae > Fagopyrum > Fagopyrum tataricum. The sequence continues at coordinate 24,754,523 of CM008285.1, forward strand.
TGGCTGCTTAACTCTTTCTTCTTCCCTCTTTTATCCATGGCCATGGATGAAGCTCTAGAGAAGTTTTTACTCAAATCCTTTCATGCATGTGTTCTTAGCTTGATTAGGTTGTGGAGAGGAGTCTAAGATCAGTGGTTGGTGTTTGGAGAAGACCCAGCAAGGAGAGGAGGACATTGGAGCTAAGGATCCATAGTCGAAGACGAAGAAGACGAGTTTCTGCAGCGAAACCGCGGGGGCGGCTCACCAGAGCTGCAGGGGCGGATCCAGATCACGTAGGGGCGGCTCCAGATCACGCAGGGGCGGCTCTAGATCACGCAGGGGCGGCTCCAGATCACGCAGGGGCGGATCCAGGGCGGCATCAAGGCGCAGCGGCGGCTCCTGGGTCCGCAGCGGCGGCGTCTATGTTCCGTAGGAGCGCCATCTTGACTCAGTGGCTGCGTTTTCTTTAACAGTAGGCTTCTCCTCTCCCTTCCTCTTCGTTCCTTCCTTAGTTTTGTAGTTGTATCATGTTAGTGGCATGCATAGGATGGATTTAGAGTATCTTGAGATACCACTTAGTTGTTGTGAACCTAGGAGCCCTTAAGGCTCGATGTAGTTGATGGTTATGAATATGTTGAGCTTGATGGACCTTCTAGGCTAGCTTGTTCATTCTTTACTGAGGTTTAAGATCATGTGAGGTTATAAACTATTGTGAGTTGCTTTCATGTGCTGAGAGTATGGTGAGTACCTTGGACCCTAGGATGCATTCCTAACTTGAGGGTTATGTGATCTTGCTTAGATCACTAGAGTGAAGTCTAAGACTTCTTGAGCGTGAGCATGTATTGATATGCATATCTCTTGTGAGCAGGTTGTAGGCTTCCTCCTTAAGGAAGCGAGAGTGTTGTGATTTGAGTGTGGTGACGAGGTAAATCTCCTGACTTACTTAGCTCGTATTTTACGTATTAGCATCGATGTGTGTTGGAGGTGTGTGTTTGTGTTATTGTTTATGTTATAAACAAGTAAACCGGTAAATAGGACCACCGACTTTATATTTTGGCCCAAGTGTATGATAACGGGTGGTAACATCATCTGCCTAGCTCTTGCGAGAGTCTAGGAGGTTCTCGGCGACTAGCCCGGGTGGGTAGACGGTCGGATGCATCAGTACTATTCCTTGCCGGTAAGTAGGGACCGAGGCGAGACCACGGTGGTTCTCGTGTCACAAACCTAAGTTGAATTAGAACGGAATACGACTGAATAATAAAAAGATAATAAACCGGACTTGTGTGTTTTGGAATATGTATGTGTTATGTGATGTATATGTGTATGTGCCTTCACCCCTTAATAAATGCTTCGAATATGAGCTAACGGTTTTAAACCGTTCATGTAGATGCCTTGCAGGTTAGAGACGCCACCGAGTGAGGTGGAGGAGTGGATTGCCGGGGTCTCCGTACATTATAGGACGGGGACGTTTTTGGGATATGTCTTGTGTTGTTGGTTTATGTTGTACGGTTTTGGTTCTCTTATCGGAGTTATGTCGTTTTGAGGACTCGGCTGAGTTTCCACCTTGTATCTTTACTTTTCAGTTTCTCACATACAATATAAACGATTTTGAGTTTTGCCTTTATTTGTGCCTTGTTGGAAAGGTCCGGTGAAATTATTGTCAGGCTAAGGGTCGGGACCCATTGTGAGGTCTCACCCATAGCATCCCGAGTCCCGCGGATTAGAGGGTGTTACAAAAATGGTATCAGAGCCCTAGGTTAACAACAATGACACTCGCAATCTTTTTAAAGGCCGAATGAGGAATAAACAAAACCAACACGGGTTCTGACTTTTCGTTTTCAAAATCACGTGCATGAGTCGGGTTTGGGTTAGAATGTACGGGACCACCACTCCTTCCGCAAACCCCGGCGACTTAGATCTCTAGAGTTGAGGTATGTATATATTATTACGTAGTTATTTATATATATGGCCTTAGGATGTTTTTAGATTTGTATGTACCAAGCTATGTATGTGACCTTAGGAGGTTTTGGGCTTGTATTCCTTGGATGTATATTGTGATCATCCCTACCTTTATGCCTTTAAAAGTTTTATCATACCGAGATCGTAAGTATTACCTATGTATTTATACATAAGTAAACGCCATACGCTACTAGATGGCCCGTACGAGAGATACCGCTTACGTAGGACCCGCCAGGGGTAGACCCCCTCTTTCTCCTACCGTCCCGAGACGGGGACGAGTAGGAAGACCTCCAGGCGCGAGAGGTCGGGGACGTATCCCCATTGCGGACCCACCAGTCGTGGATCCACCAGCAGTTGAGGTTCCCGTAGAGGACGTCGTCGAGAGCATCGTTCTCGAGGCTGGGGATAGGACCGTTGGGAGGTCCGGGCGCAGAGTTCTCCATCTACCAGGACCAGTGGAGCGTCCATTGGAGCTACCGTGTTTGAGGACTACGTACGACGAGACAATGGAGATAACAAACTTAAGTTCTTCAAGAAGACGCGTAGACAACTAAAGATGCGAATCGATGAGGAGATGGGTGCATTCTAACAAGGTTAAAGGCGGTGTTCCATCACGAGAAGTGAAGCTTTCCTTAGACGCTCCTAAGCTTTGGAGTCAAGATGAGAAATGTGATCGAACCAAGTGTGAAAGATGTAAGATACCATAAGTTAAGCTTACGAGGTACCATTAAGTGAAGAGTCAACATTACGAGAGTTATGAGAAGAATGGCAAGGTGGGGGTTCACGCGGAGTTGATCGGTTTCCGTTATGACGATAAGGCGAAGAAACGTCAAAAAGGAGAAAGTGTGTATAATGATGATCCTAAGAAGATGAGAGCAACACGTGGATGCTAACTAACGTTAGAGATTTTGAGAAGACGCACTTACAAGATATCATGAAGCGTGGTTAAGCCTATGAAGGTGAGTCATGTGACACAACAACGCCGAGAATATTATATTTATCTCGCTGAAGGAAAAGGATGCGTAGAATGAAGAATGAGCTAACGGAGTTTAAGGTAGGGTACCTCGAGAGGGTAGCCTTCATGAGAATGGTAACATGGAAGCATAGAAGAATGGTAAGTCATTGACATAGGAGAAGGTCAGTTATCAACTAATTGGTGACAACCGAGAACGCGCATGTGCGGGTGATCTATGGATGAGTGGGGGAGAGTAACCAGGTTGTGGGATCATAAAGGAACGGGAACAAGAACTTGGATTATATCTTAAACTCTTGATTTGAAGTTGTTATGGAGAACACCAGTTTGCGAAAAGCGAGACGGTTATCTCCATTTGTACATCGATTACAATGAGCCGGACAAGATTACAATGAAGAACATGTACCCCCTTACCACATATAGATGGTCTACTCGACCGGTTGCAAGGGTCTGTGGTCTCTTCTAAAATCGAGTTAAGGTTTGATTGTCACCAATTGAGAAGTCGAGACTGGGATATTGCAAACACGGCATTCCGGACAAACCATGGTCACTACGAGTCGCAATGATTCCATATGGGATTACTAATGCCCGAATAAGAAATTTTGGGTCTACTCTCGAAGAAGAGTGAAGTTGTATGACCAGTTGTCTCGGGATGACAACCCCCGAAGGATGTGAAAGAAGTTACAAGTTTTTTTGGATGTGCCAATCATTACCGGATTTGTGGAGAGATTCTCCAAGTAAAACCACCTATGGCTAACCTACTCCGGAGACGATGAAGTATTGAGTGGGATGAAAATGGACAATGGAGTTGTTGAGAGTTAAGAGAAGATTCATAGGTGCAACTGTTTTGAAATTGCCTCGAGGTATGATCGGTTTGAAGTGTACAAGTGATTCTTCAAGACATGGTCTTGATTGAGTATTGAGAGACGATGTAAAAGTTATAGCATACATGTCTCGTTAGTAAAAGAAGTGTGAAGCAAAGTATTTCCTTCATTACTTAGAACTTGCAACAAGAATTGAGGAAACGTAACATCAAAGTTTGGTTTGACAAGAACCAAAGCCAACGGTGTAAATTGGAAGTTCGATCTTCTTTGTTAGAGACAAGCAAAGAAGAAAGATAATGGAAATGTTGTAGTGAGAAAGACCCGAGAAGGAAGTTGAGTTTCCGATACATCGGACCTTTTTGAGATCTTAGCACAAGTTGGGAAAGTGTTTTACCGGCTGACATGGCCGCCGAGAGTAGAGGGTGTTCACCCGGCGTTTCAAGTGTATCAGTCGAGAGAGGAGGACGTGCTGAAGACGGTATTCAGGACGAGATACGGCCATCATGAGTTTGTCGTGATGTCATTCGGGCTCACGAATGCACCCGCCGTCTTCATGGAGTTGATGAACGGCATCTTCATCGACTTCTTGGACCAGTTCGTGGTAGTGTTTATAGACGACATCTTAGTTCACTCCCGGAGTAGGGAGGAGCATGCGGGACACCTGAGGACGTGCTTCGAGTCCTCCAGGATAGAGAGCTTTACGCTAAGCTCTCTAAGTACGAGTTCAGGATGTCTGAGGTGACATTCCTGGGTCATATAGTTTCCGCCGAGGGTGTCATGGTTGACCCGGCGAAGATAGAGTCTGTTTCCTCATGGCCGCCTCCTAGGACGGTCAAGGAGGTGCGCAGTTTCTTGGCCTTAACGGGTTACTACCACCGTTTTGTTGAGGGTTTCTCCGTGATCGCACGACCGCTCACTTCCTTGCTAAGGAAGTCTACCAGGTTCGTTTGGTCCGAGCCTTGTCAGCACATCTTCGAGGAGCTGAAGAGGAGGTTGACCTTCGCTCCCGTTTTAGCCCAGCCTGAGGGCGTAGAGGATTTTGTAGTGTATTGTGACGCCTCCAAGCTAGGATTGGGGTGCGTCTTGATGCAGAGAGGTAGGGTTATTGCGTACGCTTCTCGGCAGCTGAAGCCGTACGAGGAGAATTACCCTACCCATGATCTTGAGCTAGCGGCAGTGATTCATGCCCTAAAGATCTGGCGACATTACTTGTACGGTGCTACGTGCCAGATCTTCATAGACCATAAGAGTCTGAAGTTATATTCACTCAGCGGGAGTTGAATAACCGCCAGAGGAGATGGTTGGCGAACGTAGTCGCCGATGCTTTGAGTAGGGGGATACCTCGAGAGGAGGCTATAGCTTGGCTTATGGTTCAGCCACAGTTGCAGAGGGATTTGATAGGATTGGAGTTGGATATCCGGTTCCCGGATACGAACTGTTGTTTGTACGAGTTATAGGTATTACCTGACCTGTCCGGAGAGATCCGGCAGAAGCATGAGGGATGTCTCATTTTGATGAGGATCCGGGAAAGGATGTCCCGAGGAGAGGCACCGCAGTTTATCACAGGAGCAGACGGGCTATTGAGACGACAGGGACGTATTTGTGTACCCTCAGACCAGGAGTTGAGAGAGCGGATTTTGCATGAGGCACATTCCACACCTTACTCGGTGCACCCAGGCACGAGTAAGATGTACCAGGATATTAGGAGGTTTTATTGGTGGGGCAGGCTCAAGCCTGATGTAGCTAGATATGTGGCCCGATGCGCGACCTGCCAGCAGGTCAAAATCGACCACCAAACACACGGAGGAGAGCTTGACCCACTGCCCGTGCCGCAATGGAAGTGGGAGGACATATCCATGGATTTCGTTACCGGTCTGAGACCGAGTAGGAGCTTCGACGCGATATGGGTAGTAGTAGGTTGGTTGACGAAGACCGCGCGTTCCATCCCTATACGGAAAACGTGGCCGGTGATTCGTTTAGCCGAGGAGTTTACCCGTCAGATTGTGAGAGTACACGGTGGTTCTCGTGTCACAAACCTAAGTTGAATTAGAACGTGATACGACTTAATAATAAAAAGATAATAAACCGGACTTGTGTGTTTTGGAGTATGTATCTGTTATGTGATGTATATGTGTATGTGCCTTCACCTTTTTTCTAATGCTTCGAATATGAGCTAACGGTTTTAAACCGTTCATGTAGATGCTTGCAGGTTAGGGACGCCGCCGAGTGAGGTGGAGGAGTGTTTGAGTCTAGATACGACTTAGAGGATACCCTTTTGTATAGGGTTACCCGATGGTAGTAGGTTCAGAGGTACCCATGAGATTCGCGACTGTCCCATTTTTGTAGGGACCCGTGTTTTACTAGTTGACTTCTCTGTCATGCCAGTAGAGCATGAAGAAGTCATACTAGGTATGGATTGGATGGATAGACTTTCTGCAGTCTTAGATATAGGTAGGAGGATTGTTACCCTCTCTACCGAGTTAGGACAGATAGAGGTTTTCCGAGGTTGGGACCTTGGAAAATCTGGCATGGTTATCAGTACGATACGAGCAGCTAGACTGATCGCACAGGGTTGTGAGGCCTTTTGGTGTTATGCCATGAAGGAGGGGGAGAGTCCAACATTAGAGGATATCCCAGTGGTCTGTGATTTTGCAGATGTGTTTGCTGAGCCGTCCAGTTTTCCGTCTCAGAGGAGTGTGGACTTCGGTATCGAGTTAGAGCCTGGTACGAGACCGATCTCGAAGGCCCCCATATCGGATGGCGCCTATTGAGATGTTGAAGCTGAAGAAGCAACTCGAGGAGTTGGCCGAGAAGGGTTTTATTCACCCTAGTGTATCTCCAACGGGAGCACCTATTCTCTTCGTACGGAAGAAGGACGGATCGTTGAGATTGTGCATAGATTACAGAGAGCTGAACAAGGTGACCATTAAGAACAAGTATCCATTGCCGTGTATGGATGACTTGTTGGATCAGCTTCAGGGAGCGACAGTATTTTCCAAGATTGATCTGCGCTCAAGATATCACCAACTGAGGGTGAGAGAGCAGGATGTGCACAAGACAGCATTCCGGATCAGATATGGCCACTACGAACTTGTAGTGATGCCATTTGGGCTTACGAATGCCCTAGTCGTCTTTATGGAGTTGATGAACATTATCTTCATTGACTTCCTGGATCAGTTTGTGGTGGTCTTCATAGATGAAATTCAAGTGTACTCTCGCAGCCGAGAAGAGCATGCAGGACATCTGAGGATTGTATTACAAGTTTTGAGGGATAGATAACTTTATGCTAAGTTTTCTAAGTGCGAGTTCTAGATACTAGAGGTAGCATTCCTGGGTCATATTGTTTCCGCCGAGGGGATCAAGGTTGATCCAACGAAGATAGAGGCCGTAGCAGCATGGATTACACCGACGAACGTCAAGGAAGTACGTAGCTTTCGTGGCCTAGACGGTTATTACAAACGCTTTGATGAGGGATTTTCTGTGATTGCCCGTCCACTGACGAGTTTGCTGAGGAAGACTACCAGATTTGTTTGGTCTGATCAGTGTACGTAGAGTTTTTAGGAGCTGAAGGGACGTCTGACTTCTGCTTCTGTTTTGGCACAACCAGAGGATACAAAGGGATTTGATCTGGTTAGAGTTGGACATTCAGTTTCCGGATGAGGATGCCCGGCTGAGTACTTTAGAGGTTCTACCTGATCTGTTGAGTGAGATCCAACAGAAGTAGGAGACCTGCCCGACCTTGATGAGGATACGAGATAGGATGTCTCGGGATGAGGCACCACAATTCCTGCTAGGAGCAGATGGAGTTTTGAGATGCCGCGGTCCCGTATGTGTACCTGCTGATACAGATCTGAGACCGAGGTTTTTACAAGAGGCTTACTGTACACCTTACTCTGTACATCCAGGTACGAGTAAGATGTATCAGGACGTGAGGTGTTTATATTGGTGGGGAGGGCTTAAGCCCGATGTGGCCAGATTTGTGGCACAGTGTGCGACCTGCCAGCAGGTCAAGGTAGAGCATTGCAGACCTGGAGGTGAGCTCCATCCACTTCCTGTTCCATAAAGGAAGTGGGAGGACGTCACCATGGACTTTGTGACTGGACTGAGACTGAGCCGGAGTTTTGATGATATCTGGGTCATAGTAGACAGATTGACGAAGACGGCACGTTTCATTCTTATTAGGGAGATGTGGCCGGTGAGCAGATTAGCTGAGGAGTACCATAGGCAGATAGTGAGACTCCATGGTGTACCGAGGACGATCGTCTCTGACAGAGAGGGACGATTTACCTCGAGGTTTTGGCAGCAGATTCAGATTGCCCTAGGGACGAGTTTGCACTTTACTACTGCGTTCCATCCTCAGACAGATTGTCAGTCAAAGAGGACCATTCAGATGTTGGAGGATATGATGCGAGTTTGTGTGTTGGCATGCATCGATTGGGATGACCCCATATGAGGCACTGTATGAGCAGAGATGTCGCACACCGTTATGCTGAGAAGAGCCTAGTACGGCTAGTGGTTTGACACCTGAACAGATTCAGGATGATGTGGCTCGAGTAGCACTGATTAGAGAGCGGATGCTGACTTCCCAGAGCCGTCAGAAGTCGTATGCAGATAGGAGGCGTAGACCTCTAGAGTTTAGAGTTGGAGCCCATGTGTGGTTGAGAGAGTCCCCGACACGAGGTGTTAGGCGTTTTGGCCTTAAGGGGAAGTTGAGTCCCGATATGTCAAACCCTTCGAGTTTTTGGATCGGGTTGGGAGTGCAGCATACATATTAGCTTTGCCTGCGAGGTTAGAGGGTGTTCACCCTATGTTTCACGTGTCTCAGTTGAGGGAGTACATACCAGATCCGAGACATATCATGAGTTATGATGATTTGGTGGTTGAGCCGGACCACCCTTTTGTTGAGCACCCGATTGCAGTCCTAGAACGAGGTATGAGACGCCTGCGTTCGAAGGACATTCCTATGCTGAGGATACAGTGGTCGAGATGAGGACCTGATGAGGCTACATGGGAGACTGAGGATAGTATCCAGAGGAACTATCCAGAGTTTTATGCCGAGATAGATGTACCAGTAGGATCGACGAGTAGATCTTAGTACTATCTTGGTGATGTTATGCTTATGTGCTTATATGCCATGATGTGTTTATTTTCGTACTAGCTGTGATGTGATATGTGATCTTAGTAGATCTTATTGTGCTAGTACGACTGATATTTATAGCTGGAGATGGCTCTTTCCTCCATGCTATTGTGATATGTGATAGGTTTAGCTGGAGATGGTTCTTTCCTCCATGCTACTTTGATGGACATAGTATTGCTGGAGATGTTTCCTCCATGCCTTTCTATTATGAGTATGATACGGCTAGAGATGTGATCCCTCTAGGCCTTGTGATGTGTTTATGGTTTGGATAGAGATGGTTTCCTCTATGCCCTAGGTAGTGTTTTGTTGCTGGAGTTGACGGTTTCCTCCATGCTTATGTTTGAGGTTATAGAGAGAGTTGTATCTCGGCTTGTGAGTCCGAGGGATTGGGGATTTTACAAGTTTCGGAACGAAACTTGTTTTTAGGGGGGTGAGGTGTAAGAGCCTATATCTTTTGGAGCCACTTTGGCCTTAGCCGCCCCCGCGGGTTTGTAGAGCCGCCCTTGCGGCTGAGCCATGATCCGCCCCTACGGCCAGGAAACCTGCCCATGCGGTTTCCGGCGGCTGCAGCCGGCTTTGTTGACCCTTGACTTGTGCTTTACTCTTTTCCCTTCTTATTCTTTCCTTGGCTCATGATCAAGGGTTCCTTTTTCCTCTTCTTCAGCCTTCCTACGTCCTTCCTTCTCCCTTCTCCCTCCTTGGTCTTGTGTTGTTTTCTCTTTGAGTTTGGAAGAGTTTTGATGTGAGTTTGATGATGTTGATGATGGATGTTGTTGTTGCTGAGCTTGGAAGCTAGCTGTGTGTGTGTGTTGATCTTCATGGCAGCCTAAGACCACAAGTATGGTAAGTGATCTTGCTTCTCTTCTCTTCTTTCTTCCTTGATTCCACCTTCCTTAGCTTAGGATTAAATGATTGAATATAGATTGATGTTGGTTTATGTATGTATATGTATATGTGTAACTTTGGATGAGAGAAGACGTGATTTGATCACGTGAAGAGTGAAAGAATAACCGCGGGATCATCTTCTGCACTTTCGCTGCCCCCGCGGTCCAGCAAAGCACCCCTGCGGGTACCCTGACGCCGCACCCGCGGCCAGAAGCTACCGCCCCGCGGCCATTGTCCCAGCGCCTGCGCCCCTTGTCACCGCGCCCGCGGCTGAGTTCCGCCGCGCCTGCGGGTTGCCTGTTCCGCCCCTGCGTCCCTTGTGTCACGCAGGTGCGTCTTGTTCCGGGTCTACCTAGAGTTAGGTAGATCCTTTCCTTTCCTAGTTGAGCGTTTGTAGCATGCTAGGTATGTGTATGAGGATAGAATGAGGATTATCAGGTTATCGTTTATGCCGGTTATGGCTTTGAGGTTTATGAGTTAGGATACGATCCTTATGGATCCCTTGGGTCTAGGTGTGACCCCTATGATGGATATGAGTTGATATATGTTGTGATGCCTTGTTTAGGCAGTGTTGATCTCCAGAGTTGGAGCCGTTTGAGTTGAGACTTCAGAGATTGAGGTAAGTCCATAGGACTTACTTAGCTGCTATCCATATATTGGATGTGTGCATGAGTGGTGTGTGCTATATTATTGATAGCCCGAGTTATGTTGATTATTACCGACCTATGGTTTAGTGATTGCCCATTGTAGGGCCGTGACAGCCTTGCCCACTCATCCCTATGGGAGACTGGGAGGTTCTCTGCGGAACATCCAGATCTGATACACGGAACGGGCACTGTCTCCATTCCCTCAGGGTACACGGAGGAGTCGTCTTGATTGACCACTCCAACTGGAATTACCACCGAGAGGCGAGGGTTATCTTCCTCGTGTCACATATGTTCATATTGATTTATATATATACGCTTGAGTGATTGGAACTTATAAAGATAATGAACTGGGTAAATGTGTGAAAGCATGATGATGTGTTATTATTATTCTTTGTGGTGTGATTGCGCTTATGCTTATCATCTATATATATGTGTATGGTTAGCTTACGGTTTTATACCGTGTTGTAGATCCTTTGCAGGTTAGGAGAACTGTAGAGTGATCCAAAGGGGTGATCCGTTGAGGGCTCCGTACACTGGGATTATTATCGTGGTTTATGGGATATTTGATGTACGGATATATGTTTCTTTTGTACTCAGTGGTACTTATGTACTACCTTTTGAGATATACATATATTAGTTTTACGTTTTGTATTTAATCTATCGGTAAATTGTTGTAAGATTCAGTGAACTTGTTGTCAGGCTAGAGTCAGGATCCATTGTGAGATCCTAGCCCAGTAGCACCTCGAGTCCTACGGATTTGGGGTGTTACAGGCAAGATACAAACACCTGACTATGTGAATGGTACCGAGTTACTCATCTTTCAAAGCCAACAATCCCCAAAAAGCTTTGCTTTTCATATCACTTCACATTTCACATCATTCGCACTTCTTCATACAATTCACAACACAACACACCTTCAAACTAAACATTCCTAATTCCCGGATAGGAGACAATATAATTCATGTTTGAGGAGCTAAGCATGATAAAGATAGAAGAAGAATGAAATCGAATTACCTAAATCATCCACATGCAATGTATAAGAACTTATCATGAAACTTCAACTATTCTAACTCAATACAACTAGACAAGGCAATTTTTATAAATCACATAAAATTCAAGCAAAGTATTCAAATCACATACAGGCCATAAATCAAATTAAGCTCAAAATAGTAAATCAAAGGCTAATTCACTTAGACAATATCATCATAGGAGTCGTATTATTCCTAGAAGCACATCTTTTTTATGCATGCTAAAAGGAAACATGTGATAAGGACATTCAAACTATCTAAATGCAATGCAAAATTATGCAATAAAAGGAAAAGTGCTAAAAGACTGCAAGTATCCTACCCCATACTTAAAACTCACATTGTCCCCAATGTGAGGATTAAATAGAAGTGAAAAAGAATACTCACAACAATGTAAAAATCAGTGATATGGCTCATCCATGTGGAAGTGGTAGTGAAAACAAGCGGCTGTGCAAACTCCTTCAAGCATCTCTTCTTCATTTATTACCTAATACCTACAAAGACAAAAGACATCAAAACGCGCAGAAACGCAAAAGCAAAAACAAAAGCAAAAAGACTCTTACCTCGGGTTGCCTCCCGAAAAGGGCTTGGTTTAAATTCTCTAGCCAGACCCAATTTCGTGGTTGCCTTAGCTCACATCAAAAACCATGGACTGCTCATCCAGTCCTTGCAACCACTTTTCACAGGACCCATAAAGTCTTTTCTTGAGAACTCTCTTCATGTCCTTGTGGAAGATCTCCACTCTTTCCAGCACCTTGGGATGGTATGGAATAGCAAGCTTGTGGGTTACCCCATACTTAAACGATGACCTCTTTCGATCTGGAGGAAGTTTCAATCTAACCTTGGGAGGTTCCTTTGGAACTGCCCTCCAGCTTTTTGGCGTACCTAAAGTAGGATGGAAGACTTCAAGACGACTATCAACAGATCTCGGCCAGCTCTGGGTGAAATCTTGGCCGAGATTGGTACATGAGAGGCCGATATTTTTCTTCTGTAATGGGATCTCGGCCGAGATGGATGTGATCTCGGGCCGTGATTTAGCTCCTTGCTGCGAAATCTCGGCCGAGATAGGTAGGATCGCGGGGCAAGATTCAACTCTCTATTGTGGAATCTCGGGCGAGATAGGTAGGATCTCGGGCAAGATAGGTAGGATCTTGGGCGAGATCGGGACGAGAATTTCTGAGTCTTCGTCCTCCTTCGTCAGCTCTTCATCCTCGACCTTGGTGTTGACGGGAAGGACACTCAACTTGTCGATTTCCTTTTTGCACATGTCCTCCGGTCGAGCCTTTTCTCTGCATAACAAGGTGCTCTGAAACTCGTCAATCCTCCTCATTAATACTTCATATTTCAACATAAATTGATTTTCGGGAGGTTGTTGCAGAGGTTGCATTTGAGGTTGTGGGGGCGTGAGAGTTTCTCAAAAAGGATTGTAAATTTAATCCCCACGATACCTCCAAGAGCAAAACTCGCCATTCTTGGCCATCTTGTACCTAGAGAATACAAAGAGAAAGAAAACAAGATCAAAAGTAGCAAGAAAGACCTACACTATAAATAATCAAAGCAATGCAAATTAACTTAAACCAGTCCCTGGCAACGGCGCCAAAAACTTGTTCGCTAGTTTTACCCCCTATAAATCTCTATCAATAATGATAGAAACTCACACGATTGAAAAACTAGGAAGGGGTAGTTTTAAATTTATAACCTGTAATAAATCCCCTAAATAGCAACAAACCCACAATGTATGGATCGTACGAAGTAGGACAAATATTCCAGGGTCGAACACAAGGACTGAGAGGATTAATCTGCAGCAATGATTAAAGATAGTATAGATCTAGAATAACAAAGAGGGTTGGAAAAGATAAGGGAAAGAGAAGTCAAAGGTTTTGGAAAAGGGATTTGGTTTACTCTCAATTGAATGTCACCTTCAATCAAAAACAGTTTTATAAAACAAAGGGAAATAAAAGATAATCAAATTAAAGGCAAGAAAATGGATTCCAAGGATTCAAGATCATTGTTTATACACATGGACTCAAGATAATCTCACAAAGCATATATGATTGAAAAACATAGAGGGATGAACGTTTCTCAACTAATGTTCTATTACAATTACGTCTCAAGAACATATATATTTCTAATTCCTAATTACCTTTTACCATTACATCTCAAGGTAAAGAGGGAGAAATCGCAAACAAACCTTATTGCTTAATTAAGGATCAAATAACCCTTTATAGTTACGTCTCAGGAATTACTTGCCTTAAAGAAGGAATAATGACACATTCAATCCAACAAAGGTTGAACCTTTATTACCTAAGAACAAGTTCTCTTATGTATGTAAGAAGGAATATCTCAGTTACGACTCAATTCCAACTTAATTTGCTAGTTTAGAAGATCTCTAAACCTGTCTAAATCCAAACCATTCCATAGGTTTTAAAGTGATTCAAACAATTATAGGGAACAATCCCTCATTGTCCAAGGTGTAAAAAGATCTTTATTTACCTTGGAACCACAAAAGATCTATCCAATAACAATCATATCAAAAGACAAACAAAAAAATAACAAAAGGGGAAGAAAGAACTCAACTTCGAATGAATGAAAACTTGCAATCTTGTCAAATCTCGAATCAACAAATGTCTCTGAACAAATCTGAATGAGAAAGTGCGAAACTTTAATCTAAACTAATCTAAACTATGAAGAACAAAGGTTGAAGAAGACGGCAGGGTAGGAGACGGCTCCCCCCTTCTAGGGTAACTTCTGGGCGACTCCCAACCAAATCGAACACCCCTTGGAATGAGTCCAAGGCTTCCTTTTATACACAAGACCTAGCTAAAAGACATTGGGCGCGCGCGAAAAAGGAAAAAGCCCGTAAACGAAATAAGACGATCAGGGAAAATCTCGGGTGGAATCTCGGGCCGAGATTTTTCACTATCGGGACCGAGATTTCGTCTTCGATTTTCAGCGTTCTTGGATCTCGGTCAAATCAAACGAGATGCCGACCGAGCTGCACAACAGTAGCTTGAATCACGGGTTGAGATGTTTCTATCTCGTCCGAGATGACTCCTTAGTCGTTCCTTTATCTTTAGCTTGATTCCTAGCCCTTTCCCGTGCACGTATGCTCGCTCCAATGCATCCACTCCGAGGCTTGATCCTCAAATACGTCGTTTTAGCTCCAAAATGCGTCAAATCACCTACAAAGCCACAAATAGTGTGTGTAGACATTTATTCTTGCAAATTAGAACTAAACAAGCATAAATGGCTCAAACTAAGGCTAAACATGAATGCGGAATGGGGAAATCTACCTAAATGCATGACTAAAACAAGTCGATAAATCATGTTATCACCGGAATCGGCCGAAAATCGCCAGTGACTAGGGTTTTTTGGATGTTCGGGGATATTTAAAAGTAATCTTATATCTATTAAAGGAGAGTCTTCTTTTTCCACGTGTCACATCCAGGTTTCCCACACCCCCCAATTTTTTGTTAAATCTATTTTTAATTTAAATATAAACTGACAATTTCAATAAATCCTAATAAAATCAGAATATCAAGTAATTATGGGTTTACTATTTTTTACGATCTGTATCAAAATATGATTGAAGGGAAGTTTACTATTTTTTACGATTTGTATCAAAGCACAAAATTTTCAAAGAAATATTTCATAATATTAGATTTTAACAAATCCCGTGCAGTGCACGGGTAATACACTAGTAATAATTAGGATTTGAGAGTGTTATCCAAACTAGTTGAAGCCTATTTAGATTCGTGGTTTCTAAATTACCCGAGGAAATTGCTAAATGTCACATAAACTACGCAATTCGCGTGCGTAGTTTCGGTTTTTCACTCCAGATTCCAACTACGTGTTTGGCGTGCTTAGTTGGAGCCGAGGTGAAGCCGGAAAGAGCTGATAGACTACACTATCGGGAAGCGTAATCGGGAAATTTTTTTGAAAAGAAAAAGAAAAGGAAACTACTACTATGCTTGCCAAGTGCGTAGTAGTAGTTGATTTTTTTAAAGAAAGTACCACTACTACGCATCTGGAGAGCGTACTAATAGTTGATTTAATAAAAATACTACTACGCTTGCCAAGTGTGTAGTAGTAGTAGTTGGTAAAAGAACTTCGCATGTGGGTCCTTATCGCGTACCTCTCCGTCTTCTTCCTCGTGAGCAGTCCCGTTCGAATCGAAAGGTGAAAGGTGAGCAATCCCTGTCCTGATTTCAATTCAATTCAATTCCGTATGAATGTTGTCCCAATCGATTGAATTTTTGAAACCCTAATTTAAGCAGCATAACTCGGTTTCAGCGTTTGAACTCTAATTGAAGCAGCGTTTGGACTCGACTCGACTTGAACTAGTGTTTCGACTCGACTTTAGCAACGGCTAGTCTTCTTCTTGTCTTCGTTCTTCGTTTGAATCCGGCTAGACTCGGTTGGACTCAACCTTGTTCCATTTCAGTGTTTGAATCCGATATTAGCGTTTGGACTCGACTCCAACAGTGTTTGGACTTGATTTTAGTGTTTGAATCCAATTTCTTCGTTCTTCCTTTGAAACCGACTGAAGCGGTGGTTAGTCTTCTTCTTTATCTCCCTGCATTGTTGGATATGGAACAAGGTTGAAAAATTAGAATCCCTAATTTCTATGTTTAAAATCAAGAAGAAAATCTAATTCGGATCCGGAAATTCAAGCAATGACGGGTGAAAAATGAAAGGTGAGTATCTAGAAGTTGAAATTATAACCCGATTTGATCTAAAACCCGGAATTTTTATTAGATGTAAATCGAAAAAAGAAAGCCGGAATTTTGAGTGAATTGAATTGAATGGAAATTGAAATGGATACTCGAATTTGCTTCCATTGAAATTGAATCAGCCATGATAGTTTGGTGTTGTTTTTAGTCACGATGGGTTGATGTTTTTGTAAGTTTGAATCGTTTTTATTGAATTTTGTTATCGTTGCTTATTGTGGTTCATGTTTAATTTCTTATTCTTGTTGTTTGTTTGAATTGATAAATGAATTGTTGTTGATTTTGCTATTGTTACCATTGTCGTCATGATTAATGCGTCATTTTGGTTTGCTTAAATTAGATTGATAGAAATATGCATCTTGTTTTACTTAGATTGATAGGAACATCTCTAGTAGACCCGTGACTGCATCGGGGGTGATAGAGCGGTTTGCCTCCGCTCAATGGCCCCTATGTTAACGTTAGGGGCTAATGTTGACCAGTCTTGGACGCATATCAGCGAGATGGTTGATGTGCCTCATGCGCATGACGATGATGCCTCGGAGATCCAGCTATACGAGATGAGGATGATTTGGAGGAGGACATTCAAGAGGCCATTAGGGTTGAGGAGGAGGTCCTCACATATCCAGTTGTCCGAGAAGAGGAGGACATTAGGGTAGAGGAGGAGCTCCTCACATATCCATTTGTCCAAGATGAGGAGGTTTTGGAGGAGGACTCACTAGTACAATTACCACTTTTTATGACGTTTCAACCATGACGGTTGATAAAAAAAAGTCATGAAAAATACCTATAATGACGTTTATTTTAATAAACGTCATGAAATTTGTTGATGTGAAATATCTATGGCGTTTCTCAAACGCCGTAAATTTTATGGCGTTTCTAAACGCCGTAAAAATTTACGGATTCTCACGAATTTTTTTCACACCGAATCTTCATGGCGTTTTTTAAACGCCATAAAATCCACGGCGTTTAAAAACGCCATGACTTTTACAACGTTTAACAAACGCCATAAATAGTTTGGCTGATTTTTTTTTCCGCGGATTATTGATAGCGTTTTTTTAACACGCCGTTAAAGCAGGGCGTTTCTTTAAACGCCATTATATATATTAATTTCTATATATGTAAAAAATATCTCTAGGTCGGCCTTTTGAGAATTCGAGAACCAAATTCACCAAACCCTAATGCCGCAACTTCTCCATCGCCTGCGATCCTATCGATCTCAACGATTCCATAAAGTTCTCCACATCGATCCCAATCTCGCTAGATTGAATGACGATTTTGCAGGCTTGCTCATGCCGAAGAACGGGAAGCTAGAGAAGTGACGCGGACTTGTGTTCAAACGGTGGGTCGAATCGCTTGAGTTAGGTCGTAGGTTCGGACTTGTGGGAGAACACAAAGGCGATGGGTGAGCCTCGAGGTTGTAGACGGTATGAGCTTCCCTGTTGTTTTGTGGTATTCCAACGAAGAGGATCGGGAATGGCGACACAACAAGTTGAACCTTCTTCTCTTTCTTTTTTGCATTGTGTTTGATGTTGATAGGAAGGAGGTTGAGAACTGTGATTGTCTTCAATGTTGAACCTTCTTCTCTTTCTTCTTTGTCTTGAGTTTTTGTTGTGTGGTATTGGTATCAAATTGGTGTTTTTGTTTCGAAAGTTGATGTTCTCACTAAGTTTAGTTCGCATTATATGCGTAGTAGTCACTTTAATTCCATAGATTAGGGTTATCTGCTTGTTCATGATAGTTTGTTTAGGGTCTATGTTTTGTTTCAAGATCCAGAAATTTCAACAAGGTAAAGTTGTATAAATTAGGGACTCAATACACCATTCTATTGCTTTTCTGATCCTTTAGGTTTCATCCTATTCCTTTAAATTATGTTCGGGGTTTGAAGTTTTCTTTCTTTAACCAGTATCAAATCCAGCGAAATAGACATTCATTTAGAATGACTTGCCCTTTTATACATAGATATTGAGTAAACTAAATTTAGAATGACTGTATTGGTTACTAGATCTCTACTTTCTATTGATATGTTGACATTGTGTTCAATATATTGCTAGTATTTTTCATATTTATATAGATATGTTGATCCCCCTAATTATAATTGCAAGTCTGAGCATCTTATATAAACAAGGTACATATTGGTTACTAGCTCTCTACTAAGTTCCTAATGCTTTTGGTGAGCCCTACTTCCATTTAAAATAATGATAACCTATTTCTTGTAAACATAATATTGGCTTAGTTGTATGTCTTTGCATTATGTGGTATTCATCTTGACTTGTGTAGTCTTATCCAATACATGATCCATTATTTTGTGTGTTTTTTTTTTTTAATTTCTAGCGAATATAAGTTGTTGATGAGCAATTTTTATGCACATTGTTGATATAAAATCTACAACTTTTACTTGTGAGTGTTGTAGGAAAATCTTGTCACGGTGAGAAGGGAGAAGAATGCTTTTGATCCATTATTTTGTGTGTCTATGAATGCTTTTGAGCTGATATCTAGGTCGTAGGGCTTCAGTCTGGATAATCTGAGAAAATCATATAAGTACATCCAAGTGCTCATTGCAAAAAAATAAATAAAGGAAACTTGCTTCTTATGCTTTCTCATATCCACAATATTTCCTATTTTGATTAATTTGAACTCTTTTTTGCATTTGATATCATTTCTTTATTCACAAAAAGTTGTCAAGACTTAAACACGTTAGCATACTAAGGTTTTATGGGTATTTTGGTTAATCCGAACTCCCTTTTGTGCAGCAATTGAAGATTTGATTATATTGGTCACCAAGGTCCACATGGAAGCAATAGAGGACCACCTACAAAATGCTTTTGGAGAATCAAGAACCTACTTTTGAATCTGGATAGACGTACTGGAATTGTCAAGTTGTGATTAGGAGTATATATGAAATCATATGAGATCTATTACTTGTATTTTTTTTGTTTCTGGTCATTAGATATGGGTTTACAAAGAGAATTTTGATTCCCCTTTGGCTAAGTTTAGCAATTCTATGTGGGTCTTTAAAACATCTAGGCCTTTATAAAGGCCAAGTCAACATGCAGATAACTATTGTAATTTACATTTCAAAAGAATATATATCATTATTTGGAATTTGCAATAGCTATTTTTTAGAATATTATCATTCAAATTAGCGGACTGGTTTGAACTATTTTTTACCATTTTTTTTTAAAAAAATGCACAATATTTCATGGCGTTTATTAAATGCCATAAAAAGTCAAATCCATGGCGTTAAAAAAACGTCATGTAAAGTCAAATCCACGGCGTTTTTTAAACGCCATGTGAAATCCATGACATTTAAAAAACGCCATAAAAAGTCACATTCATGGCGCTTAGAAAACGTCATGAAAAGTCACATCCATGGCGTTTAAAAAACGCCATGAAAAGTCCAATACAACAACGGCGTCACTTTCGATGGCGTTACGGGACGGCGTTTAAAAACGCCGTAAAAGGTCTTCCATGACATTTTTGAAACGCCGTGGAAGACCTTATATGTACTAGTGACTATACGGTTAAGGATGCCCTAGAGGAGGATGAGCACCTAGGTGATAGATGTATTTTAAGAGGAGGAGGTCGAGGTCCCAAGTGATAGGGACATTTTAGTGGAGGAGGTCTGAGACTCCCGTCCTTCGACTCTTGACACCTAAAAGTATTGTGACACACATGTGGCCAACGACATATGGGAGGGTATTGAGAGAGGGGTTTTACATGTTCATTGACATCTCTTGATAGTTGCACAGTGGACCGTGGTTGTTAGACTACAACCGGATGATCCAGGGACTTGGTTATGGTTTGCTCGTCGTAGTGGACTCTCCAGCTTGCACGAGTTCGACTACAGAAGTCCCGACGCTAGTTCGATATCTGCATTTGTGGAGCGTTGGTACACGGAGACCAACAACTTTCACTTTCCTTGGGAACACTTCACGATGTTGTGAATATATAAGGATTGCAGATTGACGGGGATATGCTCACTAGTACCTCGAGCCTTGACACTTTGATAACTTTATGTGAGGATATTTTTGATATGTCCGGCGATGATGTTAGGAAGCAAATCAATGAGGGAGGGATCAGACTTAGCTTGTTAGATGAGAGGATTACACGTATGAGAGGTGATGGCCTTCATCCAAAGCGCGTCGCTAGTAGATATCTACTTATATTGATATCGTCGACCCTATTTTGGGACAAGACTACAAACCGGGTGAAGCATCAATTGTTAGATGTTGTACGGGATCACGAGAGGACCGGGGCGTTATCTTGGGGGTTCGGCGGTGTTAACTGATTTTTTTAGAAAATTAGGTAAGCCCTCTCGTGGAGGATTTGCATAGCTAGATGGATGCTATCTCCTACTCCAGGTATATTTAGCCTTTGTCTTTGTTTTTCTATTTTGAACTAGAATATCTTATAATTATTTCATTACATCTTAATGGTTTGTGAGTGTAGACTTGGATATGGAGATATTTTTCGGCTTTGCGAGGTGTTGCGCACACGGATCCCGATAGACATGGATCAGGTCGGTTTGCATTACGGGCATATATGAGGCCTCATGGCTTGTAGTATGATGACAGTGCCAGATGGTATAGAGTTCAGTTGGATCAAGGTAGAGTGGAGGGTGTAAGATTTTAATGATCTTTCACTATTTTTTTTTTGGGTTTTTGATTTCTTCGGTCTTCCTTTTTTTTTTGCAAAATACATCCGGCTCCTTTAACATCGAATACCCTGGGTTCCTCATGTTTTGGTAATATCGACCCATGTTTTCAATATGGTATGGACTGAGTTTTCCTTCCCTATGATCCTTATGCATTTGTGTACAAAGGATATCTTCTAGAGAAATATCATTATTTGTGATTAGGATTTGCATGTAATGAAAATAATAAATATAACACACAAGAGAAATTTGCGTACCTAGATAAATAGGTGTTTGTTGGAGTCCTTCATCTTCTTCAACATTCACCTGGTCCCACCTTATTTGCCTCCAAAATTTATGTATCTCCAACAAACTAATCGGCCTACCAGCTTGGATGGCATTTGCAAATTCGTGCACACAAGGAATTCCATAAGTGTATCTCCAATACCAATCGTGACATTCAGAATCATACTGCCCCTCCAATGTTTTTTTTATGATTCTCAATGAGGTATTCCATGCATACATGTGTTGGATATCTTTTACAAGACTATGACAAACATCGAATTATCTTTTACCTCTAAAATGTGAAAGTCATGTGTCTCTCCACAGAAATCATGATTTTTTCGATTTTGATCATTCAACATCAAGTAAATGTTTTGACCAACATTGTCAAATCCACCTTGTGATGACATCAAAGTATTCTTTAGCAATTTGTGTGCACTCTCAACCCTATAACAAATATAATACACGATAAAAGTTTTAATAATACAAATAAAAATAATAAATATAAGTCACGAGAGAATTTTACTTACCTATTTGTGGTCCTTGTTCCAAAGTGATGATATCTATCCTTCCTTGCTCGAACAAGACATTCCTTGAACATTATCAACCAAGTATTCTCAAGATAGGTCATTAGGTTACACTTATCACCCTATTTCACTTTCATCTTGTGAAGCCACTCCTCATATGATACGGGGTTAGCCGTCAGTTGGCCCGATCTTTCAACACCAAAACTCGCAATGAAGAAAATGGATAAAAAGATGGAAACTTGAAATAAAAAGATGGAGGAATGATCCAATGATGGTGAATGATCGATAGATGGATAGATCTGGTTGAACCCTTAAGGCAACCAAGAGCACGATAGGGAAACTAAGGCCCTAACACACAACTTGGAATGACTTGAAGAAGCCCTTCCGCTATAATCTCACACAGAGGGGAAAGCGATTGTCCTCAAAGCACGAGAAGTCACCCGGAGATGATTGAGAGCACCAACTTGCCAATCCAAGTGACACAACTCAAAACAGCGCCATAGTTGCTGGGCAAACGGATTCTGCTCACACAATAAGATGTCTTGATTCCACGAGAAGAGTATGGGATAGAAGAGAAACAATACCCGAAAGTACTTGTGTTTAATTCATTCAAAGGTGAGAGAGGATGACATCCACCCTAGGCCTTATATAGGCTAGAGGTGCGCCATCTTTTATTTAAAAGATGTCCAAGAATGGGCTTTAAAATAAGAAGCAAGCTGGGCCTAATTTAGCCACTTAAATTAGCCCGAATTCTCCTTTCTTCCAATGCAGCTCCACGCACCTCCTTTGCATTTTTAACTCGTGGATCTCGGCCTTTGATCTCCTCCGCATCTTGACTGCTCTTCTCCACGTCTTGACATCGAATCCTCCTTCTTGCCCATGCATATGTGATCATGCATGCACGTGAGGAACATAGCTTCCGGGTAAGGCTTCTCTTAGTTCCAAGAAGCTCTCTATGACGTCTTCTTCTTGCCCATGCATATGTGTTTCCCATGCATGGATGTGTGTAGCTGCGTCTTTCTTCATACGAGATCAATCTTGATATTTCCCATCTCCAATCAGTAGTCTTCATTGCACTTCCGGAAATGGTCTTTGCACATATTCCATGAATGATCTCCATTCGGGTTATGTTCTGAGATGCTCCTGCATCATTCTCCCTTTCTTGAAAAGGATTCATCCACGAATCCTTGACATCCTTCCTAGAAATGAACCAAGGAGGCATCCAAATGTGGGATCCATCTGCTCTTGCTCCAAGTTGTGCTCTTACTTGTCCCCAAATCCCTATAAATATCACAACGAGAGCAACATTACAATTGTATTCCAAATTATCACAATATGTACTCAAGTTCTCATAATAAGAGGGTGAGGAAACTTCCCTAACGAGTTCAACACTTGTTCTGAAAATTATGTTGTTCAAAGGCATATTATCAATAAATTCAACAACACATGCATACATAAAATGATCAAGCACATCAAGTACAAAGGATATAGGCGCTTTATAGATCATAGGGGTTGTTTTTCTCTGTTCCCCAAAGCTGCTTTGTAACTTATAAAGTTTCAACTTAGGGTCTTCAACATGTGATTCATAATCATCCCTGAAGTCGCTTCTTACTATAAGAGGTCTATCAACATGTAAATCTCCCCAAATATGTAAACTTAAAGTAGAGGAGAGATCATAAGACCAAAAATCAGCATACTCATTATTATAGGCAATAAAATCGGTATGCCTAAGAAGAGATGCATTCATAATATTAAACTTCTGAAAGTTAGTATATACAACAAGAAGTTTAACACCATTAACGTGCACATCAATAGGAGCATTTTCTGCATTATGGACAATAAAATCAACATGCTCCCTAAAAGGCTCTCTAAAGTCAACAAAAGGCAAAATATGATCACAAGAAGGGGTAATAAACTTTTCAGCCATTAAATCATCATGTATCATATGCTTTCCATTAACTCTAGCCTTTGAATCATGTGGTTCATCACCAACTAACTCCTTATCACTATGATCATGCTCATCTAATCTAGACAAAGAGGGTTTAGAATCACTCCTTGTTGGGGCTGGGGTAACCCCAATTACCCTTTCCACTGAGGATGATGAAGATGGACTACAAGGAGGCGTTGTAAGAGGTGAAGTAGGGGGCTGACGTACTTGACTGGCTCGTTCCCTTTCTTTACTCCGTGCGTCCTCTTCCTCCGCCTGACGTCGTTTTTGCTCTTCCACCATTGCAATATCTCCTGCAGTCATGGGTTTAAGAACTATGCACTCTCCGCTAAATGTAAGAGCAAATCTATTAGTGATCTCAATATGTTCCACATTTCTCTCATGAATCCATGGAGAACCATATAACAAATGACATTGATGCATAGGAACAACATCACATAAGATAACATCCTTATAAGCTCCTATCTTGAAGTGGACCTCGACTTGTTGGTCTACTTTGACTAAATCCCGATCTTTTAGGCCAGATAACCTATAAGGATTGCGATGGTTTAAAGTAGGAAGTTGTAGTTTCTCGACCATCTCAATTCTAGCAAGATTATGTCGACTTTCTTTATCTATAATCGTACCAACAGTCCTGCCTTTGACTAGAGATCTAGTCTGAAACGAGCTGTTAATTTGATTAGTGCTAGATAAAGTTAGTGGCACATATTCACTTCTTATAGCATTTAAACAATCATGATCTTTTATCAAGTAAGAAGGGTTAGGATTACTCCCTTGATGTTCTTGCTTGACTTTCTTCTTCATCTCTTGTGCTGGTAGCCGTTTTTCAAGAGTAGTGAGCATCCGACCTGATCGATCATACTCATCCTTGAAGTAAACATGGTCCTTGTTAAGGTTAGTGGGCTTAGGAACCCCATAGTCAACTCCTTTCCCCAAGGCACGTACATATTCCATTGGTTCGTTTGGTTGATTTCTCTTATTACGTCCATCCAAGACATCTAGTCTCTCCATAACCTGAGCTACTTTTGCTATTTTCGTCTCGTATTCCAAAGCATGTTGTGCGTCGGCTACTCTCTTATCACGTGCATCCAAGACATCTAGTTTCTCCGTAAACCGAGCTAGTGCGGCTTCGGATATCCCGTGCTTGTTCTCCCTTCCTGAAGCATTCATGACTCAAAACAAGCAACACATTAAGGTTAGTTAAAGATAAACTCTTAGACTACCCTCTTCAATTGTCTCGCTCAGAACCTATCTCGTAAGCTTCGTAACTTCCTTTTAGCCGGTTTGCGAGGATCACTGTGAATCTACAAGAAAAATGTCTCAAGCAATCAACAGTTTAATGCGTTCAGGCAAGAAAACAAGGTGAACGAACCAGATCTCAAAGGGAAAAAGCCTTTTTTGTGTGGTGCTAGCAAGAAAAGCAAAACTAAACTCGCCTGCAATATTTTCAACTAACAAATCAATAATCTCAAAATAAAAAGATAATTTGCGGCCTTTTGAAAATTAAAATACAAAAAGGAAAAGGGAAATAAAAGAGAAAAAGGCAATAAAGGAAAAAAGAAACAAGTAAAAAAGGAAAGGAAAGGCAAAAGGAAACAAGGGAAAAATTAAAGGGAAAAGGGAAAGGGAAAAAAAGGAAGGAGTGCAATTTATGGTTGCCCTGCAACGATGTAGAGAGCTCCCAGGGAAGCAAATATATATCAATCACGCTCAAAAGGGACGCCTGACAAAACAAAACTCGCACAAGATGCACAACCGCGGAAACTGAATAACTTAGCTCGCAAGTAACGTCTCTTTTTTTTGTTTTTGTACGGCCTTTGGCCTTCTCTTCTTTTTCTTTTTTTTTGTACGGCCTTTGACCTTCTCTTTTTTTTTTTTTTTTTTTTTTTAACTAAACACTTGCGAGACTACCCACGAGTGGCGGGTGGCGGGTTGCGGGCTGCGGCGGGGCTGCGGTGACGGGGTAGCAGCGGCGGAGCAGCAGGGCGGCGACGGAGCGGCGGCCGGCAGCTGGACTTCTTCAGCTCGGTCAAAAGTTTTTTTTTGGATCTCGGTTGATGGGCCGAGATAGGTCGGGTTGGGCCGGGTTGACAAGGCCCAACGGCTAGGGTTAGGGTTAAGGTTTAGCGACGCCGGAGGCGACGGCTAGGGTTTCGAGGGGGCGACGGCTGCGGCGCAGAGATAGAAATCTCGGCCGGGATAGGTTCGGGTTTCGGCTGAGGCTGAAAGGGCTGGGCGGCGGCTGATGCTTTGGGCGGCGGCGCAAAGGATGACGCCTGTAGGAGCGGCGGGATAGGGTGGCGGCTGAGGGTGGCGGGCAAGGGCTGAGGCCGTAGCCTCGGGTGAAGGTTGCGCAAGGGCGGAGCCTTGGATGGGCGGTGCCGGTGGTGCCAAGCGGCGGGTATTGGGTGGCGGCACGTTTTGTGGTGGTGGACGGGTGAGATTCCGATCAAAACGAGAAAAGATCTAATCTTAGGCAAAAATATGTATTAAAATTAACAATAGGCCACAAAAATCCTTCTTTTCAAAAATTTGAATGCGGAATTGAAAATCGCAGAAAAATAACGAGAATAGTAGAACTAACCGTTACGGATCCTGCTCCGGTGACTCTTTTTGTGCAGAACTTCCTTGACGGATCTTGAAAGCTCGAATTTTTTTTGTGTTTTATATGGGACGTGTGAGAAGGTGTTGATGAACCTGAAGCTCTGGTACCAATTTGATACGGGGTTAGCCGTCAGTTGGCCCGATCTTTCAACACCAAGACTCGCAATGAAGAAAATGGATAAAAAGATGGAAACTTGAAATAAAAAGATGGAGGAATGATCCAATGATGGTGAAGGATCGATAAATGGATAGATCTGGTTGAACCCTTAAGGCAACCAAGAGCACGATAGGGAAACTAAGGCCCTAACACACAACTTGGAATGACTTGAAGAAGCCCTTCCGCTATAATCTCACACAGAGGGGAAAACGATTGTCCCCAAAGCACGAGAAGTCACCCGGAGATGATTGAGAGCACCAACTTGCCAATCCAAGTGACACAACTCAGATTAGCGCCAAAGTTGTTGGGCAAACGGATTCCGCTCACACAGTAAGATGTATCTATTCCACGAGAAGAATATGGGATAAAAGAGAAACAATACTCGAAAGTACTTGTGTTTAATTCATTCAAAGGTGAGAGAGGAGGACGTCCACCCTAGGCCTTATATAGGCTAGAGGTGCGTCATCTAGGGTTTCTTACGGGCTTTGGGCTTGATCCAAGATTGAGCCCAATCTAACTAAAGAGATAAGATCAAATCTTTAAGAGATAAAATCAAACTAAAAGGAATTAAAATAAAATAAACTAATTAAAAAAGCAAGCCCATCTTTTATTTAAAAGATGTCCAAGAATGGGCTTTAAAATAAGAAGCAAGCTGAGCCTAATTTAGCCACTTAAATTAGCCCGAATTCTCCTTTCTTTCAATGCAGCTCCACGCACCTCCTTTGCATGTTTAACTCGTGGATCTCGGCCTTTGATCTCCTCCGCATCTTGACTTGATGCAGGTTCATCTCAGGACCTAGCCCGAATGGAGATCATGAGCATGGAAGCTAGGAAGCACGGAGTGTTGATTACTCTAAGGAGAAGGAGAGGAAGAATTAAGGACATTCCTCAACATGGGAGGAGATTATTCATGAAAGAGATGAGAAGACCGTTTCCGGAAATACATTGAAGACCTTTGATTGGAGATGGGAGATAACATGCATGATCACGTATGCATGGGCAAGGAGGAGAGTTCGAGAAGCTTCCAAATGCTACGTGGAAAAGAGGAGATCATTTGGACGTTTTATATGTCTAATGGGCTTATTTAAAATGTTAAATAAGGCCTTAATTAGATATATTAATCCACCCCATTGCTTCTTATTTTAAAGCCCATTCTTGTACATCTTTTAAATAAAAGATGGGCTTGCTTTTTAATTAGTTTATTTTATTTTAATTCCTTTTAGTTTGATCTTATCTCTTTAGCTAGATTGGGCTCGATCTTGGATCAAGCCCATAGCCCGTAGGAAACCATAGAGGACGTCCAACATGCCTATATAGGTCTTCTAGGACGTCATTCTCACCTTACCTTTGAATGAATTAAACACAAGTACTTTCGAGTATTGTTTCTCTTCTATCCCATATTCTTCTCGTGGAATCGAGACACCTTACTGTGTGAGCGGAATCCGTTTGCCCAACAACTTTGGCGTTGTTTTGAGTTGTGTCACTTGGATTGACAAGTTGGTGCTCTCAATTATCTCCGGGTGACTTCTCGTGCTTTGGGGACAATCGCTTTTCCCTCTGTGTGAGATTATAGCGGAAGGGCTTCTTCAAGTCATTCCAAGTTGTGTGTTAGGGCCTTTGTTTCCCTATCGTGCTCTTGGTTGCCTTAAGGGTTCAACTAGATCTATCCATCTATCGATCCTTCACAATCATTGGATCATTCCTCCATTTTTATTTCAAGTTTTCATCTTTTTATTCATTTTCTTCATTTCGAGTCTTGGTGTTGAAAGATCGGGCCAACTGACGGCTAACCCCGTATCAAATTGGTACCAGAGCTTCGGGTTTATCAACACCGTTCTCATGTCTTTTACAAAACACAAAAAAAATTCGAGCTTTCAAGATCCGTCAAGAAAGTTCTACACAAAAAGAGTCACCGGAGTAGAATCCGTAACGGTTAGTTTCTACTATTCTCGTTATTTTTCTGTGATTTTCAATTCCGCATTCAATTTCTTGAAAAGATGGATATTTGTGGCCAATTGATAATTTTAATACATTTTTCTGCCTAAGATCCGATCTTTTCTCGTCCTTGATCGAAATCTCCACCACCACCACCACAAAACATCTGCCACCCTCTTCCTTCCGCTTCGCCGGCCGCCGCCCTACCCAGCCGCCACACTACCCCAGCCGCCGATCTCGGCCGCCCCAACCTTCGGTTTCGGCCGAAACCCACACCATCCCGGCCGAGATTCAATCTCCGCGCCGCAGCCGTCGCCCCCTCGAAACCCTACCCGAAACCCTAGCCGTCGCCTCCGGCATTGCTAAACCCTAACCCTAGTCCGTCGCCTCCGGCGTCGCTAAAACCTAACCCTAGCCGTCGGGCCTTGTCAAACCGGCCCAACCCGACCTATCTCGGCCCATTAACCGAGATCAAAAAAAAAAAAAAACTAAACCGGTTTAGCCGGTCCAGCCGTCACTGCCCCGCCGCCGCAGCTCCGCCGCCGTCGTCCGCCGCCGCCCGTGGTTAGTCTCGCAAGTGCTTAATTAAAAAAAAAAGAAGAAGGCCAAAGGCCGTACAAAAAAAAAACAAAAAGATGTTACTTGCGAGCAACGTCTTTTAGTTTCCGCGGTTGTGCATCTTGTGCGAGTTTTGTTTTGGCAGGCGTCCCTTTTGAGCGTGATTGATATATATTTGTTTTCCCTAGAGCTCTCTACATCGCTGCAGGGCAACCCTAAATTGCACTCCTTTCCTTTTTTTCCTTTTATCTTTTCCCTTGTTTCCTTTTTGCCTTCCCTTTCCTTTTTGCTTGTTTCCTTTTTCCCCTTTTTTGCCTTTTCCCTTTTTATTCCTTTTTTCCCTTTTCCTTTTTCCTTTTTCCTTTTTACTTTTGTATTTTAATTTTCAAAAAGCCGCAAATTATCTTTTTAATTAAGATTATTGATTTGTTGGTTGAGAAAATTTGCAGGCGATATTAGTTTTGCTTTTCTAGCTAGCACCACATAAAAGGCCTTTTCCCTTATGAGATCTGGTTCGTTCTCCTTGTTTTCTGCCTGAATGCATTAGCCTGTTGATTGCTTGAGACATTTTTCTTGTAGATTCACAGTGATCTTCGCAAATCGGCTAAGAGGAAGTTGTGAAGCTTACGAGATATGTTACTGAGAGATACACTTGAACAGGGTAGCATAAGAGTTTCTCTTTAACTAACCTTAACGAGTTTAAATGTTTTAAACCATGTCAACCTCAGGAAAGGAGAACAGGACACAACCCCAACCATCGGATGGCAAATCAATTAAAGGGAGTATCTCAAAACCCCCTAATGCTTTGGAGAACATGAGAACTCTAAACTTGGAGCAAAGAGAAAATATTTTCCGTAGTAGATGTTTTGTTAAGGGTAGAATATGTGACTTAATCATAGATGGGGGTAGCTGTTGTAACATTTCTAGTCTAGAAATGGTTACCAAACTACAACTAGACGTGCTAGATCACCCATCTCCCTATAAAATATCCTGGATAAATGAACAAGGAGAGCTAGCTATTAATAAACAGGTATACGTCAGTTTTCGTCTAGGAAGGTATGAGGATACCATCTTATGTGACGTTGTCCCTATGACTACTTGTCATCTTTTGCTAGGTCGACCATGGGAATATGATCGAGATGTCAGCCATAAGGGACGAACTAACAGATATACTTTTGAGTTTCAGGGCACTACTATCACCCTTAAACCCATGAACCCTGAAGAGATAGCTACTTTGATCCAAATCGGCCTCAGACATTAGACAGAGAAGTGGAACGTGCAACGTCTAGCGCCAGAGATGTGATCCAAGAAGTTCCAACAACACCTATGGAAATTTCATCTTCACCGGGCGAAGAGGAGAGACAATTCAGAGCCGTGGAAGAAGAGGCACGGAATAAAGAAAGGGAGCGAGCCAGTCAAGCACTCCATCCCTCTACTTCACCTCTTACAACGCCTCCTTGTAGTCCATCCTCAGTGGAAAGGGTAATTGAGGTTATCGCAGCCCCAACAGGGAGTGATTCTAAACCTTCTTTCACTAGATTAGATGAGCATGATCATAATGATAAGGAGTTAGTTAGTGATGAACCACATGATTTAAAGGATATAGTTAATGGAAAGCATATGATACATGATGATTTAATGGCTGAAAAGTTTATTAGACCCTCTTGTGATCATATTATGCATTTTGTTGACTTTAGGGAACCTTTTAGGGAGCATGTTGATCTTATTGTCTATCATGCAAGGAATGCCCCTATTGGTGAGAGTATAAATGATGTTAAACTTCTTGTTGTATATACTTTCTTTCAGAGGTTTAATATTGTGAATGCTTCTCTTCTTAAGCATACCAATTCTATTGCACATAATAATGAGTATATTGATTTTGTTGGATCTTTTGCTATGAATGTTAAACCCATTGAGCCTATTGATAACACTTCTGAATTTTTGGGACATTTTAGCAAGAATCTTTGTCATAAGGATCCTATTGATGATGTTACACCTTTTGTTTCACATAACGATTTTATTCAAGGTGTTGCTGAATTTTTAGATCCCTATGTTGTGGATATCAATTCCACAATGTCCATTGTTGAGCATGTTGATTTTCTTGAGCCTATTAATATGCATGTTCATATGGATGAGTTTGTTGATTATTTATCTAGAAGAAGAGCCTTAGATATTCCTCCTGATTGCGTTATTAATAGACTTATGTATAGAGATGAGCATATACTAGATGATGATCTGGATCCTACTTGTGATGATGAGCTTGAGTTATGTTATCCTAAGCATCACATGCCTATGCAGCGCTTTTTCCAGTCGATTGCATCTAGGATGAAACATCCGCGTGTGTTTCAAGTTGATGAAAGTCCTCATGTGTTGGAATTAGTTGGCTATGCTGATTTTTGGTCTCATGATTTCTTCTCTAATTTAAGTTTGCATTTTTCAGAAGATTTGTATGTTGAAAGACCACTTTTAGGAAGAAGTGACTTAAGGGATGATTATGATTCACATATTGAAGACCCTAAGTTGAAACTTCATAAGTTAGAAAGGAGCTTTGGAGAACAGGGAAAAACAGCCCCTATGATCTACAAAGCACCTATATCCTTTGTACTTGTTGTGCTTGATCGTTTTATGTATGCATGTGTTATTGAATTTATTGACAATATGCTTTTGAACAACATAATTATCAGCACAAGTGCTAAACTCGTCAAGGAAGTTTTCTCACCCTCTTATTATGAGAACTTGAGTACATCTTGTGATAATTTGGAATACAATTGTAATGTTGCTCTCGTTGCGATATTTGTAGGACTTTGGGGACAAGTATGAATCAAATTGAAAAATAAATTATACACATTAGGCATTTCATACCTAATGTCATAAAAAAGTATGAATCAAATTGAAAAATAAATTATACACATTAACACTAAAGAAAGTGGAATTAGGTACTAACCGGTTTGTCTTGTACATTGTGTTCATCACAAGGACATACGGAAACATGCTCAACCAATGTCTTGAAATATGGTGACTAAAGATAAGATCACTAATGATGTTTGTCCCGGAAAGAGTCCTATAATCCGTGTAATAATTGCGCTCACCCAAAAAATGTAATGCTTGTTGTATTATCGTCCGCACATTTCTATCTTCGATCTTCAATTTATATCGAGTGTTGTAGATTTGTTGTGTAGATGTGACATTTGATGGATATTCCTTTCGAAGCATATCCAAAATTTTCACCGGTTTAACGCCGGAAGTGGAACAAGATCTCACCTTCTGCATTTGTTCGTTCGTAAGCCGACCCGAAAATAAATGACCTTCTAGTGATGGTCGAATATCGTGGTTGCAACTACCATGAACCACGGTAATCTTCCACTTAGTTGGCACCACTCCATTGCTCCGTTGTACTTTATCCCCACTATCTTTGATGTGAGCCTGCCGGACTTAAGTAACGAGAGTGATGTGCTGGCACCTAGGTCATCACCACCTCTCACTCGAGCTAGAAATCGCATGCTAGGACAAACCACATTGACCTACCATCCTTTTGGAGCTCCGACATGTTGGTCCGAACATGAATGTTATTTGGTGAACATGCTTGAAGCAATTGAGAATTCCGGTTCCGGCTCACTTTAACTTGGACCTTATAGTTGTATTTTATTTTGTTTGTAAAATGTGGTCATGCTTGACTTTATTTCTTGATATTTTCATGATATTATGGAATAAAGAGGGTTGTTTAATACAAGTGAAATTAAATGTTCACTTGTATTAAACTAACCATTCAAGAGGGTTATTACCACTTTATGTTGGGTATTTGGCAGCCACATTTTTGTCTCTTGGAGCTTCCAAATGGCCGGCCATTTTATGGTCCTTAGGCCCTTTGTGTGCTTGCTTTTATGTGGTGAAATCCCTTTGTTTTTCCTTTGCTTAATTGCCAAAACTTTTGAACTTGTAACCCTTTAATTGTGGGAGTTTAGGTGCTGATTTTTCAGCCTATATAAGGCCTCTCCCACACCCTTTTCTAGGGAGACGAAATATAGAGTGATTCTTCAATCAAGTTGTGTTTGAACTTTGAAAAAAAACAAACATAGAAACTAAGGTGAGAGGCCGTAGTTTCAAAACCCACGAGGTGAGAGGCTGAGTGGTGTCCTTACGGTGAGAGGCTAGAAGGACAAAGGAGATCCAATCCCAAAGTGAGATTCCGAGGGAGAAGGTTTCGAGCCAAGGAGATCCAAGGTGAGAGGCTGGACGATCCTTGCTTGGCATATCAAAAAAAACAGACAAAAACAATCAAAAAGAAGTGGACGGAAGGAACGATCACCGGTGGATCCTCGTGTTCAACCGACGAAGAGCGTATCAAGTGGTATCAGAGCCCAACAGTGCGAGTTCCTCAAGCTTTCGGGGTACGAATTGCTTACCTAAAACTTGTTTTTAGTTTCTGCAATTTTGAGTAGTTTCCCCAGAATTTCGGTGCCTTAATCTTCATACTTGTGAGTCCTTAGAGAGAATCTTTTGTTGGCCTTTACAAACAAAAAAAAAAACAAAACAGAAGTTATTGTAATTTTCGGCAAAACACGTCATTCAACAAAACAAGACAAAGAAGTTCTAGTTTCGTGTTCTTATTCCTTGTTATAAAAAAAATCAGAATATATATAAAAGTCGAGCAAAAAGTTTTTTTTTTTAAAAAAAGAAGAGACTTGCTCTTAGTTGCTTATGCTTATTATCGATTATCTTATGTTAGTAATATTGAAGAAAGAAAGTTGCTTGAACATTATTCTGGAGTGTTATCCTATTGCCTTGTGCGTGTTATCAAATTGTCCGTGAGTGTTCTAGCCAACCTAAACACAACCCGCACGTTTTGGGGAAAAACGCTTATTATTTCTTTGACTAACTACTTGGTAGTGATTAAGCAAATACTCGCCGGAAGGCTCGTATTTGTTGTGGTTTTTTGTTGCCTTTGATGTATGCTTTTATGAGGTTATCTTATTGAAGTGATCTTGTTGAAGTTATATTGCATCTTAGAACACTTTGTTTGCGGAATTATTGTTTCTAAGTGAAATATTTGAGTGGAGAGCATTGTCTAGTGCATTGGAAAAGGTGAGGTAGAGCTTTGCCTTAAAGCAAAGGAAAAGGGGAGTTGTGTGAACCAAACACTATCAAACACTTGAGTGAGTGTGAGGTGAAATATACTTGAGAGAGGTGAGAGAGAGAACGTTTTTTTTTCTCTAGCCTTTGCCCCTGAGTTTGTTTTGTGTGATAGGTGAATCTCAGTTGTCAAGGATTTGTTACAAAGGTGAAGAACTAGCCAAGTTGAAAAACGGCCGGTTTTGCGGTTTTTGCGGAAAACGGGCGTCCGAACTCAAAATTTTAATTGCCATACCTTTCCGAGAAGGGAAACGGGCTTCTGAGTCCAACTCACGTCTTTTCCGTGACCTAAGGGAATTTTTAGCTGTTTGAAACCGTTTCGGCCTCGAAAATTGCATTTTCACATTTTCGGTTTTGCCTTTGAGTTCTTACTTGTGTATTTTGCTATGGTTTTTGAGCACCCACTTGCTTGTTGTGGAACCAAACTGTGGACACTTGGTTTTGTTTGTATTTCTTGCTTGAACTGTAATCCAAAACAGGATGACAACCGTCAATGAAAATGGGGGCAACCGAGACCAACGTCTTGACAATCTTGAAGCCCAAATGGATGAGCTTCTACGAAGGTTACCTCCCCCTCCACGTGAACAAAGTCAAGGAGGTAGCAACCAAGATCAACCCCGTCGAGGCCGAGGACGGAGTGTGAATAGCCATGCATGCAGAATCCAGGACAAAAACCGGGACTATAGTCCTCAATACAATGACTAGGACAATGAAGAAAACCATGGTTACCATAATCGGAGGCGTTACCATGGCTCAAAGGTGGACGTTCCAAACTTTACCGGAACCGCAAATGCTGAGACCTACATTGATTAGGAGACTAAGGCCGAACAAGTCTTCCGATATTATGTTTGTAACGAGTTTTAAAATATTGAAACTGCTACTATTCACTTTGTTGATTTTGCACTAACTTGGTGGCAAGAAGAATTAGAATATGTGGAGGCCCATCAAGAACCACGCATCCAACACTTGGTTTGAACTCCGTAGAAGGATGCGTGCTCGGTTCATACCTTCAGATTACAAGCAACAATTGTTGCTCAAGCTTGAAAGGTTACGTCAAGGTAACCGAACTCCGGATGATTATCACAAGGAGTTGAGGATTCTCTTACAAAGATCGGGAACTCGACAACCCGAAAACTATGTCCTAGCCAAATTTTTGTCTGGGCTTATTCCCGACGTGTCAGAAATAGTTGAACAACTAAGACACACCGGCCTTACCGATGCCCTTCACCATGCTAAACACGCCTATAATTTAATCCAAAAACGTAAGGCAACCGGGTCATCAAAATTATGGACAAGCCATGTATCAAACGAGCCCACACGAAATAATCGTCCTACCCACACAACTGGTTCATCCCCAACAGTAGCTCCCAAGGCCACGTCCGCCCATAACCCTAGCGCCCCTCTTCCTAGTTCCACTCCTAAACCAAAAACCAGCCGGACTAGAGAGGTGAAATGCTACAAGTGTTATGAGCATGGTCACTATGCCCGGAAATGCCCCAACCCCCGCAAGGTATTATTGAACGCATTTGGGGAAGAGGTTACCGAGGTCCATGAACCGGAAGAGGACTATGAAACAGTAGCCCCAATCATAGAAGGAGATGAAGTTGAAAGCCCATGCTCCTGTGGGAGATTTCTGCCTTCTAGCAACTAAGGTTCCCAAGATCAATGAATACAAGATAGTAGTCCAAGGTCCAAGTGGAGACCATTGCCTCGTCACAAAGAAAGCCCTCCAAGCGAGTGAACTCGTTCCCAACGTCTCACAAAGGGATAATCTCTTTAACACTCGTTGCTTAATTTCGGGACAATTATTTACCATAATTTATTGATAGTGGGTCTTGTTGTAACATTATTAGCCAGGAGGTAGTTGCACACCTAGGACTCAAAACAAAGGCACACTCCAAACCATACTCACTCCAATGGCTCAACACCAACGTTCCCCTTCAAGTCAAGCAGCAATGTTTGGTTCGTTTTGCCATCGGACCCTAGCAAGATGACGTTATTTGTGACGTGCTTCCATTTTTGGCTTGCCACCTCTTGCTTGGGCGACCATGGCAGTTTGACCAAAGGGTGTTCCATGACGGATACACCAACATACTTCTTCGCTATGGCAGAAAATAAAGTTAAGCTTATGCCTCTTACACCATCCGAGATCATGGAGGATCACATGGCTAGAGAAACGAAGAAGTTGGAGAAAGGAGAGGTTGCTCAAACAAAGGGAAAGACCAAGATGGCTCTTGAAAAAACACCCGAGCCCAAAGCCCTACTCACCACATGGTTACATGACGCCCGTCGAGCCTTACAAAGGGGGGATGTTTGCTTTCTTCTTGTTTGTGTAACAGATTCACCTACTATGGAAGCTAATGGTTTGTCTTTGCCTCCTTCTATTGCAGGACTACTTGAAGAATTTAAGGAGATTATGCCCGAAGAGATGCCCCCGGGGCTACCCCTATTCGAGGCATAGAGCATCAGATTGACTTCATACCCGGATCATCCATTCCTAATCGTCCAACATATCGAGCAAACCCGGTGGAAACAAAGGAGTTACAAGCTCAAGTGGAGGGCCTTTTGAGCAAGGGGTATATTCGGAAGAGCTTGAGTTCATGTGCAGTTCCGGTGTTGTTGGTACCCAAGAAAGATTGGAGTTGGAGGATGTGCGTCGAATGCCGTGCCATCAACCAAATAATTGTAAGGTACCGACATCCTATTCCTCGTCTTGATGATATGCTAGATGAACTTCATGGTGCTACTATTTTTTCTAAAATAGATCTTAGGAGTGGTTATCATCAGATTAGGATGCATAAAGGGGATATATGAAAAACTGCCTTTTAAAACTAAGTATGGATTATATGAGTGACTTGTAATGCCTTTTTGATTGACAAATGCACCTAGTACTTTTATGCGCCTAATGAACCATGTCCTACGTGATTACTTAGGTAAATTTGTTGTGGTGTAATTTGATGATATCCTAGTTTATAGCAAGACCTTAG
This sequence comes from Fagopyrum tataricum, assembly GCA_002319775.1. NCBI lineage: Eukaryota > Viridiplantae > Streptophyta > Magnoliopsida > Caryophyllales > Polygonaceae > Fagopyrum > Fagopyrum tataricum. The sequence goes on from CM008285.1 coordinate 24,791,443, forward strand.
ACGTGCATGTTGAACATTTAAGAAGTGTATTTCTTGTGCTTAAATAACAACGTTTATTTGTAACTTTAAGAAATGCCATTTTTGCTCGGAATCTGAGGTCTTTTTTTGGGTTTTGTGGTAGGAAAAGAAGGCTTGCGGGTGGACGAGGAGAAGACCAAGGCAATAACAGAATGGTCCCACCCGACAACGGTTCCTCACATACGGAGTTTCCTTGGACTTTCCGGGTTCTATAGGAGGTTCGTTCGGGATTTCAGCACCATTGCTGCCCCCCTCACCGAGTTGACCAAGAAGGGCGTGCGTTTGAGTGGGGATCCATTCAGAAGGAGTCCTTTGTGTTACTTATAGAGCGGCTGACCCATGCTCCCGTACTTGTGCTTCCTGGTTTCTCGAAGACCTTCGAGATAGAGTGTGACGCTTCGGGAATCGGGATTGGAGGAGTGTTGATGCAGGAGGGCCGCCCCGTGGCCTATTTTAGCGAGAAATTGGGAGGAGCTGCCTTGAACTACCCTACATAGGACAATGAGTTGTATGCCTTGGTTCGGGTCCTCCAGGTTTGGGAACACTATCTTTTACCTCGTGAGTTTGTTATACATTCTGATCACGAGTCCTTGAAGTATTTTTGAGGACAAGCCAAGTTGAACAAACGCCATGCACGTTGGGTGGAGTATACTGAGGCTTTCCCATTTGTTGTGCGCAGAAGGGAAAAGACAACATCGTAGTTGATGCATTGTCTCGTAGGTACACACTTCTCTCTTCTCTAGATGCATGTGTTTTGGGATTTGGTTTAATTCGTGATTTATATTCTCTTGATGTTGACTTCCGGGATATATTTGCTCATTGTTTGCGCTCTAGTAGTGACTCACATGCTAGTAGTTACTATATTCATGATGGATATTTGTTTAGAGCTTCTAGGTTATGTTTTCCTACTTGTTCTTTGAGAGCTTTGATCGTTTTAGAGGCCCATGGAGGTGGGTTGATGGGATATTTTGGGGTTACTAAGACTTTAGGTATCTTGCGGGAACACTTTTATTGGCCTTAGATGAGAAATGATGTAGAGAAATGTTGTGCTAGTTGTGTTCCTTGTCATAAGGCTAAGTCTAAGGCTAACCCACATGAACTATATTTGCCTTTGCCTATTGCTAGCTCACCTTGGGAAGACATTTCTATGGATTTTGTTCTAGGATTACCTCGTTCTAGGAGAGGACATGAATCCATTTTTGTGGTTGTTGATAGGTTTTCTAAGATGGCGCATTTTATTGCTTGTAGTAAAATTGATGATGCGTCTAATGTGGCTAATCTTTTCTTTGTGCATATTGTTAAGCTACATGGAATACCTAGGTCAATAGTGTCAGATCGAGATTCTAAATTCCTTAGTTATTTTTGGAAGACACTTTGGGCCAAGATGGGGACCAAGCTACTATTTTCAACTTCTTGTTACCCTAAAACAGACGGTCAAACCGAGGTAGAAACCGGACTCTGGGCACTTTACTTCGTACTATGTTGGATACTTACTTGTGCAGGTGGGAGGATTGTTTTCCCTTTGTGGAATTTTCATATAATCGGGCTATTCATTCCGCGACCAAGAAGTCTCCTTTCGAAGTTGTTTATGGCAAGAACCCTCTCACTCCTCTAGATTTGATTCCTCAACTGGTCCCACAACCCGTTGATTTGGATGGGCAATCTAGAGCTGAGTTTGTGAAAGGTTTGCATGAGCATGTTCGGGTTCAATTAAAAAAGCGTACCGAGCAGTATGTTTGGCAAGCCAGATGGAAAACCTGCGCCTTGGAACCTAACCACGGTCCTATCCCTAGCCTCGCGAATGATGCCTCTCTGCGACCTCCTCTATTGGGGCCTCTGCTGTTGGTGCACCCACAACTGGTGGGTCCGCAATAGGGATGCGTCCCCGACCTCTTTACTCTCGTACCTGGAGGTCTTCCTACTCGTCCCCGCCCTCTTGGGGCGGAAGGGGGAAGTGGTGGTCTACCCCTGGCAGGTCCCACGTAAGCGGTAGCTCTCGTACGTGCCATCTGATTTCGTATGACGTTTACTTAAGTATAAATGCGTAGGTACTACTTATAAATCCGGTATAATAAACTTCTAAAAGCATAAAGATAACATGATCATAATACACATCCATGGCATGCAAGCCCAAACATCCTAAGGTCACATACATAGCTAGGTACATACAATATCCACAAACATCCTAAGGTCATATATATATATAACTATATATACCTATTTCTAATCCAGAGATCGTATGTCGCCGAGGTTTGCGGAAGGAGTGGTGGTCCCGTACATTCTGACCCAAACCCGACTCATGCATATGATTTTGAAAACAAAAGTCAGAACCCGTGTGGGTTCTGTTTTATACCTCATTCGGCCTTTAAAAAGATTGCGAGTGTCATTGTTGTCAACCTAGGGTTCTGATACCACTTTTGTAACACCCCAAATCCGCGGGACTCGGGTGCTACGGGCGAGACCTCACAATGGGTCCCGACCCTTAGCCTGACAACAATTTCACCGGACCTTTCCAACAAGACACAAATAAAGGCAAAACTCGAAAACGTTTATAATGTATGCGAGACACTGAAAGATAAGAAACTACAACGTGGAAACTCGGCCGAGTCCTCAAAAAAATATAACCTGATACAAAGTCTAAACGTACGACAACATCCATGAACAACAATATGAAACATGACTCAAAAACGTCCCCGTCCTATAATGTACGGAAACCCCGGCTGTCCACTCCTCCACCTCACTCGGCGGCGTCCCTAACCTGCAAGTCATCTACAACACGGTGTAAAACCTTTAACTCACATTCTAGGCATTAGAAAAACGGTGAAGGCACAAAACACATATATAAACAAGTCCGGTTTGTTATCTTTTTATTATAAGTCGTATCCCATTCTAATTCAACTTCTGTTGTGACATGAGTGACACGAGACCACCGCGCCTCGGTCCCTTACCAGCAAGGAATGGTACGGATGCACCCGTCCATCTAACCCGCCGGACTCGTCGCGAGAACCTCCTAGACCTCCCGCAGGGCTAGGCAGCTGATGTCACCGCCGTTATCATACACTTGGGCCAAAATATATATATAAGGTCGGTGGTCCTAATTACCAGTTTAATTGTTTGTTATAACATAACATAAACACACCCACCAAACACACATCAATGCTAATACATAGAGTACGAGCAAAGTAAGTCCGTAGACTTACCTCGTCCCAAACGCTAACTCACACAACGCTCTCGCTTCCCTTGGGAAGAAGTATACAACCTGCTCACAACAAAGATATCATAAAAACCTCAACTCAAGAAGTCTAGGACTTCTACACAAATGATCTACGCAAGATCATTTGACTCACATTCTAGGACCGCATCCTAGAATCTATCATAATCACAGTAAAAACGACGTAAAAGCCTACGAGGTCTAACACGCTCATCACACTCTCCTAAGGTCCCAAAAGCCAGTACCTGGCATTCCTTCTAAGATATGCTAGATCCAACCTATCATGATACTACTAAACATAACTAGATCGAGATAAGATTATTAGCTCGAGGGAGAGGGTACTCACGTGACCGCAAAGGATGGAAGACGAACTATGGATGTCAATATGGATTCGTTGGCCTTTATCGGGCTTCGGAACCTAGCATCAAAACTACACAAATTTAGCTCATATGCTAAATTTGATCATAAAATATAGTATAAAAAAACCTAAGGTAAAACTCGTTTATAAAAGCCAAAGTTAAAATCCCGGTAATTACCCTTCCGGGGCGAAAGCTCAATACTAGAAAACTTGGCCATAAAACCGTGATTAAAACCTTGGGCAATTTCCGACAAAATCCAATCCGAGGGTAAAAATGCAAAGATCCAGAAATCTGGGTCAAAACTGTAATAACCAAAACTCTGGGTACAAACTACAATTAACACAAAACTGAGGGGCCGAAATGCAAATATACCAATTAAGAGGGGGCCCGATTTTAATTAAGCCAAAAGGCTGTTGAGCCTGCGGGCGGGCGGCAAGGAGGACGCAGACGCGGGAGGGAGGGGTTCCGGCCGGGAGGAAGGCGGTTCCGTTGGCTCCCCTGGCGGTTGCAGACGGGTGGCGCCGGCCTCTAGCTCGCGCGAGGGCAAGGGCAGAGCTGAGCACGGCGACTCCGACAGGGCTCGTGCAGACAGAGCACGGCGTGGCGAGGGCAGGGGCTTCTCTGGCGGGCTCGATGGGCTCTTTGGCTTCGACCGGCCAAGTCGTCCTCGGAGATGGAGGGCCGCCCTCGGTGAGTGAAGGTGGTGGCTCTCCGGTGCTGCTCGAGGGCCTGGACGCAGAAAAGAGGGAGAGTAGTCGGAGCAGGGTTGAGAAAGGAGATGCAGAGGACGGTGGTGCTGCTCCCGGCGAGGTTGAGGGAGATGAAGAAACAGAGGATGGGTAGGGAGGTGGAGAATAGAGAAAAAAAGAGATGACAGAGGGAGAGGAGGGAGTGGTGAGATAGATAGGTAACGTGCAGGGGGACAAAGGGTCGGAAGTAGGCGGGCGGCTAGGTGCAGGTTGCGTGGAGGGTGCTCCTGCAGAGCTAGGGTCGAGGTTCAGAACGGCTGGGCGGGAGGAAGAGAAAAAAAAAGAAAAGAAAGGAATAAAAAGAAATAAATAAATAATTAAAATAGGAGAAAGTAAACCAAAAAAAAAAAGGATACACTCTTTGGAATTACACTCTTTTGGAATAACGGAACGGATTTATTTTGAATCGGGAATCTTTTCCGACGTTTTACGAAAATAATAATACGGATATACGTGAACGTATCCATAAACAAAATAAATACTCAGGAAAGATCCACAAAACGCTCTAAGTCCGGAATAAAATTCTCGGACGTTACAACAATCTAGTTCCTCTATTTGGGGTTGATTTTCCATTGCATCAATAATCTACAATATATATTAAAAACTTGTAAATACATATATATCTCGCATGTTAACCTACAATTTTTTAATTAAAAACTTGTAAATACTAAAACTTAAAAATACGACAAAACATACTCATTAAGGGGTTGCAATTCATCATTGGAAGAAATACCGCCGGCTTCTTCTTCTTCTTCTCCTCCTCTGTTAGTTTTTGTAGAATTTGAGACAATTCATCTAAAAAACGATAAGTGTGTATATATAGGGAAAAGCAAAGTTGTTACCGTTACAAATATGAATGTTTTTTAAAGTTCATATTATATTAACTACGCTTATGACTAACGTAGTCGTATGGATTTTGAAAATATGACCGTTGAAACAACTACGCTTGTAGTAAGTGTAGTCGTAGTTTTTTTTTTAAAATCAACTACTACTACGTTCTCTAGATGTGTAATAGTTAAATAAAAAAAAATCAACCACTACTACGCACTTGGCAAGCATAGTAGTAGTAGTTTCATTTTCCTTTCTTATTTAAAAAAAAATCCAATTATGTTTCTCAATAGATATGACATTTAGCAATTTACATGTTTTTAATAAATAAATTGTAAAGGGTGCAGTTTAGATCTGACATTTAGCAATTTCCGTTTGTAGACTCGATACGTCTATCATCGCTCTTTAGGCTGTGCTTGGCAGGGACGTCAGGGTACACTAGTGTTATGGTTTGGGCGGTTTAGGACGGTTTTTCAACTTTAGGAGTGATTAGTGTTTCATAATGCTAACGGGTGTTTGGCCGTAAAAGGAGTGCTTTAGTGCATGTGTGCCTCACGTGACTTGGAAAATTGTTAGAGGACACGCGAAATCGCCTTCTTTCGCATAGATAGAGAAGAGTGGGCGACATCGAAGGAGAATCGATCGCGCGATTTCCGTGACTTTCTTCTATCTTGGAAACGCCGGCCACCGGTTGTGCTATCCGCCGCCACCGGTTGTGCAACCCGCCGTCCGTGGTTCATCTAGTGAGGTTTGTCTTCTCATCTCGGTTTCATCTTCTAGGGTTTCGTCTTCTAGGGTCTCATTTCTCATCTTTGGTGAAGCTTCCTCTCATCTTCTCTCGATTTTGCATATTGATGAAGGATTGTTTTGGTTTATTGATGGATTCCGATGATGAATTATTGGACTAGCTTGCTGCTTGAGGAAGTTGATAAATTATTCGACTATTTACTCGACTATTTGCTTAACTCTGCTTGACGGATTTTGCCCACAACTCTGCTTGTTAAATTGCTTGCTCAACTCTGCTTGATGAATTGCTTGACGGATTGGTTTCAGTTCATGGATTCTGATGTTAGCTTTACCTTGTTGTTGTTGCATTGCTAATTGATGAATTGCTTTACCTTATCTGATATGAGTATATTCCGATTGATGAATTGCTTGCTGATATGGATATATTCATTAATTGATGCTTGATGAATTTCTTTCTGCATTGCTAATTGCTACTGTCTTGAGTTCATAATTCATTTACTCAACTATTAGCTCAACTCTGCTTGACGGATTTTGCCCACAACTCTGCTTGATGAATTGTTGCTCACTCTGCTTGATGAATTGCTTGACGGATTGGTTTCAGTTCATGGATTCTGATGTTTAGCTTTACCTTGCCTGCTGTCTGCCATTGCTAATTGATGAATTGCTTTACCTTATCTGATATGGGTATATTCCGATTGATGAATTGTTTGTTGATATGGGTATATTCATTAATTGATGCTTGATGAATTGCTTTCTGTATTGCTAATTGCTACTATCTTGAGTTCATAATTCATTTGGCTGAACTTGCAAAGTTTAGCATTGGTTTGATACCAAAACACATGCAGTTTGGCATTGCTACTGTCAAATAATATGAGACATAAATATTCTAAATATTATAAGAAAGATATCCTGAGGTTTAATCATGGTACCATTAAATATAACTACACATTTTAGCTATGGAGAAAGATATCCAGAGGTTTAATCATGGCATTGCTACTGTCTTCATTCTCTGCATTGCTAAGCATTTAACATGGCATTGTTAGCTGTGGAGATTCTTAATCATGGTACCATTAAATATAACTACACATTTTCTTATATTGTTGTTATCTTGAGGTTTATTTTCAATAGGTATTATGTCGGACGACTCTAGCTGTGACGGCGGAGATCCAAACTACGCTGATTGGAGACATGGTGAGCCATCAATGCCAAAAGATAATCTAGCTGAAGATGAGATGTTGAGGTGTACATTTGCTGATATCGCCAACTCCGAGATATTGCAATAGTTTGTCGAAGGGCTACGTGAGTCTAACAAAAACATTGGAGTATGAAGTCCGACTACTACGCATGTGCGATATGGAAAGTAGAGACATTATTGAGTCACTAAGGCGGGAACTTGTTCAAGAGAAGAAAAAAAAACAAGCAGATTGAATCTCGACAATGTTTCAATGCTTTTGTATGGGGTTTAGTTATTAGGGTAGCACTTTTTGTGTATTTTATGTACTATTATCCTTTGAGTCACTATGTACGTACTTGTTGACTGTAATATAGGTATTTGTAAGAACAAAAAAACAACCAATTGCAATGACAACGTGTTTCATCCTCTACATTAACAAGTGTTTTGATCACGTGAAGTGAGAACTAGGAATAGATAAGTGCAAGGAAAATGAAGCAAACAACAACCCAATTATAACAAAGTGATTTAAACATTTTCATATCAATCTACTAAACTATTACTACATACTCCTACTAGCATTCCATATTGCCATAGGCAATACGGTCACGCACATCTGTCATTCCTATTCCATTGTCATTGGTCCTATCTTCTTCTTCTCCCTCCTCCTGGCTTGTCGTTCCCATATACTCTTCATCTTCCGACAAGTCATCGTACCCTGAGTATAACCGAATGAAGTTGTGCAGTGCGAAGCAAGCAATATGGATGTCAACTTGTGTGTAGTCTGGGTAACATGGCATTGTAGCCAACAACTTCCATCTTTTTTTTAAGATATCAAAACAACGTTCGATACAACTTCTCAGAGAAGAGTGTGCCCGGTTGAATGCTTCTTTTTTGTTGTTTGGTGGCTCGTTATCAAACTGATTCAAATGATACCGGATCTTTGAGTACGGAACTAGGAAACCACGTCTATCAGGTTAACCCTTGTCACAGAGGTAATACTTCTCTGGTGGTGGAAGTGGTAAGTGGAGGTCGGGGTTGCAAATGGCATTGTCAAGAACCTTTGCATCGTGTGTGGACACTTCCCATCCAGACAACACAAAAGTAAATAGCATATTAAAGTCACATACGGCGAGGACATTAAATGTCACCGTATGTTTCCGACCGACGAAAGGAACCTGTGACACTTTTGGGATACATGCACTAATATGTGTACCATCAAGACAACCAATGCAATCCTGAAAGACAAGGAAATATACGTCTATTAGTGTAAAATATTTTGGATGCACTAATATGTGACACTTTTGGGATGCATGTACTAATATTTTGCTTTCATTTATACACAGTAATTGTGTACCTGGAAATAATGTTGATATCTTGGGTCAGCTGCAATGTGTGTCGGTGTTCTAGGGAAATTTGGATTCCGGGGTCGAATTATGTCACCTGCAAGTCCACGTCCTTCATGACCACGCCCGGTAGTGGAATTCAGTACGCCGTGGAATGCGCGATGTACGGTCTTTGTAGACCTCTTAAAGTGCTCAACAACAACACAAACCGAGCTTCCTTGTGCAAAAGTGTATAGAAAGATCCCGACCTTCTCAATTACCGAAATTTTTGCAAATGCTTGGAGCCTGTAATTCTGCTCTAAGTCATTGCACAAATGTAAGAACACTTCGGCGTCCATTCTGAACATGTTGATTGTCCTAATGTGATGACCGTTCAAGATCTCCTTCATGAATAGTTATCCCCGATCATACGCAGTGTAACAAGGATCCTTGTAAATGTGCTTGTAGAAATGATCAGCCATAACTGCATTTTGTCTCTGCAGATGTCCATGTATTGATATAAGTTTGATATCACGGATTTGATGAAACTCAGTGTCGTTGTCACCATCATCACTAGCACTTGACATATTCCTAGCGGTACCTATTCACCTGTAAGTTTATGAAGATCAACATAAGAATGGGATAAGGTAGTATAAGAAAGCAAACTTTTCATTCAATCAAAACTAAGAACAACATAAGAGGAACATAAGGTTCATCATCCTTACACACACCATATTACTAAATCCATACAGAATACAAGACAATACTAAAGTAGTACAATGCAAGGAATAAATCATAAATGTTTCCGACTACACAACTTCATCATTCAAGAACGATCATGCTCCCATTTCAACCACTTGACTCTTTTTTCATAATCCGCTAAGTTCAACATTATATTTATAGCCTTCCTTGAATTAGTCTTTGATATTATGAAACACCACAGTGGACTTCCTTCCTCGATCAAATTATTGTTCACCATTCGGTCAACAATTTCCAGTCCTTTTTTAACAATTTCCTCGCCTTCTTTCGATTTAGATGAAACCTCTTCCTGTTATAGTGCGACCAACCGGTCACTGTTCTCTTTCGAAATGTCCAAGAAATGCTTCCAACTTGGAAGAGCCAACTGACTGTCTTCTTTTTCTCTTCACCGGACCTTTGCCTTTGTTCACTACAGCTGGGAGATGAACTTTTGGAATTTGTACTGGGTCATCATTCATATCTGTTGGTACTCCTGAGTAGCTAGATCCTCCACCTTCATTTGCGGTGTCAACAATATTACGAAAGAAATCACGATCGTCGACATCATCCTCACCTAACTCCAAATCATCTGCAACAGATACACGCTCCGGACTTGACTCCCAAACCCTCCCAGAGGACATGGCTAGTCGACCGGTTGCTACATTTCCAGCAAACAGGGAAGACAACATTTCTTCGTACTCAACGTCCATGCCCTTATTTTTGAACTTCTTACATTTCACATCTTCCTACAACAAAAATAAAAAACACCTCAAGTTATTTAAACATCCATATATTACAACAAAAGATTTTTCAAAAATAAAAATACAAAAAAAAGATGTTTACTTTGATCTTCCGATCCCACCAATCATTCGAAGCCGTGATCATACGAGTTTTTTCATCCCAACCTAGACCCGTCTCAGATTCTCTTTGTAATTTCCATGCCTTTACTCCTTCTTCATTGATTCAAATTTATTTCTACAGAAATCTTTCACACCAGTCTTCCCTATCTTACTAGTAAACGTTTTTCTGATATCCTTCCAATTGTATGGTTGCTTGCTCCCGTTTTTTTTTTTTTTGAAATTCATTTAAAATGCTCACTAGAAGTCTTACGAGTTCATCCGTCCATACAAAATTTGGACCCCTAGTTCGTGTTTGAGTTTGTGACATGTTATTCTCCTCCATCTACACAACATGTAGAAAATGTGCACCTTATAATCAAACATGAAGCATGAAGCATGAACCATGAAGCATCCACCATGAACCATAACCAATTCATTAGCAGACATGAAACATGAACCAATACTTTCAACAATGACTATCAATTCATTAGCAGAAAACTGCACTGAGATTCATCATTATACAACTGCACTAACAGTTGATGCAGGATCATCCCTTAGCTCGACCTCATTCCCTTACTCTGACGGTCCTAGTAGCAAGAGGAGACGAGTTACCCTTGGAGACGATCTCGACTGAGATGTGGAGAGAGAGCTCGACCGAGATGGAGAGAGAGACGGCCGAGATCCTCTTGATCCGTATGAAGACAAATCATGTTGGGCTGCATTGAAAGAAAGGAGAATTCAGGCTAATTTAAGTGGCTAAATTAGGCCCAGCTTGCTTATTATTTTAAAGCCCATTCTTGGACATCTTTTAAATAAAAGATGGGCTTGCTTTTAATTATTTGTTTCGGGCCTTTCAAGACTTGTTAGTTTAGTCCGCTCGTTATTTTATTTCTCTTTTATTATTTGATCTTATCTCTTAGAGATTTGATCTTATCTTTTAAGCTAGAATGGGCTCGATCTTGGATCAAGCCCATAGCCCGTAGGAAACCCTAGAGGACGTCCAACATACCTATATAAGGCCTTCTAGGACGTCTCTTTTGAGTCACCTTTGAATGAATTAAACACAAGTACTTTCGAGTATTGTTTCTCTTCTATCCCATATTCTTCTCGTGGAATCGAGACACCTTACTGTGTGAGCGGAAACCGTTTGCCCAGCAACTTTGGCGCTGTTTTGAGTTATGTCACTTGGATTGGCAAGTTGGTGCTCTCAATCATCTCCGGGTGACTTCTCGTGCTTTGGGGACAATCGCTTTCCCCTCTGTGTGAGATTATAGCGGAAGGGCTTCTTCAAGTCATTCCAAGTTGTGTGTTAGGGTCTTTGTTTCCCTATCGTGCACTTGGTTGCCTTAAGGGTTCGACCAAATCTATCCATCTACCGATCCTTCACAATCATTGGATCATTCCTCCATCTTTTTGTTTCAAGTTTTCATCTTTTTATTCATTTTCTTCATTGCGAGTCTTGGTGTTGAAAGATCGGGCCAACTGACGGCTAACCCTGTATCAAATTGGTATCAGAGCTTCAGGTTCATCAACACCTTCACACGTCCCATATAAAACACACAAAAAAATTCGAGCTTTCAAGATCCGTCAAGGAAGTTCTACACAAAAAGAGTCACCGGAGCAAGATCCGTAACGGTTAGTGCCAAGACCCTAGAATAGTGAACACCAAGTGAAGAGCCACCCTCCGGGAACGTCGAGAAGGGGGACGAACAGCTTTCTACTATTCTCGTTATTTTTCTGCGATTTTCAATTCCGCATTCAATTTCTTGAAAAGAAGGATTTTTGTGGCCTATTGTTAATTTGAATACATATTTTTGCCTAAGATTCGATCTTTTCTCGTTTTGATCGGAATCTCACCACCACAAAACATCCCGCCGCCCAAAACCCGTCATTTCCAGCGCCGCCGCCCAAAGCTCAGCCCTTGCGCAGCTCTCACCAGAGGCTACGGCCTCAGCCCTTACCCGCCACCCTCAGCCGCCGCCCTTTTCCCACCGTCCCTATAGGCGTCACCCTTTGCGCCGCCGTCCGCCCTTTCGGCCTCAGCCGAGACCCAAACCCTATTCCGGCCGAGATTTCTATCTTTGCGCCGCAGCCGTCGCCCCCTCGAAACCCTAGCCGTCGCCTCCGGCGTCGCTAAACCCTAACCCTAGCCGTCGCCTCCGGCGTCACTAAACCCTAACCCTAACCCTAACCCTAACCCTAAGCCGTCGGGCCTCGTCAAACCGGCCCAACCCGACCCATCTCGGCCCATCAACCGAGATCCACACACAAAAAAAAACTGAACCGGTTCAGCCGGTCCGGCCATCACTGCACCGCCGCAGCTCCGCCGCCGCCGCCGCCGTCGTCCGCCGCCGCCTTGGGTAGTCTCGCAAGTGTCTAGTTAAAAAAAAAAAAGAGCAGGCCAAAGGCCGTACAAAAAAAAAAGAAAAAAAGAGACGTTACTTGTGAGCTAAGTTATTTAGTTTCTGCGGTTGTGCATCTTGTGCGAGTTTTGTTTTGGCAGGCGTCCCTTTTGAACATCATTGATATATATTTGTTTCTCTAGGAGCTCCCTACATCGCTGCAGGGGAACCATAAATTGCAGTCCTTTCCTTTTTCCCTCTTATCCTTTTCCATGCTTCCTTCTTTTGCTTTCCCTTTCCTTATTATTTTGTTTCCTTTTTACCTTATTACCTTTTTGTTATTTTTCCCTTTTCCCTTTTGTATTTCAATTTCCAAAAAGCCGCAAATTAGCTTTTCTATTTTGAGATTATTGATTTGTTGGTTGAGAATATTGCAGGCGAGATTAGTTTTGCTTTTCTAGCTAGCGCCGCATAAAAAGCCTTTACCTTTTGATATCTGGTTCGATCACCTTGTTTTCTTGCCTGAACACATTAACTCGTTGATTGTTTGAGACATCTTTCTTGTAGATTCATAGTGATCCTCGCAAACCGGCTAAGAGGAAGTTGTGAAGCTTACGAGATAGGTTCTGAGCGAGACACTTGAAGAGGGTAGCCTAAGAAGTTATGTTTAACTAACCTTGACGTGTTTGCTTGTTTTGAGTTATGTTTGCAGGAAGGAACAACGAGAACCAAATACCCGAAGTCCAACGGGATACGGATCTCGAGACTATGATGGCCCGTGTCATGGAAAGATTGGATGCCATAGAAGCACAAAATGCAAGGGTACCTCCACGGGTGGAGCCTCCACCACCTCGTCTGCCCCTATTCCGGGTCAATCCAGGAATCATGCAGCTGAGACGAGCCTTACGGAGAGAGCTGGACTTCGACGATGAACATCCATTATTGGAGACTGAAGTATATTCTAAGGCTAAGGTGAAGATACCCCCATTTGAAGGGAAGTGTGATGCTGATGTGTACCTTATCTGGGAGGCGAAGGTAGAACAGATCTGGAGCTGTCATAACGTTTCAGACACTAAGAAGGTACAATACGCTGCCCTTGAATTCACTGGTTATGCCTTAATGTTGTGGAATAACTTGCTAAAAGAAAGAAGGAGAATGTTAGATGAAGACATCACCACGTGGGAACAGATGAAGGCTATCATGAGAGCCCGGTTCGTGCCACCTTACCATGGACGAGATCTGCGCCAGCGACTGGAGAACCTTAAGCAAGGTTCTATGAGCGCAGAAGAGGTGTATGAAGCCATGGAAATGGCTATAGTTCGAGCCGATGTGCAGGAAGAAGAGGAAGCTACTATGGCTCGATATCTTAGGATCTTACACCCTTACTTGGCTCACGAAATAGAATTGTATGCTTATTCTAACCTGACAGATTTGCTGCACCTTGTTGTAAGAGTGGAGAAGAAGTTGAAATTACGAAGTCAGGACAGGAGATCTCCGAATACCACGTGGCCGAGACAATGGTCGAGATTCCGGCCGAGATACACCCGTCCGAGACATCAAGACTCCGGTCAAGCCCACAGTTGCTCCTGCATCGGGCAACACTACTACCTCGACACCACAGGGAAGTGGTTTTAGCTCCTCTACGAGAGCTAGAGACATCACTTGTTTCAAGTGTCAAGGACGAGGTCACATGGCGCGGGAATGCCCAAACAAAAGGACATTGTTCATCAATGACAAAGGGTATTACGAGTCGGATTCGGATGTTGAGGAAGAGGAAGAAGAGAGACCGGTCTTGCTAGCTGAAAGGGATGAAGCAGAAAAGAGTAAACTGGAAGAAGAATTTGAAACTGGATTATGCCTTCATTCCAATACAATTGTTGAATGCTTAGATGATGAGACCATTGCTGAGTTGGTCACACCTTTACATATGATATCCCCTGTTGATGCGATTGATTCCATGACTACTCTCATTGAGTATCCAATTGAGTATGATGCAGGGAAGGACACAACTAAGTCTGAACAAGAGGCCGTTTCCCACGGCTCGCAGGGCAAGGAATTGACATGTTATATATGTGCCCCTCACCCTGTTGTTAATGCTGAATTTATTGACTACTTTGTGATTAGGAGAGCTTTGAGTATCATACCTTCTCTCGATGAAGATAATCAAAGAGAGAACTTGTTCCACACACGTTGTCTGGTTCAAGGAAAGGTATGTAACATGATCATTGACATTGGGAGTTGCAGTAACCTAGTAAGTACGGAAGTTGTTAGCAAGCTGCAGTTGACTTCTATTCAACATCCACGACCTTATAAGCTCGGATGGATGAATGACTGTGGAGAAGTCAAAATCAATCGGCAGGTCAATATCGCATTCAAGATTGGAGCATATGAGGATTCAGTTCTATGTGACATTGCACCCATGCATGCATGTCACATCTTACTCGGAAGACCATGGGAGTATGACCGAGATGTAACACATAAAGGAAAAACAAACCGTTATTGTTTTACTTTTCAGGGCAAGGAATTCATATTGAAGCCCATGACTCCTACTGAGGTTACTGAGTATTACGAGAAAAAGAAGAGTAAGGAGGAGGATGCGAGAAAGAAGACGTTGATCATCCTCAATGACGGTCCTCCTAGGAATGCAGATGTTAACCCTTATACATGTGCCACCTATAGCTATGTATACAAGGAAATCTGGCTGTCCATACAAAACATCGGTCTATTGCCGAGTTTTGACGACGTCCTCGACGACCTTCGCAAACCTTTGGCTATATATCATTGGGCTCATCTGGCTAATGAATACCCTCACTTGGACATTGTCATTAACTTTGAGGGATTCAAGCTGAAAAATTTTAAGTTAAAGGTGACGGTGGAAGTCGATTTATCTACACAGGAGCTCACGCGACATCTGTGTAATGCTACGCTCAGGGAGTATTTCTATCCTCTTAAAGATAAGACTTTGAGACTTATTGATATTAAATTTATACCTGGCACTAATAAATGTTGTACTCTGGCCATTTATGTAGGTACGGACGACGAGGAACAGTCGGAGCAGGAGAATAGCACGTCCCAGCAAGAGTTGGAAGAAATAGCTGGAGAGGAAGCACAGGAGGCGCACGCTGAGAATGTAGAAATGAAGGACGAGAAGTCCGACGATGACCCAACTGAAACGTCCTATCCCAGCCCTCGGACCGGAGATTCTTACGGAATTCCCTCAAGACTACACTCTATGGACTCATGGTCGAATCCTTTTCAAGAAGGGGAGAATGATGCAGGAGCATCCCTTAGCTCGACTTCATTCCCTTACACTGATGGGCCTAGTGACAAGAGGAGACGAGTTACCCATGAAGACAATCTCGATCATGATGTGGAGAGAGAGCTCGACCGAGATGTGGAGAGAGAGCTCGACCGAGATCCACTTGATCCGTATGAAGACAAAGCATGTCGGGCTGCATTGGAAGAAAGGAGAATTCGGGCTAATTTAAGTAGCTAAATTAGGCCCAGCTTGCTTATTATTTTAAAGCCCATTTTTGGACATCTTTTAAATAAAAGATGGGCTTGCTTTTAATTATTTGTTTCGGGCCTTTCAAGACTTGTTAGTTTAGCCCACTAGTTATTTTATTTCTCTTTTATTATTTGATCTTATCTCTTAGAGATTTGATCTTATCTTTTAAGCTAGAATGGGCTCGATCTTGGATCAAGCCCATAGCCCGTAGGAAACCCTAGAGGACGTCCAACATACCTATATAAGGCCTTCTTGGACGTCTCTTTTGAGTCACCTTTGAATGAATTAAACACAAGTACTTTCGAGTATTGTTTCTCTTCAATCCCATATTCTTCTCGTGGAATCGAGACACCTTACTGTGTGAGCGAAATCCGTTTGCCCAACAACTTTGGCGCTGTTTTGAGTTGTGTCACTTGGATTGGCAAGTTGGTGCTCTCAATCATCTCCAGGTGACTTCTCGTGCTTTGAGGACAATCGCTTTCCCCTCTGTGTGAGATTATAGCAGAAGGGCTTCTTCAAGTCATTCCAAGTTGTGTGTTAGGGTCTTTGTTTCCCTATCGTGCTCTTGGTTGCTTTAAGGGTTCGACCAGATCTATCCATCTACCGATCCTTCACAATCATTGGATCATTCCTCCATCTTTTTGTTTCAAGTTTTCATCTTTTTATTCATTTTCTTCATTGCGAGTCTTGGTGTTGAAAGATCGGGCCAACTGACGGCTAACCCCGTATCAACAGTAGACTATAATTGATTAGCATACATACATATATCATTAGCATATTGTGTTAACATACATGACATGGTGGCTATTTCAGCTAAAGGTAATCTTAACCCAATCATTCATCATTATACAACTGCACTAAGATTGAAGGTAAGTAACCTAGTCATTCATCATTATGCTATGCGTGTAGAAAACTGCACTGAGATTCATTATAAAATTGCACTGAGATTCATTATACAACTGCACTAACATACATTAATCTACACGCACCTTATCAAGTCATTCATCATTCTACACGCAGAGCATTCTACCATAGTTCATGATTTTCGTATCCCCAATCAAATGCGTTCGAAGATGAAGCAAACTACATTCATCCACAATCAAAGGCATTCGAAGCAAACTACATTCTTTCAGATTCAGCATACAAAGGCATTCGAATATGTACACAAAAGCAAACTACATTCTTTCAAATTCGAGATTTTCGTATCCCCAATCATGTAATTAAACAACAATCATTCCACACGCAGAGCATAAAACACGCAGAAAATGAAGCAAACTACATTCATCCACAATTAAAGGCATTCAGAATAAACTAGGGTGTGAGGAAGACGCCGCCAAGCGACATAGAAAACCCTAGTTCATGATTTTTGTATCCCATTCTTTCAGATTCAGCATACAAAACGGCCTACGCTAGTTCTTTATTTTCGTCAATGTAATAACCGGAAAATTTTAATATATTTTCTTGGTTATTTTAAATTTCTTTGTTTTATATTAGTTAATTTTATTTTAAAATTTTAACCGAGAGACCGAATAGATTACGAATGAATAAAAATAGTATCAAATTTCCAAAACAATAATCGGTCTAATCTGAACCGAACCTTGGGTCTCAGTTGTTTTTGAACCAAAACAGCCGTGGCAGGCCAATTGTAATCTAATGAGGCCCATTCATGTGTTGCCTTCCTTTACTTGGAATGTCCGCTTGGGCCCAGTAAGAAGCTGACTAAGGACGGCCACCACCGTTCATCTTCCATGTCCACGTCACTCATCCCCTACCTGTGAATGTTAGTAGAGAAATAACGGAAGAAGCCGGGGAGTGAAGGCCGAAATTGAAGTACCATTATTGCCGGCGTTTCCCGAGCATTGAAGAAGGGACCGACGCCCTGGACCAATTGCTGTTAAGCGGAATCAGAACCCCCCTTCTCCCCCGAGCCTCTGCAATTCTGGCCTGGTAATTCCCTCCGTCACCTCTCGATCCTCCCCTATACCCTCTGCAACTTCCGCCGTTCTCTGTCCCTCGTCTCACCACCTCTCTCGTCTACGCCCTAACGAGACATCAACCTCCCCGTTCTCACTTTCTCCAGTCGGGCAACCTCGCTTCCTCGAACCAGTTACCACTGCACTGCTCTGTTCCCTCCACCTTTTTTCTTGTGTTGTGTCCGACCTCCCTCTTGCCCGTGTGAGCACACACAGACTATCTCCGGACCACTCTGACCGCCGATGATAACTCGAAAACGTAGATCCTGTTGTCTTCCCGTCCCCTCGAGCCCTGACATTGTCACACAGCTCTCCACCGAACATATCCCTAAGCCACTGACGCCATGGACACCGGCCGTTCCCTCCCACTGCAAAGTGAATGAATATGTTGGTAAGCACTATTCTTGAAGTCCCTTTCTCGGCGGGTATATGAAAAATCGAGGGTTGAAGAATGTAGAGTTAAAAATTGTGAACTATGCAGGAAGAGAGGTTCGAACGGAGACCGAGTGGAATTAAAAAAGACAACATCCTTCCATTTTGTTTACACGAGGACTTGAACCTGAGATCTACTGATATGTTGATGAGCTTCATCTCGCTATTCTGAAGAATCAAAACCGTGACTTATCAATCCACTCGGTAGCAAACACCTAGTGTCTTTCCGATTGCAATCAACCCGTTTCCGGTTAGACCCGAATAAAACTCTGTTCCGTTAATTTACTTCCATTAAAAATATAATCATGAGTTATTATATAAGTAAGTATTTATATGCTTGATAACTTACTTATGGATTAGTGGATAATAATGTAGAAATATTTGATAATGCGGACTTAGCGGAATTGGAAAAATGTGTGAATGGACCGGAACGAGAAAGTTAAATAGATTGATAGTCATAGAATAATAAGTGACTTATGAGTTAGTGAGATATTAAGGAAATGACGGATAGTTATGGAATTTGTTAGAGGAACTGAACTGAGAATTTTTAACAATTGAGAGGATTGATAATGTGAGATATAAGATGGATTCTCGAGATAGAAGAATTTTTAGGGCAACAATTATCATGACTATAATAACCGGGAAATTTTTAAAATTTTCCGGGTATTTTAAAATTTTATTTAATTTTATTTTGTTTATCTAAACCGAAAACTGAGCCGAAAACGCATAAAGAATTAAAACGAGTCTAAAACCGATCGAATGATTAGGTTAAAACCAAAACTCTTATATTAATTTCCCTGAATTGGACCAGTGGAAGCCCAGCCCACCTCAATTCCATGGATCTTGGCCCATTACCTCTTCTCCCTTACCACGGGCCAATAACCTTTCTAACACCCTTCTTTGTCTTGGGCCGGCCCGCTCCACAATTCCCTCTTGGGTTGTTCAAGCGAATGAGCAATTTTCCGCTTCCACAATTCTTCTTCCTCGCTCACCTTCTTCTCAAACGACAACTTGGCAGTGTAACGGCCGTGAACAGTCAACACATCGTAACGGTGGTATTAACATTTCAGCCAACCGGAGTATTGAAGGCGACGGTTACTTCGTTTTTATCCCTCGTTACCGATGTGTCCTGAGAGTTCCACCATCTCCCCGTTCGAAACGCCTCTGCCCCGACCAACTCTAGATCGACCTTCTTCTCCCCTCTCGTTCACGACACACGGTTCCGACTGCCCTAGCTCTTCTCTCTCTTTGATCTTGCATCAGGGGCGCACCTCGAGCCGTCTGACGTATCCACCTTCTGCAACTCGCCATCCAACCGAGCCACCCTTAATCTGTAACACCCCGAATCCGTAGGACTCGAGGTCTACTGGGCTAGGATCTCACAATGGATCTTGACCCTAGCCTGACAACAAGTTCACTGAATCTTACAATAAGGCACCGATAGATTAAATACAAAACATCAAACTGATATAAAAGTATCAAAAGGTTTATACAACGTGCTGCTGAATACAAACAAAACATAAATATATATATGGTCAAAAGATCCCATATCCCACGAGGACGACCCAGTGTACGGAGCCCTTAGCAGATCACCCACTCTGGATCACTCTGCAGTTCTCCTAACCTGCAAGGGATCTACAACACGGTATAAAACCGTTAGCTAACCATATACATATATGAGATGAGCATAAGCACAAGCACACGTCAGAAATACTAAACACCTCATCGTGATATCACACATTTACCCAGTTTATCATCTATATAAATATAGTCCAACACTCAAATCATATATATATAAATATCCATATGAATATATGTGACACGAGGAATATAACCCTCGCCTCTCGGTGGTAATGCCAGCTGAAGTGGTCAACCGGGACGACTCCTCCGTGTACCTTGAAGGAATGGAGACAGTGTCCGTTCCGTGTACCGGATCTGGATGTTCCGCAGAGAACCTCCAGTCTCCCATAGGGATGAATGGGCAAGGTTGTCATGGCCCTACAATGGGCAATAAATAAACCATAGGTCGGTAATAATCAATCCTCACATGCTCATAACAGAAGGGCATGGAGGAAAAACATTTCCAACAACACTATGTCCATCAAAATAGCATGGAAGAATAACCATCTCCAGCTGAATCCTAATCGTATCACAATAGCATGAAGGAAAGAGCCATCTCCAGCTATAAACAATAATCATAGTAGCACAACAAGATCTAATAAGATCATATATCACATCAAAGCTAGTATGAAAATAAACACATCATAGCATATAAGCATATAAGCACATAATACTCACCAAGATAGTACTAAGATCTACTCGGTGATCCTATTGGTGCACCTATCTCGGCATAGAACTCTGGATAGTTTCTCTGGATACTATCTTCAATCTCCCATGTAGCCTCATCAGGTCCTCGTCTCGACCACTGTATCCTCAGCATAGGAATGTCCTTCGAACGCATGCATCTCATACCTCGTTCTAGGACTGCAATCGGGTGCTCAACAAAGGTGTGGTCCGGCTCAACCACCAAATCATAATAACTCAAAATATGTCTCGGATCTGGTATATACTCCCTTAGCTGAGACACGTGAAATACAGGGTGAACACCCTCTAACCTCGGAGGCAAAGCCAATCTGTATGCTATGCTCCCAACCCGATCCAAAATCTCGAACAGTCCGACATATCGGAGGCTCAACTTCCACTTAATGCCAAAACTCCTAACACCTCGTGTCGGGGACACTCTCAGCCACACATGGGCTCCCACTCTGAACTCTAGAGGTCTACGCCTCCTATCAGCATAACACTTCTGACGGCTCTGTGCAGTCAACATCCTCTCTCTAATCAATGCTACTCGAGCCACATTGTCCTGAATCTGATCAGGTGTCAAACCACTAACACTGTTCTGCTCATCCCAGCATAACGGAGTACGGCATATCTGTCCATACAGTGCCTCATATGGGGCCATCCCAATATATGCATGCTAGCTGTTGTTGTATGAGAACTCAACTAATGGGAGATGATCCGTCCACACTTGTCCCCAATCCAACACACAAGCTCGCAGCATATCTTCCAGCGTCTGAATGGTCCTCTCTGACTGACCATTTGTCTGAGGATGGAATGCAGTAGTAAAGTGCAAACTCGTCCCTAGGGCAGTCTGAATCTGCTGCCAAAATCTCGAGGTGAATCGCCCGTCTCTGTCTGAGACGATCGTCCTCGGTACACCATGGAGTCTCACTATCTGCCTAGTGTACTCCTCAGCTAATCTGCTCACCGGCCACGTCTCTCGAATAGGAATGAAACGTTCCGTTTTTGTCAATATGTCTAATATGACCCAGATAGCATCAAAAGCCCGACTCAGTCTCAGCCCAATCACAAAATTCATGGTGACGTCCTCCCATTTCTCTGAAGAACAAGAAGTGGATGGAGCTCACCTCTAGGTCTGCAATGCTCTATCTTGACCTGCTGGCAGGTCGCACACTGTGACACAAATCTAGCCACATCGGGCTTCAGCCTTCCCCACCAATATGAACGTCTCATATCCTAATACATCTTACTCGTACCTGGATATACAGAGTAAGGTGTACAGTGAGCCTCCTGTAAAATCCTCTGGCGCAACTCCGCATCAGCGGGTACACAGACGCGACCGCGGTGTCTCAATACTCCATCTGCTCCCAGAAGAAACTGTGGTGCCTCATCCCGAGACATCCTCTCTCTGATCCTCATCAAGTTCGGGTAGGTCTCCTGCTTCTGTTGAATCTCACTCAACATATCACGTAGAACCTCTAAAGTTCTCAGCCGGGCATCCTCATCATGAAACTGGATGTCCAACTCTAACCAGATCAAATCCCTCTGTAACTGCTGCTGAACGGTCAGCCTCGCAAGCGCCTGCTCTCGAGGCGTCTTCCTGCTCAGGGCGTCGGCGACTACGTTTGCCTTCCCCGGATGATACAGAATCTCCAGATCAAAATCCTTGATCAGCTCAAGTCACCTACGCTGGCGGTTATTCAATTCCCGCTGCGTGAAAATGTGCTTCAGACTCTGATGGTCTGTGAAGATTTGACATGTAACACCATACAGGTAATGTCTCCGGATCTTCAAGGCATGAACTACTGCTG
Organism: Fagopyrum tataricum; assembly: GCA_002319775.1. NCBI lineage: Eukaryota > Viridiplantae > Streptophyta > Magnoliopsida > Caryophyllales > Polygonaceae > Fagopyrum > Fagopyrum tataricum. Next base: position 24,813,798 of record CM008285.1, read on the forward strand.
CCAACTCCAGATCATGAGTCGGGTAGTTCTCCTCATACGCCTTCAACTGTCGAGACGCATAAGCAATCACTCTGCCTCGCTGCATCAACACACATCTCAAGCCTATCTCGGATGCATCACTATAAACCACAAAATCAGTTCTACCCTGTGGTTGTGCCAAAATAGGAGCAAAAGTCAGACGTCTCTTCAGCTCCTCAAAACTCTGCATACACTGATCACACCAGTCAAATCTGGTAGTCTTCCTCAGTAGGCTCGTCAGTGGACGGACAATCACAGAAAATCCCTCCACAATGCGTCGGTAATAACCGGCTAGGCCAAGAAAGCTACGTACTTCCTTGACGTTCGTCGGTGTCGTCCATGCTGCTACTGCCTCTATCTTCGCCGGATCAACCTTGATCCCCTCGGCGGAAACAATGTGACCCAGGAATGCTACCTCTGGCATCCAGAACTCGCACTTAGAGAACTTAGCATAAAGTTCTCTATCCCGTAAAACCTGCAATACAATCCTCAGTTGTCCTGCATGCTCCTCTCTACTGCGAGAGTACACCAGAATGTCATCTATAAAGACCACCACAAACTGATCCAGGAAGTCGATGAAGATATTGTTCATCAACTCCATAAAAACTGTTGGGGCATTCGTAATCCCAAATGGCATCACTACAAACTCGTAGTGTCCATATCTGGTCCAGAATGTTGTCCTATGCACATCCTGCTCTCTCACCCTCAGCTGGTGATATCTTGAGCGCAGGTCAATATTGGAAAATATTGTCGCTCCCTGAAGCTGATCTAACAAGTCATCAATGCGCGGCAATGGATACTTGTTCTTGATGGTCAACTTGTTCAGCTCTTTGTAATCTATACACAATCTCAACGATCCGTCCTTCTTCTGTACGAAGAGGACAGGTGCTCCCCATGAGGACACGCTAGGACGAATGAAGCCCTTCTCAAGAACGTGAGTGGAGGAATAAAAGCGTTCCAAAGACGAGAGGATGGAGTGTGAGACTAATGAAAGTATGACCCGACAGTACTATTGATACGGGGTTAGCCGTCAGTTGGCCCGATCTTTCAACACCAAGACTCGATATGAATAAAAAGATGGAAACTTGAAAATAAAAAGATGGAGGAATGATCCAATGATTGTGAAGGATCGATAGATGGATAGATCTGGTCGAACCCTTAAGGCAACCAAGAGCACGAGAGGGAAACAAAGGCCCAACACACAACTTGGAATGACTTGAAGAAGCCCTTCCGTTATAATCTCACACAGAGGGGAAAGCGATTGTCCCCAAAGCGCGAGAAGTCACCCGGAGATGATTGAGAGCACCAACTTGCCAATCCAAGTGACACAACTCAAAACAGCGCCAAAGTTGCTGGCAAACGGATTCCGCTCACACAGTAAATTGTCTCGATTCCACGAGAAGAATATGGGATAGAAGAGAAACAATACTTCAAAAGTATTTGTGTTTAATTCATTCAATGGGTGCCGAGGTTGGACGTCTACCCTAGGCCTTATATAGGCATGTTGGACGTCCTCCCTAGGGTTTCTACAGGCTACGAGCTTGATCCAAGATCGAGCCCAAACTAGCTAAAGAGATCTAATTAAAAGCAAGCCCATCTTTTATTTAAAAGATGTCCAAAAATGGGCTTTAAAATAATAGATCTAATTAAGGCCTTATTTAATAAAATAAGCCCAATTAGCTCTAAATAAAACGTCCAACTCCTTAGACATGCAACTCCATGCTTCTTGACATCGAATCCTCCTTCTTGCCCATGCATATGTGATCATGCATGTACGTGAGGAACGTAGCTTCCGGGTAAGGCTTCTCTGAGAAGCTCTCTATGACGTCTTCTTCTTGCCCATGCATATGTGTTTCCCATGCATGGATGTGTGTAGTTGCGTCTTTCTTCATATGAGATCAATCTTGATATTTCCCATCTCCAATCACTAGTCTTCATTGCACTTCCGGAAATGGTCTTTGCACATATTCTATGAATGATCTCCATTCGGGTTATGTTCTGAGATGCTCTTGCATCAACTATGAATTCGAAGATAGGACCACCTAATAAGGTCACGCTTCGAAGAAAGCCCCAAGGTTCTCATAATGATTCCGGACTCCAAAGATACAATTATTGTGACCTTCCTAGAATATAAGGATAACGAACGGAACCGCAATAACAATAATTACAACAAGTGTCCCATGAGAAGAAAGATTAGGTGAAACGATGCAAAAAAGGTGCGAGAGCCAATAAAGACGTCCTTTGGACAAGGACTAGAGACACCAACGTCAAGAGATATTCCAACGAAACCGGAAATAGAAGAAGAGAATATCATAGTGCTTAGAGGAACACGAGAATAAGTCGTTGCACGGTGTCACGAAGTACGATCAGATCGATTGGACGGCGGGAAGAAATTGAGAAGTGGAATCGCTTGCCTAGGAAGTTAAGCAAGCACTGATAAGCAGACAACAGAATCTAAGAAACCGAAGGAGAAGCTACCTTGACCTACATGTCGACTTAAGGGAAAGGATGTAAGAACAGTGAAGCGTTTTTCCGGCGACCGGTAGAGTATCATAATCAAACACTAGTAAGGGAACTAACAGGAAGGAATGATGATACATAAGCCACAAGGAAAGATTATCAGTACATGTGAAGCGGACAAGATGTCACCATTGTTGAGCGACGGCTGATTAGACAAAGGATAATGATTGAAGGATACAGTTGATCTAAGAAAGACCCGAGATAAAGGAGAAAAAGAGGATAACATGAATAGAGAATCATTCCTTAGTATAGAACTCACTAAGAGTATGAAATGGCATGGTTACGCCTACACATCCACCTTAGATGAATTCTTTGAGATCAAGTGGGCAATTCCGCCGAGACAAGCGGACAAGAGAGGAGAAGACCCAAATACCGGAAAATGAACAGTTAAAGAATAAAGACGTCCAAAGAGTAGAGTTGATGCTTGATAGTCATCACTACCTTTATGAAAACGATAGTTAAGAATACAAATGACCCGAGACACAGTATCACCGGGGGATAGCAAGGACGAGACCGATAAGACAACACGTGGACCGGGACGATCATAGGGAAACAATACCATTCAGAGAGAAACCAGAGAATAGTGGAGATACACAGGCAAAGACGCCCCGACCAAAGGACAGTAATGCGCTCGGAGTTTACCCGACAACAATTAAAGTACCAGTTATTTAAGTCAGAAGGTGAGATATCACACGGAGTGAGAAGGCTTGCAATGAGACTTGGAACAAGGTTGAGCCAAAAGATTTAATGTTAACCCAATAAATGAGAGGGTGAAGAGACATCAATCAGTGGAAGGAACAATGAATATCTGAGCGACAACATCACGGGTGAGTTAAGAGCAACGCTGAAGTATGAGTCGAGAAACCAATCCGATACCCAAGAGGACCATCAAGAGAAGGAAAGAAGATTGACCGCCCTCTTGTATGCGGAGTAAGACTAACTACCTTGTGCGATCCGGACTAGATTAGGAGAGCTTGACGAACTAAAGAAAATGGTCCAAGGCTAGAGGACGTACCAGTAGTGAGTGCATGGAGGCTTTCCGGGATGACTTCACCGGCCTACCTCCACAACGGAGCGTAGATTTCAGTATGGAGTTGGAGCCTGGCACGAGACCGATTTCGAAGGCTCCCTAACGGATGACACCTATTGAGATGGCAGAGTCGAAGAAGCAGTTAGAGGAGTTGACGGAGAAAGGATTCATCCGACCTAGTGTCTGTCCTTGGGTGTCCTGTTATTGTTTGTGAGGAAGAAGGATGGATCCATGAGACTTTGCATAGATTATAGAGAGTTGAACCGAGTAACGATCAAGAACCAATATCCGTTACCCCGTATTGACGAACTGTTAGACCAGTGCAGGGGGCTCAGCATTCTCCAAGATCGACTTGATGTCAGTATATCACCATTTGAGGGTGAGGGATCAGGATATCCCTAAGGCAGCTTTCTGGACCAAATACGGTCATTATGAGTCTGTGGTGATGCCATTCGGGCCCACTAACGCGCCATCCATGTTCATGGCGTTGATGAATGGAATATTCATCGAGTATATGGATCAGTTTGTAGTAATTTTTATTGATGATATCTTGGTGTATTCCCGGAACCAAGATGAGCACGCATGACACTTGAAGACGTTATTACAGATATTACTAGCAACCAGCTATATGTTAAGTTGTCCAAGTGTGAGTTCTGGATGTGGGAGTTATCATTTCTGAGTCATGTGGTTACGGTTGAGGGGATCAAGGTTGATCCGGCCAAGATGGAGTCCGTTTCGTCATGGCAACCTCCTAGGAACGTTAAGGAGGTGCGCAGTTTTTAGAGCTAGCTAGGTATTATAGATGATTGGTGGAAGGGTTCTCAGTCATTGCCCGACCACTCACCGGCCTACGGAGGAAGACTACCCGCTTTGTGTGGTTTGAGCCCTGCTAGAGAAGTTTTGAGGAGTTGAAGAGGAGGTTGACTGCCGCTCCGATCTTAGCCCAGCCAAAGGGCGCAAAGGACTTTGTGGCGAACAGTGATGCATCCAAGCTGAGCTTGGAGTGCGTATTGATGCAGAAGGGTAAGGTTATAATATATGCGTCTCGCTAGTTGAAGACGTACGAGGAGAACTACCCCACACATGATTTGGAGTTAACAGTATTGGTGCACACCCTTAAGATTTGACGTTCCTACTGGCACAGGACTACTTGTCAAATCTTCACAGACCGTAAGAGTTTAAAATTCATATTCACTCAGCGGGGGTTGAATAACCAACAGAGGAGATGGATATAGCTGATTAAGGACTTCGACCTGGGAGTTCTGTATCACCTAGATAAGATGAAGACGATCGACAATACATTGAGTAAGGAGACGTTGCAGGAAGAGACTATAGCCGATCGACAGTTCAGCATGAACTACAGTGGAATTAGAAGGACGTACTGTAGAGATCCAGTTCCCAAACACCGAACGATACTTGAGTGTTTTAGTGCATGTACCGTATCCGTTGGATGAGATCCGACAAAAGCAGAACAACTACACCACCATATCCAGAATCCGGGAGAGGCTGTCCCGAGAGGATGAACCACAGTGGTGATAGGTATGGATGGAGTGATGGGATGCAAATGACGTGTTGATGTTCCTCCGGATGAGGAGTTGAGATAAAGGATAATACATGAGACTCATTCTACACCCTACACGGTACACTCAAGTACCAGGGAGATGTACAAAGACGTCAAACGCTCCTATTGGCGGAGTGGTCTGAAGCGGAGGTGACTAGATTTGTGGCACAATATGCGATTTGTCAACAGGTCAAGATTGAACACTCCGACCGAAGAAGAGTTCTAACCACTGCCAGTTCCGCATTGAAAGTGAGAAGACATAACTATGGACGTTGTCACATGGTTGAGATCTAGATGGAGATTTGACAGTAATCGGGTCGTGGAGGATAGACTCACCAAGACCAGCCGTTTAATCTCCGAGGAGACGAGGAAAGAGAGTCGATTAGCAAAGTAGCACATGGGACGGATAGTGGGACTACATGGCATGTCTAGGACCATCGTCTCCGACAAAGATGGACGGTTCAATTTGAGAGTTTGAGGAGCAGATACCAGACGACATGTTTAGGGTAGCCTTGATACGAGAGCTTATGCTAATAGCACAGAGTTACCAAAAGTCTTACGCGTATAAGAGGCGCAGATCTCAAGAATTCCGAGTCGGCTCATAGGTGTGGCTGAGAGTATCACTGACTCGAGGTGTCAAGCATTTCAACAGTCAGGTATTGGAGTGAGTCGGAGAGGTAGCATACCAGTTACCCTCTCACCGCCTTAGAAAGTTATATAACCGGATTCCATGTATCACATCTCAAAGGATATATACTAGACCATGACAGGTGGTCAACCATGAATTCCCAGTACTAAAGATTTAGTGGTTCCGACGGGGATATCGATGAGTCTACTTGGAAGACGGAAGCTAGCATTAGAAGCTCATACTGGAACATATACCGAGTTATAGTTGACTGTAGGTCAGGAAATTAGTCTTGAGACCATTTATGTGTTATATGCCATTATATACTCCGCAATTTAATTTATGAGTAATATTTATATATTGATGAGTGCCCTCGGGATGCGTGTGATACCGGTTCACCCGGGATAAAAGAACAAAAAAAAAATCTCTTGAGAATCACAGGGTCTTATGATTCGGACAGCCGAAACTTGGATTAATCGTACATCACCCTAAGTTTCGGGACGAAACTTATTTTAAGGGGTGACTGATGTAATAACCGGAAATTTTTTTAAATTTTCCGAGTATTTTTAAATTTCATTTTATTTTATTTTATTTATCTAAACCGAAAACTGAGCCAAAAACGCATAAAGAATTCAAACGAGTCTAAAACCGATCGAATGATTAGGTTAAAACCAAAACTCTTATAGTAATTTCCCTGAATTGGACCAGTGGAAGCCAAGCCCACCTCAATTCCATGGATCTCGATCCATTACCTCTTCTTCCTTACCACGGGCCAATCACCCTCCCTTCTTTGTCTTGAGCCGGCCCGCTCCAACATTCCCTCTTGGGCTGGTCAAGCGAATGAGCAACTTTCCGCTTCCACAATTCTTCTTCCTCGCTCACCTTCTTCTAAAATGACAACTTGGCAGCGTAACGGCCGAGAGCAATCAACACACCGTAAAGGTGGTATTAACATTTCAGCCGACCGGAGTATTGAAGGGGACAGTTACTTCGTTTTTATCCCCCGTTACCGACGTGTCCTGAGAGTTCCACCATCTCCCCGTTCGAAACGCCTCTGCCCCGACAAACTCTGGATCGACCTTCTTCTCCCCTGTCGTTCACGACACAAAGTTTCGACCGCCCTAGCTCTTCTCTCTCTTTGATCTCGAATCACGGTCACACCTCGAGCCGTTTGACGTATTCACCTTCTGCAACTCGCCATCCAACTGAGCCACCCTTAATCCTCCTCCTCTCCCGCTCCCCTGCAATTACTTGGCATTGATGATCCTCTGCAACACTCATCCCTCCCTACTGCTCCCCGCTATCTCTCTCGACCTCTCCGATCACCTTCTTTCACGACCGCCGGAAAGCTATCCGAAATTCTCGCCCAGTTCCCGGCCTAGCTCGCTGTTGCCGGCAGGAAGATCGTGGAAGCCCTTCGGACCACCCTGGCTAGTTTCGCGACTGGGAATTTCGAACTCAGATGGGCGTGTAATTTGTCTGTCTCCCTCACTGCCACAACACGCTGCCAGGGGAAGTGAATGTAGATTTCTACGTCGTAGGATTTGAAGCCGGGATCTCTTGCACAGGTGTGTACGGTCGGGTTCGGTCTGTCCTTCATTGATGCCGAGAATGGAGAAGAGTGATGATTAGTGGGCTGGCCTGTGTACACAGATCGGGAGAATGGATGGCTCACTTCTTTTCCTTGCCAATTGGACGTCACTGCTACCGGTAGGAATCGAACCCTAACCTCCATTTACAACACCATGTTTTATTCCGTAAATTCTGATTTCCGTTAATATTAAAACATGAGTATAAATATTTAATTAATTATTCTTGCGAGAACTTAGTATTAATTAGTGGAGGAGATCTAGTTAAGTATAAAATGCCAAAATGAATGATAAGTGCGGAATTAGTCGAGAGAACCGGAGTGTAGAATTTAGTAGAATGAAAAAGTATAGTAATGAAACCGGAATGTTAGAAGCTGGAACTAATCCTGAAGAAAAAAAAATGTTATGTTAATATAGAAGAGGAATGTGGAATTTTAGACTGGAGCTACGAATAGGTAAAATGACGGTTAGTGACAGGCAGACTACGGGAACTCCGAGATAGTGAGTTCCAAGGGAACTGGAATGAGAATGTGACATTAAAATAGTTAAGCACATCCGAGTTAAACGGGTTTTCTTCCCGGAATATAATAGTTTGATAAATGAGAACTTGGAATGGACGTCTAGGTCCGTGAACCTAGGTCGTAGAAAACATCAGGGTATCGATTCAAGATATCATACCCTGATTGATTAGAATGATAAGTCGAGCAATACTAAAGGTGAACGAGTTCTAAGGAATGATAAATGTGGAACAGGATAATCGGATCTCTGATTGGCAAGATTGCGAGACGTTGAGACCAGTACCAATAAGGTGAGTTTGTAGGACTCGCTTAGCTACCTTCTTATACTGAGTGTGCACTAGAGTAATGTGTGTTATGATTGTGAAATAAAATGAACGAACTAGATCACCGTATATTATTTCTTAAGAGAGGCACACAAGTGTATGATAACGTACCGTACCCGTCGGTCAGGGCCGATGGTGCCGGAGGATTGCCCCGCGACCAGTCCAGTAGTGTATATGGGGGAGATGCATCAAAACCAATCCTACTGGTAAACAGGGACGGGGGCAAGAGTCGGGAGACTCTTGTGTTACAAGTAAAGTTGGAAAATAGAATGACTCATTCACGTAATGAAAGATAATGAACCGGGACATTGTGTGTTGCATGCTGAGTGATTTACAGTACTTCCTTATATGTGTGTGCGCTTTAGTGACCTTAGTATTAGAATTGTAGCTAACGGTTTTATCGTGTTGTTAGGTATTTGTAGGATAGATCTCTAACGAGAAATCGAGAATGGAGTGGTCATCCGGGTTTCCGTACTAGGAGTTTGGTTGTTGGGTTATATTTTATGTTTTATTTATTTTATTGTATTAGAGTTGGTATAGTATATAGTTGGCTAATGTAGGAGTTTAGAGTCCGTTAAAAAATTAATTACGCATTTGTGAAAGAATTTGTATTTCAATATTTGTGCCTTGTTGCAAGATCCGGTGTTATTGACGTCAACCTAAGGCTGGGACCCACTGTGAAGTCCTAGCCAGTGACGCTCCGAGTTCCCAGAATTCTGGGTGTTACAATGACGACAAGAGAACTTAAAATGGACATAGGTCTCCTAGTCTAATTTTTTAAAGATTGTCGGGGTATTGATGCTAGATATCTTACCCTAATTATTTAGGATGATAAGTCGAATGGTATTAATGGTTGAACTTGTTCTGAGGATGGATAAATGTGGAACAGGATAATTGGATCTTTGACTGGCAAGATTCCGAGACGTTGAGACCAGTATCGATAATGTGAGTTCGTAGGACTCACTTAGCTACCTTTTAATACTGAGTGTGCACTAGAGTAGTGTGTGTTATTCTTGTGTAATAAATAAATGAACTAGACCACTGTACTTTTATGTTTAAGAGAGGCACAAGTGTATGATAACGTGTCGTAACCGTCGGTCCGGGCCGATGGTGCCGGAGGATTGCCCCGCGACCAGCCCGGTAGTGTATACGGGGGAGATGCATCAAAACTAGTCCTACTGGTAAACGGGGATGGGGCAAGAGTCGGGAGACTCTTGTGTTACAAGAAAAAGTTGAAAAATAGAATGACTCAATTCATGTATCGAAAGATAATAAACCGCGACATTGTGTGTTGCATGCTGATTGATTTTACAGTACTTCTTTATGTGTATGCGCGCTTTAGTGACCTTAGTATTATAATTGTAGTTAATGGTTTTACCGTGTTGTTAGGTATTTGCAGGATAGATCTATATCGAGAAATCGGGAGTGGAGTGGTCAGCCGGGTTTCCGTACTAGGAGTATGGGTGTATGTTGGGTTTATATAATTATGTTTATATAGTTTATTACAATAGAGTTTATTTAGTTAACACTTGGCCGATGTACGAGTCTAGAGTCTGTCTGAGTTAAAGACTTATTTGTGAAAGGATTTGATTTAAAAATATTTGTGCCTTGTTGCAAGATTCGACGTTATTGACGTCAACGTAAGGCCGGGACCCACTGTGAGGTCCTAGCCAATAACGCTCCGAGTTCCCAGAATTCGGGGTGTTACAACATGGTATCAAAGCTCTAGGTTGGCAACAATGGCGCTCGCAATCTTCTAAAAAAAGGTCAAGTATAAACAGAACCCGAAAAGGGATCTAGTTTTCTAAAACGAATTTCAAAGTTTAATTATTGTTGGGTCGGGTTGGGTGGTAGTACGGAAGTCACCGCTCCACTCTGTAGATCTCGGTAGTAGTTAGTTAGTGTGATTTATACTTAGAAATAATAGTACTAGTTATAGTCGCCTGTCTCGTAAAGACTGCGCACACTAGGATTGTAACCGTGTCGGGTTTGGGTAAAGGTAATTACCTTTCTACCCTTCCCGCACGGAGTAGAATTTATAAGGCACTACAAATCAAACACACGAGTGGAGGGATAAAAGCCTTTCAAAGACGATAGGATGGAGCGTGAGATTGCTGAAAGTATGACCCGACGGTACTAAGAACTCGAAGATACGACCAACCAATCAGGTCATGCCTCGAAGAGAACCAAAGTTCACATAATGATTATGGACTCCAGAGATATAATTGTCGTGACTTTCCAAGGATACAAGAACAACGGACGGAACCGCAATAACTGCAATTATATCAAGTGTACCGAAGAAGAAGCATTAAGTGTACATAAGAAGAGGATCAAGTGAAACGATGCAGAAAAGGCGCGTGAACCAATAAAGGCGTCCTTGGGACAAGGACTACAGATGTCAACGTCAATAGATATTTCCAAGAAACCGGAAACCGGAAATAGAAGAAGAGGGTATCATAGTGCTTAGAGGAACGCGAGAATGAGTACTCACACGGTGTCATAAAGTACGATCGGTTCGATTGGATGGCGGAAAGAAATTGAGAAGCGGAATCGCTTGCCCAGGAATCCAAGTAGGCGAGTAAGTGAACAACACCGGTAAGAGTACGAAGAAGGAAGCGGGTAATGGAATCTAAGAAACCGAAGAAAGGGGTATCTGGACAGACACACCGAGTTAACGGGAAAAAAGAAGAAGAAGTAAGAACAATGACGTGTTTCCCGATGAACAATAGAGTATCATAACTAAATAAAGTAAAGGAACTAGTAGGAATGAATGATGATACATAAGCCACAAGGAAAGCACATCAGTAAAGGTGAAGCGGGCAAGATGCCACCATTGCTAAGTGGCGATTGATTAGATAGAGAATAATGATCGGAAAGTACATTGGATCTAAGAAAGACCCGAGATAAGGGGAGAAAAGAGAATAACAGGATAGAGAATCATTTCTTAGTATAGAACTCGCTAAGAGTATGAAATGGCCTGGTCACGCCTACACATCCACCTAGATAGATTCTTTGAGATCAAGTGAGCAATCCCACGGAGACAAGTGGACAAGGGAGGAGAATACCCAAATAATTGAAAATGAACAGTTAAAGAGTAAACACGTCCAAAGAGTAGTGTTGCCGCTCGATAACCACTACATGTATGGAAACTATAAGTTAAGAATACAAACGATTTGAGACGCAATATCACCGGGAAATAGCAAGGATGAGACCGATAAGACAACCCGTAGACCGGGACGATCATGGGGAACTATACCATGCAGAGAGAAACCAGAGAATAGTGAACGTACACAGGTAAAGACGCTTCAACCAAAGGACAATAATGCCCTTGGGGTTTACCCGACACTAATTAAATAACAAGTTAACTAAGTCAGAAGGTGAGATGTCACACGGAGTGAGAAGGCTTGCAATGAGATTTGAAACATGGTTGGGCTGAAAGATTTAATGTTAACCCAAGAAATGAGAAGTTGGGGAGACACCAATCAGTTGAAGGAACAATGAATATCTAAGCGATAACATCACGGGTGAGTTAAGAGCGACATTTAAGTACGAATCGAGAAACCAATCCGATACCCAAGAGGACCGTCTGGAGAAAGAAAGAAAATTGACCGCCCTCTTATCTGCGGAGTAAGACTAACTACCTTGTGTGATCTAGATTAGATTAGGAGAGCTTAAAGAACTAAATAGAAGGGTTCATGGCTAGAGGACGTACCAGTAGTGCGTACATAGAGGATTTTCAAGGATGATGTCCCCGGCCTACCTCCACAGCAGAGCGTAGATTTCAGTATTGAGTTGGAGTCTGGCACGAGACCAATCTCGAAGGCTCCCTACCGGATGACACTTATTGAGAGGGTAGAGTTGAAGAAACAAATAGAGGAGTTGACAGGGAAAGGGTTCATCCGACCCAGTGTCTCTCCTTGAGGTGCCTCGTTACTGTTTGTGAGGAAGAAGGATAGATCAACGAGACTTTGCATAGATTACAAAGAGTTTAACCGGGTAACAATCAAGAACAAGTATCCGTTACCCCGAACCGACGACCTATTGGACCAATAGCAGGGGGCCTCAGCCTTCTCCAGGATCGACTTGAGATCAGTATATCACTAGTTGAGGGTGAGGGATTTGGATATACCTAAGACAACTTTCTGGACCAGATACAGTCATTATGAGTGTGGCGATGCCATTCGGGCCCACCAACGCGCCGGACGTGTTCATGGAGTTGATGAATGGGATTTTCATTGAGTACCTGGATCAGTTTGTAGTAGTCTTTATCGACGGTATTTTAGTGTACTCTCGGAACCGAGAAGAGCATGCCGGGTACTTGAGGATAGAGTTACAAGTACTACTGGACAATCAACTTTATGCTAAGTTGTCCAAGTGTGAGTTCTGGATGACAGAAGCAGCCTTTCTGAGGCATGTGGTGACGGCCGAGGAGATCAAGGTGGATCCGGCCAAAAATTTAGTCCGTTTAATCATGGCAGCCTCCTAGGAATGTTAAGGAGGTGCGCAACTTCCTAGGGTTAGCCGGATACTACAGACAGGTGGTGGAAGGGTTCTCAATCATTGCCCAACCACTCACCGGTTTACTGAGGAAGACCACCCGCTCTGTGTGGTCCGAGCCCTGCCAGAGGAGTCTTGAAGAGTTGAAGAGGACGTTAACTTCTGCTCCGATCTTAGCCCAGTCAAAGGGCACAGAGGACTTTGTGGTGTACAATGATGCATCCAAGCTGGGCTTGGGGTGCGTATTGATTCAGAAGGGTAAAGTTATAACATATGCGTCTCACCAGTTGAAGACGGACGAGGAGAACTACCCCATTCATGATTTAGAGTTAGCGGCAGTAGTGCAAGCCCTTAAGATATGGCGTCACTATTTGTACGGGACTACGGGTCAGAGCTTCACAAACCATAAGAGTTTGAAGTATATATATTCACTCAGCGAGTTGAATAACCGGCAAAGGAGATGGTTTGAGCTGATTAAGGACTTCGACCTGGGAGTTATGTACCACTTGGGAAAGATGAAGACAGATGACAATATAGTGAGTAAGAAGACGTTTCAGGAAGAGACTATAGCCGATCGACAGTTCATCATGAACTACAGAGGAATTTAGAAGGATTGTTGAGATCCAGTTCCCAAACACGGACCAATACTTGATTGCGTAGGTGCATGTGCCGGATCCGTTGGATGAGATCCGACAAAAGCAGGACAACTACCCCTCCATATCCAGAGTCCGGGAGAGGATGTCCCGAGAGGATGAACCACAGTTGTGATAGGTACGGATGGAGTGATGAGACGCCAAAGGCGTGTGTATGTCCCTCTGGATGAGGAGTTGAGATGGAGGATACTACAGGAAACTCATTCTACGCCCTACTCGGTACACCTAGGTACCAGGGGGATGTATCGAGACGTCATACGCTCCTTTTGGTGGAATGGTCTGAAGCGGATATGACCAGATTCGTAGTATAATATATGACCGCCAGCAGGTCAAGATGGAACACCACCGACCAGGAGGAGAACTTCACCTACTGCCGGTTGCGATGGAAGTGGGAAGATATATATCGGGACTTTGACTCTGGTTGAGGCTTAACACGAGTGTTGACACTAATGGGGTAATGGTGAATAGACTAACCCCGACCGACCGTTCATCCCTATCAAGGACACGTGGTCGATGTGTCGGTTAGCAGAATAGTCACGAGACAGACCATGAAGCTGCACTGGAGTGCTTGAGGCCAGTGTATTAGATTGAGAGGGACGATTTACTTTGAGATTGCGGGAACAAATACAGGATAACATGGCTGAGGTAGCCTTGATACGAGATCGTATGCTAGCAGTTCAGGGCCGTCAAAAGTCTTATGCGTTTAAGAGGCGCAAACCTCTAAAATTCCGAGTCGATTCATAAGAATAGTTGAGAGTATCGCGGACTCGAGGTGTCAAGCACTTCGACATTAAGGTATTGGATTGAGTCAGAGAGATGACATACAAGTTAGCCTCGCACCGCCTTAGAGAATATATACAAGACTGCAACAAGTGGTTAACCATGAGGGTTTAACCGATGAAAGGGACCACACTTTACCGAGCAACCGATAACTTTAATGTGGTCGAGTGTTAGACGATTACGGTCTTTTCGAAGGAGATATCGATGTTAAAGATCCAGTGGTCCCGACCGGGGGTCGGTGAAGCAAACTGGAGCACCAAGGATAGTATTAGGAGCTCATACTCGGAGCAACATGCCTAGTTAGTGGCGACTTAAAACTCGACGAGCTAGTCTGAAGCTCGCTTATGTGTTATGTGTTATGTGTTTATTAAGTACTTGTAGTTTGATTTGAGTGATTATAGATATATTGATGATTGTCCTCGGGATGCGTGTGATACCGGTTCGTCCGGATTGAAAGAAAGGGAAAAAGTTCTCCTTAGAATAACAGTAACTATGACTCGGAAAGCCGGAACTCGGACTAACCGTACATTACCCTAAGTTTCGGGACAAAACTTATTTTAAGGGGGACATGTAATAACCGGAAAATTTTAATAAATTTTCTTGGTTATTTTAATTTCTTTGTTTTATATTAGTTAATTTTATTTTAAAATTTTAAACCGAGAGACCGAATTGATTACAAATGAATAAATATAGTATCGAATTTCCAAAACAATAACCGGTCTAATCTGAACCGAACCTTGGGTCTGAGTTGTTTTTGAACCAAAACGGCCGTGGCAGGCCAATTGTAATCTAATGAGGCCCATTCATTTGTTGCCTTCCTTTACTTGGACCGTCCGCTTGGGCCCAGTAAGAAGCTGACTAAGGACGGCCACCACCGTTCATCTTCCATGTTCACGTCACTCGTCCCCTACGTGTGAATGTTATCAGAGAAATGACGGAAGAAGATGGGGAGTTAAGGCCGAAATTGAAGTACCATTATTGCCGGCGTTTCCCGAGCATTGAAGAAGGGACCGACGCCCTGGACCAATTGCAGTTAAGCGGAATCAGAACCCTCCTTCTCCCCCGAGCCTCTACAATTCCGGC
The DNA here is from genome assembly GCA_002319775.1 of Fagopyrum tataricum. NCBI lineage: Eukaryota > Viridiplantae > Streptophyta > Magnoliopsida > Caryophyllales > Polygonaceae > Fagopyrum > Fagopyrum tataricum. The sequence goes on from CM008285.1 coordinate 24,828,995, forward strand.
CTGGTAATTCCCTCCGTCACCTCTCGATCCTCCCCTATACCCTCTGAAACTTCCGCCGTTCTCTGTCCCTCGCATCACCACCTCTCTCGTCTCACGCCCTAACGAGACATCAACCTCCCCGTCCTCATTTTCTCTGGTCGGGCAACCTCGCTTCCTCGAACTAGTTAACACTGCACTGCTCTGTTCCCTCCACCTTTTTTCTTGTGTTGTGTCCGACCTCCCTCTTTCCCGTGTGAGCACACGCAGACTATCTCCGGACCACTCTGAACGCCGATGATAACTCAAAAACGTAGACCCTGTCGTCTTCCCGTCCCCTCGAGCCCTGACGTTGTCACACAGCTCTCCACCGAACATATCCCTACACCACTGACGCCATGGACACCGGCCGTTCCCTCCCACTGCAAAGTGAATGAATATGTCGGTAAGCACTGTTCTTGAAGTCCCTTTCTCGGCGGATATATGAAAAATCGAGGGTTGAAGAATGTAGAGTTAAAAATTGTGAACTATGCAGGAAGAGAGGTTCGAACGGAGACCGAGTGGAATTAAAAGAGACAACATCCTTCCATTTTTTTTACACGGGGACTTGAACCTGAGATCTACTGATATGTTGATAAGCTTCATCTCGCTATTCCGAAGAATCGAAACCGTGACTTATCAATCCAGTCGGTAGCAAACACCTAGTGTATTTCCGATTGCAATCAACCCGTTTCCGGTTAGACCCGAATCCAACTCTGTTCCGTTAATTTAATTCCGTTGAAAATATAATCATGAGTTATTATATAAGTAAGTATTTATATGCTTGATAACTTACTTATGGATTAGCGGATAATAATGTAGAAATATTTGATAATGCGGACTTAGCAGAATTGGGAAAATGTGTGAATGGACCGGAACGAGAAAGTTAAATAGATTGATAGTCTTAGAATAATAAGTGACTTCTGAGTTAGTGAGATATTAAGAAAATGACGGATAGTTATGGAATTTGTTAGAGGAACTGAACTAAGAATTTTTAACAATTGAGAGGATTGATAATGTGAGATATAAGATGGATTCTCGAGATAGAAGAATTTTTAGGGCAACAATTATCATGACTGTAATAACCGGAATTTTTTTTAATTTTCCGGGTATTTTAAAATTTTATTTTATTTTATTTTGTTTATCTAAACCGAAAATTGAGCCGAAAACGCATAAAGAATTAAAACGAGTCTAAAACCGATCGAATGATTAGGTTAAAACCAAAACTCTTATATTAATTTCCCTGAATTGGACCAGTGGAAGCCCAGCCCACCTCAATTCCATGCATCTCGGCCCATTACCTCTTCTCCCTTACCACGGGCCAATAACCTTTCTAACACCCTTCTTTGTCTTGGGCCGGCCTGCTCCAGCATTCCCTCTTGGGTTGTTCAAGCGAATGAGCAACTTTCCGCTTCCACAAATCTTCTTCCTCGCTCACCTTCTTCTCAAACGACAACTTGGCAGTGTAACGGCCGAGAACAGTCAACACATCGTAACGGTGGTATTAACATTTCAGCCAACCGGAGTATTGAAGGGGACGGTTACTTCGTTTTTATCCCTCGTTACCGACGTGTCCTGAGAGATCCACCATCTCCCCGTTCGAAACGCCCCTGCCCCGACCAACTCTGGATCGACCTTCTTCTCCCCTCTCGTTCACGACACACGGTTCCAACTGCCCTAGCTCTTCTCTCTCTTTGATCTTGCATCACGGGCGCACCTCGAGCCGTCTGACGTAGCCACCCTTAATCTGTAACACCCCGAATCCGTAGGACTCGAGGTGCTACTAGGCTAGGATCTCACAATGGATCCTGACCCTAGCTTGACAACAAGTTCACTGAATCTTACAACAAGGCACCGATAGATTAAATACAAAACATCAAACTGATATAAAAGTATCAAAAGATTTATACAACGTGCTGCTGAATACAAACAAAACATAAATATATACATGGTCAAAAGATCCCATATCCCACGAGGACGACCTAGTGTACGGAGCCCTCAACAGATCACCCACTCTGGATCACTCTGCAGTTCTCCTAACTTGCAAGGGATCTACAACACGGTATAAAACCGTTAGCTAACCATACACATATATGAGATGAGCATAAGCACAAGCACACGTCAGAAATACTAAACACCTCATCGTGATATCACACATTTACCCAGTTTATCATCTTTATAAATATAGTCCAACACTCAAATCATATATATATAAATATCCATATGAATATATGTGACACGAGGAATATAACCCTCGCCTCTCGGTGGTAATGCCAGCTGGAGTGGTCAACCGGGACGACTCCTCCGTGTACCCTGAATGAATGGAGACAGTGCCCGTTCTGTGTACCAGATCTGGATGTTCCGCAGAGAACCTCCCAGTCTCCCATAAGGATGAGTGGGCAAGGCTGTCATGGCCCTACAATGGGCAGTCACTAAACCATAGGTTGGTAATAATCAATCCTCACATGCTATCAATCACATATCAAACACCACTCATGCACACATCCAATATAGGGATGACAACTAAGTAAGTCCTATGGACTTACCTCAACCTCGGAAGTCTCAAACCCAAACGGCTCCAACTCTGGAGATCAACACTGCCTAGTAACAAGGCATAACAACATATATCAAACTCATATCCATCACAAAGGTCACACCTAGACCCAAGGGATCCATAAGGATCGTATCCTAACTCATAAACCTCAAAGCCATAACCGGCATAAACGATAACATGATCAACCTCGTTCTATCCTCATTTACGTACCTAGCATGCCACTAAACCGCTCATACTAGGAAAGGAAAGGATCTACCCAACTCTAGGTAGACCCGGGACAAGACGCACCTGCGTGATGGAAAGACGCAGGAGCGGAACAAGCAACCCGCAAGCGCGGCAATGCTCGGCCGCAGGCGCGGTGACAGCGGCCGCAGGCAAGCGCAAGCGCTGTGACACGGCTCCCGCAGGGGCGGCGGCTTCCAGACGCGGGTGTGGCGACAAGGTACCCGCAGGGGCGGCTTTGTTGGACCGCGGGGGCGGCGACAGTGCAGAAGGTGATCCTGCGGTTCCTCTTCGGCTCTTCACGTGATCAACTCACGTCTTCTTCATTCCAAAGTCACACATATACATATACATACACATTCCAAAGGAAATCCAAAGGAAATCAAGAACAAGATCAAGGAGGGAGAAGGAGAAGCAAGAAGGACGTAAGGTAGCTGGGAAATGAAGTGAAAACCCTTGGTCACGAAGCCAAGGCAAGGTTAAGAAGGAAAGGATAAAGCACGGTCAACCGGTCAACAAAACCGCCTGCAGCCGCAAGAAACCGCGGGGGCGGTTCCCTGGGCCGCGGGAGCGGGAACCCGCTGGGGCGGCACACAAATCTCGGCTAAGGCAAACTCGGTCCAAAAGACTAAGGCTCTTACATCTCACCCCCCTAAAAACAAGTTTCGGGACTCTCACCCCCCTAAAAACAAGTTTCGTCCCGAAACTTGTAAAGTCCTTAAACCACTCAGACTCACAAGCCGAGGTACAACTCTCTCTATAACCTCAAACATAAGCATGGAGGAAATAATCAACTCCAGCAACAAAACACTATCCAAGGCATAGAGGAAAACCATCTCTAGTCAAACCATAAACATGTCACAAGGCATAGAGGAATTACATCTCTAGCCGTATCATACTCATAACAGAAGGGCATGGAGGAAAAACATCTCCAGCAACACTATGTCCATCAAAATAGCATGGAGGAATAAGCATCTCCAGCTGAATCCTAATCGTATCACAATAGCATGAAGGAAAGAGCCATCTTCAGCTATAAACAATAATCATACTAGCACAACAAGATCTAATACCAGCTATAAACAATAATCATACTAGCACAACAAGATCTAATAAGATCATATATCACATCAAAGCTAGTATGAAAATAAACACATCATAGCATATAAGCATATAAGCACATAATACTCACCAAGATAGTACTAAGATCTACTCGGTGATCCTACTGGTGCTCTATCTCGGCATAGAACTCTGGATAGTTCCTCTGGATACTATCCTCAGTCTCCCATGTAGCCTCATCAGGTCCTCGTCTCGACCACTGTATCCTCAGCATAGGAATGTCCTTCGAACGCAGCGTCTCATACCTCGTTCTAGGACTCAATCGGGTGCTCAACCACCAAATCATCATAACTCACATATGTCTCGGATCTGGTATATACTCCCTCAGCTGAGACACGTGAAATACAGGGTGAACACCCTCTAACCTCGGAGGCAAAGCCAATCTGTATGCTGCTCCCAACCCGATCCAGAATCTCGAACGGTCCGACATATCGGGGGCTCAACTTCCCCTTAATGCCAAACACCTAACACCTCGTGTCGGGACACTCTCAGCCACACATGGGCTCCCACTCTGAACTCTAGAGGTCTACGCCTCCTATCAGCATAAGACTTCTGACGGCTCTGTGCAGTCAGCATCCTCTCTCTAATCAGTGCTACTCGAGCCACAATCATCCTGAATCTGATCAGGTGTCAAACCACTAACATGCTCATCCCAGCATAACGGAGTACGACATCTCTGTCCATACAGTGCCTCATATGGGCCATCCCAATAGATGCATGCCAGCTGTTGTTGTATGAGAACTCAACTAGTGGGAGATGATCCGTCCACACTTGTCCCCAATCCAACACACAAGCTCGCAGCATATCCTCCAGCGTCTGAATGGTCCTCTCTGACTGACCATTTGTCTGAGGATGGAATGCAGTAGTAAAGTGCAAACTCGTCCCCAAGGCAGTCTGAATCTGCTGCCAAATCTCGAGGTGAATCGCCCGTCTCTGTCTGAGACGATCGTCCTCGGTACACCATGGAGTCTCACTATCTGCCTAGTGTACTCCTCACTAATCTGCTCACGGCCACGTCTCCCGAATAGGAATGAAACGTGCCGTTTTCGTCAATATGTCTAATATGACCAGATAGCATCAAAACCGCTCAGTCTCAGCCCAGTCACAAAATCCATGGTGACGTCCTCCCACTTCTCTGTGGAACAAAAAGTGGATGAGCTCACCTCCAGGTCTGCAATGCTCTATCTTGACCTGCTGGCAGGTCGCACACTGTGCCACAAATCTGGCCACATCGGGCTTCAGCCTTCCCCACCAATATGAACGTCTCAATCCTAATACATCTTACTCGTACCTGGATGTACAGAGTAAGGTGTACAGTGAGCCTCCTGTAAAATCCTCTGGCGCAACTCGCATCAGCGGGTACACAGACGCGACCGCGGCGTCTCAATACTCCATCTGCTCCCAGAAGAAACTGTGGTGCCTCATCCCGAGACATCCTCTCTCTGATCCTCATCAAGGTCGGGCAGGTCTCCTGCTTCTGTTGGATCTCACTCAACAGATCAGGTAGAACCTCTAAAGTACTCAGCCGGCATCCTCATCAGGAAACTGGATGTCCAACTCTAACCAGATCAAATCCTCTGTAACTGCTGCTGAACGGTCAGCCTCGCAATCGCCTGCTCTCGAGGCGTCTTCCTGCTCAGGGCGTCGGCGACAACGTTTGCCTTCCCGGATGATACAGAATCTCCAGATCAAAATCCTTGATCAGCTCAAGCCACCTACGCTGGCGGTTATTCAATTCCCGCTGCGTGAAAATGTACTTCAGACTCTGATGGTCTGTGAAGATCTGACATGTAACACCATACAGGTAATGTCTCCAGATCTTCAAGGCATGAACTACCGCTGCCAACTCCAGATCATGAGTCGGGTAGTTCTCCTCATACGTCTTCAACTGTCGAGACGCATAAGCAATCACTCTGCTCGCTGCATCAACACACATCCAAGCCTAGCTTGGATGCATCACTGTAAACCACAAAATCTTGTACCCTCTGGCTGTGCCAAAAATAGGAGCAGAAGTCAGACGTCTCTTCAGCTCCTCAAAACTCTGCATACACTGATCAGACCAACAAATCTGGTAGTCTTCCTCAGTAGACTCGTCAGTGGACGGGCAATCACAGAAAATCCCTCCACAAAGCGTCGTAATAACCGGCTAGGCCAAGAAAGCTACGTACTTCCTTGACGTTCGTCGTGTCGTCCATGCTGCTACTGCCTCTATCTTCGCCGGATCAACCTTGATCCCCTCGCGGAAACAATGTGACCAGGAATGCTACCTCTGGCATCCAGAACTCGCACTTAGAGAACTTAGCATAAAGTTCTCTATCCCGTAAAACCTGCAATACAGTCCTCAGCTGTCCTGCATGCTCCTCTCTACTGCGAGAGTACACCAGAATGTCATCTATAAAGACCACCACAAACTGATCCAGGAAGTCGATGAAGATACTGTTCATCAACTCCATAAAAACTGTTGGGGCATTCGTAAGCCCAAATGGCATCACTACAAACTCGTAGTGTCCATATCTGGTCCGGAATGTGTCTGTGCACATCCTGCTCTCTCACCCTCAGCTGGTGATATCCTGAGCGCAGGTCAATCTTGGAAAATTGTCGCTCCCTGAAGCTGATCTAACAAGTCATCAATGGCGGCAATGGATACTTGTTCTTGATGGTCACCTTGTTCAGCTCTTTGTAATCTATACACAATCTCAACGATCCGTCCTTCTTCGTACGAAGAGGACAAGAGTGCTCCCCATGGGGACACGCTATGAAGCCCTTCTCAAGAACGAATGAAGCGCCTTCTCAAGAAGTTCCAAAGACGAGATGATGGAGTGTGAGACTAATGAAAGTATGACCCGACAGTACTATGAATTCGAAGATAGGACCACCTAATAAGGTCACGGTTCGAAGAAAGCCCCAAGGTTCTCATAATGATTCCGGACTCCAAAGATACAATTATTGTGACCTTCCTAGAATATAAGGATAACGAACGGAACCGCAATAACAATAATTACAACAAGTGTCCCATGAGAAGAAAGATTAGGTGAAACGATGCAAAAAATGCGCGAGAGCCAATAAAGACGTCCTTTGGACAAGGACTAGAGACACCAACGTCAAGAGATATTCCAACGAAACCGGAAATAGAAGAAGAGAATATCATAGTGCTTAGAGGAACACGAGAATAAGTCGTTGCACGGTGTCACGAAGTACGATCAGATCGATTGGACGGCGGGAAGAAATTGAGAAGTGGAATCGCTTGCCTAGGAAGTTAAGCAAGCACTGATAAGCAGACAACAGAATCTAAGAAACCGAAGGAGAAGATACCTTGACCTACATGTCGACTTAAGGGAAAAGATGTAAGAACAGTGAAGCATTTTTCCGGCGACCGGTAGAGTATCATAATCAAACACTAGTAAGGGAACTAACAGGAAGGAATGATGATACATAAGCCACAAGGAAAGATTATCAGTACATGTGAAGCGGACAAGATGTCACCATTGTTGAGCGACGGCTGATTAGACAAAGGATAATGATTGAAGGATACAGTTGATCTAAGAAAGACCCGAGATAAAGGAGAAAAAGAGGATAACATGAATAGAGAATCATTCCTTAGTATAGAACTCACTAAGAGTATGAAATGGCATGGTTACGCCTACACATCCACCTTAGATGAATTCTTTGAGATCAAGTGGGCAATTCCGCCGAGACAAGCGGACAAGAGAGGAGAAGACCCAAATACCGGAAAATGAACAGTTAAAGAATAAAGACGTCCAAAGAGTAGAGTTGATGCTTGATAGTCATCACTACCTTTATGAAAACGATAGTTAAGAATACAAATGACCCGAGACACAGTATCACCGGGGGATAGCAAGGACGAGACCGATAAGACAACACGTGGACCGGGACGATCATAGGGAAACAATACCATTCAGAGAGAAATCAGAGAATAGTGGAGATACACAGGCAAAGACGCCCCGACCAAAGGACAGTAATGCGGCTCGGAGTTTACCCGGCAACAATTAAAGTACCAGTTATTTAAGTCAGAAGGTGAGATATCACACGGAGTGAGAAGGCTTGCAATGAGACTTGGAACAAGGTTGAGCCAAAAGATTTAATGTTAACCAATAAATGAGAGGGTGAAGAGACATCAATCAGTGGAAGGAACAATGAATATCTGAGCGACAACATCACGGGTGAGTTAAGAGCAACGCTGAAGTATGAGTCGAGAAACCAATCCGATACCCAAGAGGACCATCAAGAGAAGGAAAGAAGATTGACCGCCCTCTTGTATGCGGAGTAAGACTAACTACCTTGTGCGATCCGAACTAGATTAGGAGAGCTTGACGAACTAAAGAAAATGGTCCAAGGCTAGAGGACGTACCAGTAGTGAGTGCATGGAGGCTTTCCGGGATGACTTCACCGGCCTACCTCCACAGCGGAGCGTAGATTTCAGTATGGAGTTGGAGCTTGGCACGAGACCGATTTCGAAGGCTCCTTACTGGATGACACCTATTGAGATGGCAGAGTCGAAGAAGCAGTTAGAGGAGTTGACAGAGAAAGGATTCATCCGACCTAGTGTCTCTCCTTGGGTGTCCTGTTATTGTTTGTGAGGAAGAAGGATGGATCCATGAGACTTTGCATAGATTATAGATGAACCGAGTAACGATCAAGAACCAATATCCGTTACCCCGTATTGACGAACTGTTATACTAGTGCAGGGGGCTCAACATTCTCCAAGATCGACTTGATGTCAGTATATCACCATTTGAGGGTGAGGGATCAGGATATCCCTAAGACAGCTTTCTGGACCAAATACGGTCATTATGAGTCTGTGGTGATGTCATTCGGGCCCACCAACGCGCCATCCATGTTCATGGCGTTGATGAATGGAATATTCATCGAGTATATGGATCAGTTTGTAGTAATTTTATTGATGATATCTTGGTGTATTCCCGGAACCAAGATGAGCACGCATGACACTTGAAGACGGTATTACAAATATTACTAGCAACCAGCTATATGTTAAGTTGTCCAAGTGTGAGTTTTGGATGTGGGAGTTATCATTTCTGAGTCATGTGGTTACGGTTGAGGGGATCAAGGTTGATCCGGCCAAGATGGAGTCCGTTTCGTCATGGAAACCTCCTAGGAACGTTAAGGAGGTGCGCAATTTTTAGAGCTAGTTGGGTATTATAGATGATTGGTGGAAGGGTTCTCAGTCATTGTCCGACCACTCACCAGCCTACGGAGGAAGACTACCCGCTTTGTGTGGTTTGAGCTCTGCTAGAGGAGTTTTGAGGAGTTGAAGAGGAGGTTGACTGCCGCTCCGATCTTAGCCCAGCTAGAGGGCGCAAAGGACTTTGTGGCGAACAGTGATGCATCCAAGCTGAGCTTGGAGTGCGTATTGATGCAGAAGGGTAAGGTTAAAATATATGCGTCTCGCTAGTTGAAGACGTACGAGGAGAACTACCCCACACATGATTTGGAGTTAACAGTAGTGGTGCACACCCTTAAGATTTGACGTTCCTACTGGCACAGGACTACTTGTCAAATCTTCACAGACCGTAAGAGTCTAAAATTCATATTCACTCAACGGTGGTTGAATAACCAACAGAGGAGATGGATATAGCTGATTAAGGACTTCGACCTGGGAGTTCTGTATCACCTGGATAAGATGAAGATGATCGACAATACATTGATTAAGGAGACGTTGCAGGAAGAGACTATAGCCGATCGACAGTTCAACATGAACTACAGTGGAATTAGAAGGACGTACTGTAGAGATCCAGTTCCCAAACACCGAACGATACTTGAGTGTTTTAGTGCATGTACCGGATCCGTTGGATGAGATCCGACAAAAGCGCAGAACAACTACACCACCATATACAGAATCCGGGAGAGGATGTCCCGAGAGGATGAACCACAATTGTGATAGGTATGGATGGAGTGATGGGATGCAAAGGACGTGTTGATGTTCCTCCGGATGAGGAGTTGAGATAAAGGATAATACATGAGACTCATTCTACACTCTACACGGTACACTCAAGTACCAGGGAGATGTACAAAGACGTCAAACGCTCCTATTGGCGGAGTAGTCTGAACCGGAGGTGACTAGATTGGTGGCACAATTGGTTTACGTCCCCGACCTCTACCTCTCATGCTTGGAGGTCTTCCTACTTCGTTCCTGCCCTCTCGGGACGGTAAGGGGAAGTGGGGGTCTACCCTTGGCGGATCCTACGTAAGCGGTAGCTCTCGTACGTGCCATCTGATAGCGTATGACATTTACTTATGTATAAATACGTAGGTACTACTTATGATCTCGGTATGATAAAACTTTTAAAAGCGTAAAGGTAAGCATGATCACAATATACATCCAAGGCATACAAGTCCAAAACATCATAAGGCCACATACATAGCTAGGTACATACAAATCCACAAACATCCTAAGGTCATATATATATATATATATATATAACTATGTAATAATATATATATACATACTTCTAATCCAGGGATCTATGTCGCCGAGGTTTGCGGAAGGAGTGGTGGTCCCGTACATTCTAACCCAAACCCGACTCATGCACATGATTTTGAAAACGAAAAGTCAGAACTCTTGTGGGTTCTGTTTATCCCTCATTCGGCCTTTAAGAAGATTGCGAGTGTCATTGTTGTCAACCTAGGGCTCTGATACCACTTTTGTAACACCCCCGAATCCGCGGACTCGGGATGCTACGGGCGAGACCTCACAATGGGTCCCGACCCTTAGCCTGACAACAATTTCACCGGACCTTTCCAACAAGGCACAAATAAAGGCAAAACTCAAACCGTTTATAATGTATGCGGAAAACTAAAAAGTAAAGATACAAGGTGGAAACTCAGCCGAGTCCTCAAAACGACATAACTCCGATAAGGAAATCTAAAACTGTACAACATAATCCAATAATACGAAAACATAACCCAAAAACGTCCCCGTCCTATAATGTACGGAGACCCCGGTTGTCCACTCCTCCACCTCACTCGGCGGCGTCCTATCCTGCAAGTCATCTACACAAATGGTTTAAAACCGTTAGCTCATATTCGAAGCATTAGAAAAGAGGTGAAGGCACATACACATATACATCACATAACACATACATACTCCAAAACACACAAGTCCGGTTTATTATCTTTTTTATTATTAAGTCGTATCCCGTTCTAATTCAACTTAGGTTTGTGACACGAGAACCACCGTGGTCTCGCCTCGGTCCCTACTTACGGGCAAGGAATGGTACTGATGCATCCGACCGTCTACCGCCCGGGCTAGTCGCCGAAACCTCCTAGACTCTCGCAAGAGCTAGGCAGATGATGTCACCGCCCGTTATCATACACTTGGGCCAAAATAATATAAAGTCGGTGGTCCTATTACCGGTTTAGTTGTTTATAACATAAACAATAACACACACACACACCACCAACACACATCGATGCTAATACGTAAAATACGAGCTAAGTAAGTCCGGAGACTTACCTCGTCACCACACTCAACTCACAACACTCTCGCTTCCTTAAGGAGGAAGCCCACAACCTGCTCACAAGAGAATAAACATATCAACACATGCTCACGCTCAAGAAGTCTTAGACTTCACTCTAGTGATTTAAGCAAGATCACTTAACCCTCAAGCTAGGAATGCATCCTAGGGTCCAAGGTACTCACCACACTCTCAGGACATGAAAGCAACTCACAACAGTTTATAACCTCACATGATCTTAAACCTCAGCCAAGAAGGAACAAGCTAGCCTAGAAGGTCCATCATGCTCAACACACTCGTAACCATCGACTACATCGAGCCTTAAGGGCTCCTAGGTTCTCAACCACTAAGTGGCATTCTCAAGCTACTCTAGATCATCCTAGCATGCTACTAACATGATACAACTACATAAACTAAGGAAGGAAAGAAGAGGAAGGGAGAAGAGGAACCTACTGTCGAAGAAAACGCAGCCGCGTGGCCAGTGTAAGCTTGCTCCGCCCTATTACTACTGAACGAATAAAAGAATTTCTCAGTTCAAGCTGACGCCCTGCGGAGCAGTCACTGCCCCCGCGGCCTCCTGGCGCCGCCCCTGCGGCTTCTGGCCCGCCCTACGGCTCTTGGTGGTCTGACGGTGGCCTGAGCCGCCCCTGCGGTTCCCGCACCCGCGGCTCTGTTGATCCGCCCCCGCGGTTTCGCTGCAGAAACCCGTCTTCTTCGTCTTCGACTATGGATCCTTGGCTCCAATGTCCTCCTCTCCTTGTTGGGTCTTCTCCAAACACCAACCACTGATCTTAGACTCCTCTCCACGACCTAATCGAGCTAAGAACACACACATGCAAGGATTTGAGAGAAAAGCTTCTCAAGAGCTTCATCCATGGCCATGGATGAAGGAGGGAAGAAGAAAGGAAAAACTGCAATGAAGGAGAAGGAAGGAAGAGGAAGAAGCTTACCACACTTGATCTGGATTCCCTCTACTGCAGTCCACACATGCAAGAGCTCCCAAGAAAAAAGAACATAAAGAGAAAAAGAGAGGAAGAGTGGAAAGAGTAACGTGAAAGAGAAAAGAGAGGAGAGAGAGAGGGGACAAGGCTGCCAAAGGGGAGAGGGGATTAAGGGGTCAGCTGACTCTTGTCACCTCACCTCGGAACGAGGGGTCGGAAATGACCTTGTCACCTCGGGATTAAGGGGTCAGCTGACCTCTTGTCACCTCACCTCGGAACGAGGGGTCGGAAATGACTCTTGTCACCTCAGCTCAGAACGAAGGGTCGGAAAGCGAAAAAGGGAAAAACGACGAGTCGGCTCGGGATTTTAGGAATAAATCCCGGCACTCGGCACCTCGTGCCTACGGGAAGATATACAAAACGCTCCAAGTCCGGAATAAAAATTCCGGATGTTACAATCTCTTCTTGAGTGTTTCCTCGAGTTTTGGCAAGGAAGTTGTGTGGCTTTGTTGTTGATGATGATATTGGGTGTTGCAGCTGAGCTTGGGAGCCAGCTGAAGGAGTTGTGTTGATCTTTCCTTTTTGCCTAGGACCACAACAGTGGTGAGTCTCCTCTTCTCTTCTTCTTCTTTCTTTCTTCTTCCTTTCTCTTCTCCTTAGCTTAGGATTAGATGTGCTGGGCACGTTTTGATGTTTGTATGTGTATGAATGTGGTTGTTTTGATGTTTGTATGTGTATGAATGTGGTTGTTGCATGATAAAGACTTGGAATCATAACGGGAAGAGTTGAAGAGAAGTCAAGGATTACATACTGCACTGTCGCCGCCGCCCTTGCGGGACCTTGTCACCGCACCCGCGCTAGTGAGCCGCCGCCCCTGCGGCCACGGTCATCGCGCATGCGCCAGTGTGTCGCCGTGCATGTGCTTGCTTTTGCTTCGCCCCTGCGTCCCTCTTGTCATGCAGGTGCGTCTTGTACAGGATCTACCTAGAGTAGTGTAGATCCTTTCCTTTCCTAGTATGAGCGGGTTAGTAGCATTCTAGGTATGTGTATAAGGATAGAATGATGATGAGTATGATATCGATATATGTCGGTTATGGCTTTGAGGTTTAGTAGATTATCGAGGTTTAGAAGTTGGATATGATCCTTATGGATCCCTTGGGTCTAGGTGTGACCCCTTTGATTGATAGGAGATGTAATATCTCTTTATGCCTTGTTATTAGACAGTGTTGTCCTCCAGATTGGAGTTGATCGTGTTGAGAGTATTCCGAGATTGAGGTAAGTCCATAGGACTTACTTAGCTACCATCCTCATATTGGATGTATGCATGAGTGATGTGTGTTATATGCTTGATAGCATAAGATGTTGTTTATTACCGACCTATGGTATAGTGACTGCCCATTGTAGGGCCGTGACAACTTTCCCTTACATCCCGCTGGGAGTTTGGGAGGTTCTCTGCAGATAAGCCAGATACACGGGACGGGCACCTACCACTCCCATAGGGTATACGGGAAAGTGTTACCAGATTACCACTCCAGCTAGCAACAACACCGAGAGGCGAGGATTATATATTCCTCGTGTCACATATGTTCACATACATATATTTATACGATTTGAGTGTTGGACTTTATAAAGATAATTAACCGGGTAAATGTGTGACAGTATGATTATATGTTTATTATTTCTTGAAGTGTGTTTGTATTTATGCATTATCTTATATATGTGAATGGTTAGCTAACGGTTTTATACCGTGTTGTAGATCCTTTGCAGGTTAGGAGAACTGCAGAGTGATTCAGATGGGGTGATCCGCTGAGGGCTCCGTACACTAGGTTATGCGTGGTATATGGGATATTTTGTATGTACAGTTATATGTTTTGATTGTACTTAGCGGTACCTTGTATACCTTTTGATATGTATATATTACAGTTTAATGTTTTGGTTTTAATCTATTTGTGTCTTGTTGTAAGATCCAGTGAACTTGTTGTCAGGCTAGGGTCATGATCCATTGTGAGATCCTAGTCTAGTAGCACCCCGAGTCCTACGGATTTGGGGTATTACATGGGCGACTCCTTTTGGGCAAATTCGGTGGTACCTCTGTCTATCGATATCGGCAAGTTAGGGTAGTTTTATATCAGGTTATTTTGTAATTAAACAGGAAGGACAAGGGTAGAAGTGTCATTCTGCACGCCAAACACTAGTGATTCAAACTGAAACCCTTGCCCCCCCCCCCCCCCGAACGGTTTTTTAAACTACCCTCTAAACACTAAACACTAGTGTTTAGAGCTCCTCCAAACAGTCGTTAAAATGTCAAACTGAAAAAAACACTCAGAAACACTTAGGCTGTGTTTGTTGGTTTTCTTAAAAAAACACTAGGGTTTGTGTTTTTTAGTGTTTTTAAGGTGTGATTGTGTTTTTTGAGTGTTGTGGTTTGTAAAAATTCTGACACTTGTTTGTTATGACTTGTGTTTTTTTTCAGAGTGTTTTTTATAACAAAAAAAACCGTTTTATCCCTACTTGTCAACTTAATTACATCATGTACCATATATATATATACCAAAAAGTTTCTTCCTCTGAAATCTTCTCGTCTCACCTCGTCGTTGACACGCCTCTTCCTCTCCAAGACATGAAACCTCGTATCATGTTCGTCTTTCTCTCTACAAACATTTACCTTGTCCTACGACTCCCCAATTTTGCTTTATTTTCATTTCCTTGTTTTCTATTTCAATTCAAGGATCACCTCCTGCCATCTCCAATTCAGCTTCTGTTTGATTTCGATGTCTGCTTGTAGTGCTATCTTATTCTCCAATTCACCTTCAGAATCTTGAACAACACCAACCGTGAAATTCAACCACCATTATTGTCTTTTAAGTATTTTTCTATTAGAATTCGTTAGATAAAATAAATAAAAATTAAAGAAAAAACACAAAGCGAACAGAAACTTCCAAACCACTCATCTCTCTTTCCATCTCTCTCATGCTGTTTAAAACAGAGCATCACCTCAAAGAGTCCTTAACAATGGCTAAAAGCTTTTCAGTAGAAGAAAAAAATAAATAAAAAACAACTAGTCAAGATAGCTTCTTCTCAACAAATAAAGATCTCTTCCATTCACCAAACCCACAATTTTAGTTTTCTTATCCAGAACCATTAAATAAAGAAAGGCAATAATCAAGAACATTACAATTTCGAGGACGCATCAAGTTGATCAAGTTTTCAGCTCCATGACAACCCAGTGAGTACTGTGATTCAATTAGCTCACTGAACCATTAAATAAAGAAAGACAATAATCAAGAACAACATGCAAGGGAATAATCAGGAACAATAGCAAAGAAGGCAAAATTGTGCTAACAGTGTGATATGTCTTATGATGATCAGCTTGCTGGCTTGATGTATGTGCCTTGATCTCTCTTTGGTATTTCTTTTGTGTTAGATACATTAGTATCAAGCATCATCTATACTGCATCAATTATCTTGTTGATATTGTGCAAATTTGCAGTAGGTTAATACTTACCCAATTTGATCAAAGTCAGAAAGCAGATGATCACAAAACCACAGTTAGCTTACTGCATATTCAAAGCCAAGAAGCAGATGATCACAAAACAGATCAAGGCATATACATCAAGCCAAACTAAAAGAGAGAACCCAAGACAACAAGCAATCAAAGCCAGGAAGCAGATGATCACAAAACAGATCAAGGCATATACATCAAGCCAGCAAGCTAATCATCATAAGACAGATCAAGTCAGCAAGAAGTTCATTGAAGAATAAAAATATAGGGTATTGGTTGCCCTCTATCAAGACACATACATCATCATAAAACAGTTAACTTTACTACAAAATCTGCTTATATTGCAATTTTCTTGTACAACAACAAAGGGGTGGTGTGACTTAACAAATAGACCACAAATGAACTCCCTACGGGTTATATGGATATAGATTATTAGATGGACCTCCACTGTTTGAATTATTGTATCAAAAAGGGCTATGCACTAGATTCTCAATTTGGAGTATTATCACGAAAAAAAAAGAGGTTGCAATAAATTAAGGGGCAATACATTATGATGCACAAGAGGCAAAGCAGTTATGTACTTATGTGGGTATGGGACAGTAGTAGTGTTTCACAAGACAGGAATCCTTCAGCTTTAAACCAATGTTGGAAGGGAGTGCAAATAATCTAGCAATATCATTTAAGATTGTGTTATCAAAGGCTATTATCATTGATCATACAAACACAATATCAAGAAAGAACAAGGACAAACATACATACATTAGCTGCAAAAATTAATGAAACTTCAAGGAAAATTCGTCAAAACAATAATGAAGAATGATATACTAAACAAGTAAATAGAGCTCAGACCTTACTGTTGATTCCAGCTAATTGATGAGAAGAAGCCTCAAGGCCAAGAAACACAGTTCCTTTGACCATGTGATTGCTTTAACATTTTTTTTGATAAGGAAATCCAAATATATTTGGCAGTCAATTTTCATTTTTGACAAGCTCAAAATGTAACATGATGCATCCCTAACCGTAACAAATCTAACCATGTGATTGCTTTAACATACTATGAGGTTTTCATAATAAACGAGAAAGCTTTGATGTTAGCTCCATCTACAAGAGATTACTCAAAGGTAAGCAAGGGTGTTCCTCATTTGGAACACATCCCACGCTAGCCATGATAACCAGTGAGCGGTTTCATACAGACCCATCATTTCCATAGCCTTTAATTAACACGTGGTGTTCCTCATCTTGGATTGATGAATCTCATAGCACTTAGACCAATAATCAAATTAGCAATATACCTGGCGGAGTTTCAGTTCTTTCTCTGTGACCTATGAATTCATTTGGAACACAGAACCAAACATGGCAAGCAATGAGACACCGGATACCTTGACAACCTTGAACCTGATTCCGGGAATATCTCCAACATCATGACCCTTATGCTCAAACCCGACAATCAACACCTCGACCTGCAAGACCAAGCCATAATTACATAAGAGTAATGTTAGTCAATTTGTGATGCTAAATTAAGCAGCAAACAAATGTAGTTTAAACAACCATCATTTGAAACAAAGGCAACAATATTCATTCCATTCTTACGAGATGAAGATCCAAAAGAAACATAACAAATGAATTTTTCAACTTTAAAATTACAAGAGTATTAGTGCCAATTACAAGTTGTCTTGCAGTGCTCATCTCAAATCTCATCTCACAAGTTCCAATCGGAGATAGATGAGTTTCATTTTGCAGTGCTCATGAGTTCCAATTAGAGAAGAAGCTGAACAAAAAATAAATAAAATTACAAGAGCATTATTTTCTCAAAATCAAAGCCTAATTTGTCTAACTTGTATTGTGAGATGAACACTGCAAAATGAAACTTCCCGATCGTCATTTACCTTCAACATTCTGAACATTTCCCAAATCATCCGCCGCCTCTCTTCCCCGCTTATACCACTGACGGTCGCCGCCTCATCAAGGTCATTTTGGATGTGATTAACCACACCCCAATCATCCGCCGCCTCTCTTCCCCGCTTATACCACACCCCAATCGTCATTTACCTTCAACATTTTGGATGACTCTACTGAGAAGAAGAAAATCATGGCCGAGAAAGTGAGCGGGGTTATCTAGAAGAAGAGATTATTGTCAGAAACTAGAGCGACCGACGATAGCGAGGGCGGTGGCGTCGAGGGTGGCGTCGAGGGAAGTACAAACGACAACCAGGCGAAACCAAGGCAATTATCGGTGGAGTTGATAGAAGAACAGATAGTGGCCGTCGATGGAAGAAGAATGTAGCATATATACTTGCTACAATCGTAAATATGATAATAAGGACAACTACGTAATTTTATTTTCAAAAACACTCCCTAAAAACCAAAACCCTCCTTTATTCTAGGGTTTTAAAAACACTCGAAAGAAACAAAAACCACTAGTATTTTACGGTGAAAGCAAACAACAATATATCGTAAACACACGAAAACACTCAAAATCACATGTGTTTTGACCATAGCAAACACAGCCTTACCGAAACGGCATGCCAAACACAGCCTAAAATATAAGGCTTTTTTAGTTGGAGGGGAGGGTTTGTTACTTGTTGTATGTTGGGCCGTGCCGTGGTTCTATCTTATTGAAAACTTGTTCACCTATCTGGAAACCAGCGATGCCGAAAATGCAGAAACCAAATCCCACTCTTCCCCCGTGATTTCATCCCTGAGAAAGGCGTCGAACCTACTGTGATTCTCCTCTTCCTCCGCCGGCGACGGTCTTAGCAGTGTAATCGAGACTGTTAAGGTGTAGTTTGACCCAAATCAAACCCTAGCTCCCAGTCATTGGCTTAGTTTTGCTGAAAAGAGAGAAGGGATAGAGAGGAGTGAAAAAATGGAAACGGTGGCGGAGGGGTTGTGGGGGATGGCGGAGAATTTCGAGAAGAAAGGAGAGATTGCAAAGGCGATCAAGTGCCTCGAAGCAATTTGCCAGTCTCATGTCTCCTTCCTCCCCATCGTTGAGGTCAAGACTCGCATCCGAATCGCTGCTCTGCTCTTGAGACATACGCACAATGTTAGTCAGGCCAAGTACCACCTTGAGCGCTCGGTATTGCTTATCCTCTCTGGATTTGTTATTTGCAAAAGCAATCATTTTCAAATTTTTCCTCACGCCTGACCCATGTTATTTTTGATTCAGCAACTTCTGCTGAAGTCCATTCCATCCTGTTTTGAGTTGAAATGTAGAGCGTATAGCCTTCTTAGCCAGTGTTATCATCTCGTTGGATCAATTCCCCCTCAAAAGCAGATTCTCAGCAAGGCTCTTGAGCTCGTAGCCTCTTCTGGTGACGGGTACGCTTAGCTTCTATCTAGCTACTTGTTGAGTTCTTGATTTTGCAATGCTTTACTTTGCACTTTATCTCCTTTCATTTCTGAACCGCAATCAAATGAAGGAGACATTATTGTACGTTTCAGCATAATTGTGAGTCAAAAGTTATATTTGGAGTTTAGGGCTTTTATTCGAGCTGAGCCTAAATTTTAATCAGTTTTAAAACCTGCTCATATTCGGATTGTTTAGTTAAGTAGCTCGGGTAGTATTTTAGTTAAGTAGCTTCGGGTAGTATAACAATACCACTGAAGTAGTTTTAGGGTTGTTATTCGAGTTGTTTAGTTAAGTAGCTCGAGTCAAGTCCGAGCCGAGCTTGGCTCATATAACAGCCTAGGAGTTTGATTAGAGCCTAGGTGAGGGTAGCTGTCAGATTGGGGGCAGCAACTCGTATGAACCTTGGTGCATTGAGTTTAACCTCCTTTTATCAGTACAGTAGGATTGATTTACGTGTTGAAGCAACCAGAGTTGCATGTGAGCTGGAAAGGTTTTGAAATGCTTTAGGGTGCGTTTTCTTAGAAAGTTTGGGTATCAGAATAATGATTGGGAATGGGAAACAATGGCTAGAATATCCTAATTTAGCATCAGGAATCAGCATCTTGGATCCAGTGGAGTAAATCCACATTACTCTATTAAGAATCAGTTAGCCGTAAAAGAAGACACAATAACTCGATGGGATCCCAATTAAGCTATACTTGCTATTTAACTTGATTTAAAATCCTGTAATCCACCAGTGGAATTGAATACAACTCCACGGGATACCATCTGCTAATTTTGCACTAAGCACACGTTTTAGAAAATGTTGAATTGCTGTTATGGAATGAAATAACCTCCATTCAGATTGACTCCTGACCATGCTTCTATTTTTTTCCTTGCATTTTTTAAGGATTGCGGGAAAATTATGGTTTTGCAACTTCAGTTCACAGTTGGCAAATGCTTTGATAATTGATGGAGATTACCAAAATGCAATTGCTGCTCTGGAACGTGGTTATAATTGTGCAGCTGAAATTTTCTACCCAGACCTACAGGTTCGTGCATAATTGTACTACATTTCCCACCAGATTTTTTTATTTTTATTTTATACTCTCATGAGATAGCTGTTCTGGATTACTTGGGGCCTACAAATCATTCATATGTTTTTTTGTTATGTTGGATGGCAAAGTGAAAGCCGAACGTACAATACCTGGAAATCCTTGAAAGTTCATTTATTGGAAATTTGGAAGTGGTTTCTTTCTTCCTATATGGATGATCTGCAACCAAATGTACAGCATCTGTTGAAGGCTATGTATAGAAAGTGGTTTCTTTATTCGTTATGGATGATCTGCAAGTTTTTAATCAGAATCTTAAGAGACCTGGGATTGAACATTGATCATTTACTTTATTTACATAATTTGTAGGGAAGATCTCTTGACTACTATGTATAGAAATCATAAATGTTGTCCAACAGGCAACATATTACTCCTATAGAAATTTAATTATATCTGTATTCTATCATGAGTGTCTCTCATTGATAGGATATGTTACATGTGTTAGGAAAGCATTGCCTGTAGGTAATTAAATTGGTTAAGCATATAATGTACATTCTACCAATTAAGACTTCCTTACTATGGGCACTTCATTTGTCCAGATTAGTGGGAATCTGGAACTCTTGATCTTCATCTAATTGCCAATGTATTAAGTTTCTGTGTTGTTTCCTATCATGACATGACATTGTCTTTTCATCCACAAATGTCAAGTTTCTTTTTCATTCTCTCTTCTATTTCTCTCTTTTGTTTTGTAGTATTACTAGGGGAGTGGTAGCAGAGTTGTATATTGTATTTTTTAAAGTTTGTAGGTATATAGTCCTATAGCAAAATAATCAAGATCCTGATTGGCTAACTCGGTTTTTCCATCTTTACTTTGTTGAAGTAGATGTTTTTTACAACCTCGATTCTTCATGTCAGCCTCATACAATGGAGTGATACCAATTCTGTGGAGAAAATAGTTGCTAAATGCGATGAGATTTGGGGGTCAATTGAGATCAGTAATGTAAGTTCATCCTATTATGGTTGGTGAAGTTCCTGTTTTAATTTAAACTTCTTTTTAATGTGGTGAGTATGAATGTACTTTCTGATTTCATATGCCATCCTATAATTGAAATCTGTCCACGATATTGCATAATATAATGTCCATGGTTGCTTTCATGGATGAAATGTGCTCAGGTTTTATTTATATGCTTCCTTTTAGGATTTAGTACCCTCCCTCCAATATATCTTTCATTGTATTCTGGAATTTGCTCCAATAACCCACATTCTGATATGATGTTTTATATTTTGCATGCATGTCTGGTTTGTTAATTGCTGCTTATGATTCTTTATAGATCTTCTGTATGTACTGATTAAGGTGTTTATTACTTGTTTCCCTCATACCTGTGTAGAGGCAGAGATGCTTTGGTTTGCTCTTCTATAACGAGTTGCTGCATATTTTTTATCGACTACGGATATGTGACTACAAAACTGCAACTCAACATGCTGAAAGATTGGATGCTGCTGTAAAGGATGATATGCAAAGAACAGAAAATGTTCAGAAACTGACTGATGACCTCAATAACTTAGAGCAGACTCTCTCAATGTCTGACCTTCGCTCAAGGAAACGCTCAGAACTGCTGAGGAAGCAGGTTCAACTGCAAAATGAACTAAGGAGTTTGACTGGGAACCTAAGTAGCCAAGGTCTTCTAGATGCCACTTACAATAGCAGAGTAACTTCTGCTGATAAGTTGCAGCTAGCTCCAGCTCCTATTGATGGGGAGTGGCTGCCAAAGACTGCTGTTTATACTCTCGTTGACCTTGTAGTTGTTATATGTGGACGCCCAAAAGGACTTTTTAAGGAGTGTGCAAAACGAATTCAATCGGGAATTCAAACTATTCAAGGTTGGTGTCCTAAATTATGAATCACGATGACCTTTATTTCGTTAGTTTGAATTCGATCCATGTACCTGAAATACCTTTCCATCTTGACATATGCTTTTTAGTTATTTGGTTGTTCTTTAGCGTTCAATTTTTTTGGTTTTAGGGGGTTGAGTTGCCGCTTATTGTAAAACTAATGCCCTATGGTATCTATTGCGATCTATTATTTCCATGGGTAAGTGCTTAAGTTCACACCTTTCTGTACAGATGAGCTGGCAAAGCTGGGAATTACGGATGGTGTAAGAGGTATCTGTTTTTTGTCATTTGATGCATATTAGTGGTGAAATATTTGGTTTACTCATAAAGTTGACAATGTTACTGCAGAGGTTGATTTGCAGCACTCAGCCATATGGATGGCAGGGTTGTACCTTATGTTATTAATGCAGTTTCTTGAAAACAAGGTTTCGGTGGACCTTACACGGACTGAATTTGTGGAAGCACAAGAGGTAACTTTCTGTTTTTAACACCATATCTTCTTTGAAAAATTAGTCAAAACCTTGATAATCATTGAAAAAGGAAAAGGAAAATGAAATGTTGTATGATAGCAAAAATTATTGCTAACTAGAGAACCCTGGTGTTTTCTGAGTTGTCATCTCTATTTTTAGGAATTTCACTCTTTTGTAGCATTCATGCTGGTTATATATGTTTTCGCAGGCACTGGTGCAAATGAGAAATTTGTACATCCGTTTTCCTACAATCTTGCAGGCATGTGCTAGTGTTGTTGAGATGCTTAGAGGACAGTATGCTCATTCAACCGGCTGTTTCCATGAAGCAGCTTTTCATTTTATTGAAGCAGCTAAGGTGAGTTTTGGCATTAAGATTGTTCTTGCCACGTTTCTGCTTCATTAATATCCATCATTGTCTTTTCTCCAAATATAATTAATAGTGTTTGGTTGTCTCTGTGTATGGATGTATTGTAATATGTGGAATCTTAAGGCATGCAAATACATTTTTCGTGCATAGAATGTCTATGGTGGGTGCTTGGCGGTTATGCACATGGCTTACTTGGTTCATGCTTTACAAATTTTACATTAGAGTTAGAAGCTATAATATTCACTTCTGTTGTGCCATAAATATAGAATAATTGTAAGCTACGCAATGTAGGTAGGCAATAACATAATCTGATGACTTGAAACCCATTCAAATGCGGTAGAAGTTTGCAAAGTGGCTAGGAGGGCAAACATACTGAAAAGTTGTATTGGTAGATCTGGTGGATGGCTGAGTTCAACTCCTGTAGGGCTTTAGAGATGGAGGATGACAATTTTTCCATCAGAAAGGATAATATATAGCATTCTTAGAGCCATAGAAAGCTAGAAACACAGAGTTGGAGTGATACCTCTGTTGTTTCTTAAAATCTGACAAATCTTGATTTGTTGATCCTAAACTGCTAATTGAATTTGTTGCAGCTGACAGATAATAAATCAGAACAAGCTATGTGCCAAGTGTATACTGCCATTTCCTACATATGTATTGGTGATTCTGAATCATCTTCACAGGTAACTGTTTAATTGTTGGCTGTAGAACTGTACCTAGAGAGTTACATTTACAACAGAATATTGCTATAGATCATTACTAACAAAGTAAGGTGGATTTAAATTTATCGTGCTTGTGTCCCAGGCGCTTGATTTAATTGGTCCAGTCTACAGGACAATGGATTCTTTCATTGGGGTGAGAGAGAAAACAAGTGTTCTCTTTGCCTATGGCCTGTTGTTGATGAAGCAGAATAACCTACAAGAAGCACGGTAACTCTGTAAACAGCAGTTACAATTTTTTGGATTTTTCAAAGATTGATAATCCATGCTCCCACAAGTGAAATGGATAGATACTTTGTTCTTAAACTGCATCCTGATTTGTTCATATTGTGTTGACTGTTGACAGATTGTAAATTGTAGGGGTTAATTTAACTGTAGAAGCACATAGTAACAAGTAGAATTATTTGAATGTCATGGAAGTTGATTGTACATTGTGTCACTTAACATCACTGTTAAATAGCATACAATCTCAAACATCCAGGGTAGACTTTTAGACAATTAATAGAATGTGCTTTCAATTCTGTCAGTTGCTTTATGCCTTTTTCCTTATTTCTTTCTTCATTGTTCTTTTATGGTCATTATACTGGTCTTGTTGCAGGATCCGGCTAGCAACTGGTCTACAGATGACTCATAATCACTTGGGAAATCTTCAACTTGTGTCACAATATTTAACAATTCTTGGAAGTTTGGCCCTTGCTCTTCGTGATACTGCGCAAGCTAGGGAAATCTTGCGTTCTGCCTTAACATTGGCCAAAAAGCTTTATGATGTCCCGACTCAGATTTGGGTACTGTCTGTTCTGACAGGTAATACCTCAATCACTTAATATATCTTATTTGAAAGATTTGCTTGTGTTCAAAGGCGAATATATAGAGGTACGTTGTGATTGCAGCACTATATCAAGAAGTGGGTGAGAAAGGAAACGAAATGGAAAATGCAGACTTCCAGAACCAAAAGGTGGAGGATCTTCACAAGAAGTTTGCAGAGGCTCATTCGTCAATCCATCATCTGGAGCTGGTGCGTAAACATGGTTGTCATTACTTTTACACATGTGCCTTCCCGATGCTGAATAAATCAAAAGGAAGCCCTAATACGAAATGATTCTGAATAAATCAAAAGTTATGTTTGTTTAGAGGTGTTTTAACACATGAAAGTAATCTTAACCGATTTTATTCCGTTTTCATTCCACCACTTCAACCAAACGGGCACTTAATTGTTAATCTTTGTGTCTGCGCAGATTGACAAAGTTAAGGTTGAAGTTCAACAGCTGCATGAAGTTGCTATGAGACGAATGGTTCACCCAACGGGCCTTGATATTCCAGAATCTATAGGTCTAACAACCCCTGCCCCGTCAGCATCAAGGCTAATAGATTTCGACTCTAGGAGGCGTGGGAAGAGGAAATTATAGTTCTTTAAAGTTATTTCCTTGAATAGTTGCCCTAATCAGATGTAGGTAATAGTAGAGTGTAGTTGTAAAGGTAACCCAAAGTTATAGATGTTTCAATTCAAGCTTGTAAAATGCATTGTTGAGTGCTAAATGCTCGAGATGTATTTGTTTTGTTGTATGTCATTTTTGATATTTATGCCCTTGGGGAATAGGGATAGAACTGTTCCTTGTTGCTTCAAAACTGTTTGTATATTTCTTAACCAGAACACTTGATTATGGGTTGGCTAACAACGCCTGATTCGTTGTAAAAGCTCTTTTGTTTTGCTTCAAAGCTATTTTATTTTGCTTTTTAATGGTTACTTGCATTGACGGTCTTTCAAACTATCATGAATGTTTGGTATATTGATTCAACAATTAACATCAAAGTTTTATGGATTGTGAAGCTATTTTATTATTGCTTTGACTGAATTCCATTTTTTGCTCTTGTTTCTCTTATCCCATATAGATATTATCCGCCTTACTTTGTAGGGGGATCTATCGTCGGAATCAAGTTCTTCCTCAGATGAGGACTTTGCTTCCTAATAGTAGTTTTCATCCTGGGAGATGATTAATTGACATTTAATGAATCAATTTCCCAATTCTTGTATGGAAATGATTGTTTGTGATCCTGATAGTTAGTGGAATGCGTGCTTGTAGTTCTATTTATTGTTACTATCGGTCAATGATCATAATCTGCAAGTAGGCGGTCCTTTTTAAAATAGTCTTTTTAGGATATGAATTGAAATTTTTGTGGAGTATATAGGACAATACTCAAACATCATCTTTGCTTAAGTTTTTTCTATTTTAAAAGTTTTATTTTTGATTAAATTAACTTTGATATTTTATAATTAGTTTTGTTCTCTTCATGTTTGAGAAGGTAGTTGGACATCAGGCACTGATTGTTCCTTCTAGGGTCCGGGCATCACAACATCTTCGAGCATATTTGATTATTTAGATCTTTTTTGTTATAGATATTGAGTTGTATGTGGATACTTTCTTTTGTATGGATATTGAGTTCTATTTATAAATAATTTGGGTTGTGTATATTTAAATTCTATTTTATGGATACTATATAATAAAAATCAGCCACCTCATTGGAGCAATCAAACATGATTGTGGACTTTGGTGGACTTTGGTAGCAGTCAAGCGTCAACTTATGCATAACCCCTTAAAACAGATGAAATTACGTGGTTTTGGACTCCACATATAACTCTCAATGTCAATTTTTATTTTTCAACTTGTGTCACCTCAAGTTCAAACTTGCACATACACTTCTTCAAGTTCTTTTTTTCCGGCTAGTACTTGACACGTGCTCGAGATCAACATCTTTCTCATTTCTAGGTGCTCCATCTCTATCACATGTCAAATGAAAGATACAGAACCATGTCTATCCAACCATGATTTGCTTATGACCAACACCATATTCATCAAGTACCCCACAAACCGAGTCCAACCCACTAAGTTATCTCTATCCAAAAAATATCCATAAAGCTCAATTATTGACAAAAAAAACCGGTACCAATTACACAAGAATATTACATAAGATCTTAATAAAAACGAAATAAAAAATTATTTCTAATATTTCGGTTTTTTATTCTAGGTTCTCTACTGTAACATATCTAAAACAAATAAAAATTTTGATACTAAAATTTTCGGTTCTCTATTCTAACATGTCTAAAACAAATAAAAACGAAATAAAGTATTTGTTTTAAAATATCGGTTCTCTATTTTGGGTTCTTTATTCTAACATATTTAAATCTAATAAAAACGACATAAAGTATTAATTCTAAAATTTTGGTTCTCTATTCTAACATGTCTAAAACTAATAAAAACAAAATATTAATTTTAAAATTTTGGTTCTCTATTCTAACATATCTAAAATTAATTAATATGAAATAAAGTATTAATTATATGATTTCGGTTAAATATTTCTAACAAGCCGAAAACTAAGAAATCGTAACAATCTCGTGAAATGAAATAATATAATTACTTTCATATGTGTAAGAAGCTTCTCCGGATCTTTATATTTCTTTTCTCGAATGGAGGATTAACACTTTCACCATCAGATTCATCGGAAAATGTCGACATTGAGAGTTTTATTTGGAAATGAGATGAATAGTGATTTTGATTTGACGTATTTATATGATTTTATCTCCAACGGCTATAAATATAACATTTGAATTTAAATAACTCATTTTCCCACCGTTACGTAGCATTCAAAAAACGCAATCGAAATGAGATTGCGGGGTACAATCTCATTGCGCCTGTGGGACACAATCTCAATGTGCCCTAGAGGCGCAATATCAATGCACCCAGAGGCGCACCCGGACTGCAACCCGGGAGGCATGCTCGCATTGCGAGTGTGTTGCCTCCCGGTGGCTGACCAAATAACAACCCCGTTATTTAAGTTGTTTAATTATTATTTTGTCAAATCATTTCATCACCTTCTACAAGTTTGTTCTTGACCCCCTTTGTACAATCAGATCTTGTAAGTATTTGCGGGACTTGAAGAAAAAAATCTCACGTTTCAACCCTCGTCAACCATAAAATAACTTTTATGGAAGAGTAACTAGACATTCAAAGCAAAACCCAAACTAGAATGGATGATGAAAGCAATATGTAATTTCATATATTAGACATTATCATCATCGTCGTCATTATTATTATTATTATTATTATTATTATTAATTTCAAGTTTTAATAATTTCTAAACCGAAACAAAAATAAAATCCACCGATTAATATATAGTAAACTAAAATTTTTGGAAGGATTATTGCACATTTTGTTGGGAGTTTAGATGTGTAAAAGCGGAATTGCAAGACACATGTTTTCCTAAACATCAAAACGAGGATCACATGCATAATTGATTAGACAAGTTTAAGGAAAAGAGAATACCTTTTGAAGCGTGATTCGCTACCTTCAATGAGAGATTTGAGAGCCTCAAATGTGACTCCTCTAGTTGGTCCACCTGGGCATAGATCTAGATCGCCTTAGTCTTGATTGCTAGTGCAAGATTCCAAGGCAAAACACAGGAGATCGAATGGGAGAAGACAGAGTTGTGTGAATGAAGGCTTAAAGTTTTCTCTAAGAAAGCCCATCCATATATAATGCTTTTCGGATAAGATATCTCCTAGAATCTTATCTTTTAACATTAATCTTTATTAAAAAATCACACCTTATTATCTAATAAAAACAACTCCCATATTATATCAAATATAATATTATAATATATACTCATATATAGTGACGTTTGGTAGAAAGGTATCGAGGATTTTGGGTCTAGTGTTGGGTCGTTTAGTCCGTCAAAAATGAGCGTCTCTTCCAAACTTCCCAACGACAATCATATGTGCTGCAACAAACTCTCATTCAACATGTTGTTGACTACCAAAAGGAAACCGAGGCTCTGGACGTTACCATTTTCAGGCCTTTGCTACTTTCCACTTGGTTACCGCTAGAGGTGGGTGTACTCAAGGTTAATACCGATGCTTCCATTATTGGCAATGGAGAGGTTACTTTGGCATTGGTGGTTCGGGACTCTACGGGGGCATTAATGGTTGTGGCAACAAAGCGATTACTTGGTCATCGCACATGGAGTTGTCAAACGGGACCATTAGGTCGGGTCACAACAGGCTCGGGTTGAAACGTGTCGGGTCAAAAAAATGCTTGGTTAATAATCGGTTTGTTTCGGGTCAGGTCGGTTTGTGTCGGGTGTTCTCTAAATTATGACCTTATAAATCCGTATCAATAATGATTGTTCGCTGGTTTTATCCCCTATAAATCCCTATCAAAATAGATAGAAATTCACAAGGTTGTAAACACAACGGTCTGCTTTAAATTTATAATCTCACAATATCTACTCTATAATGCAGCGAACCCACAATGTATGGATCAATCGCAATAAGAGTAAGTATTCCAAGGCCGATTACAGGGGCTAAGTTAGATGAAAGTGAAAACTAATCTATAATAGTATAAATCTAGAATAAGAAAAAGATTGGAAAAGAAAAGGGAAATAAGGATAAAAAAGAGTTGAAAGAGTTGTGAAGTTCGCAATCAATTGTCACTATTGATTGAAAACTGAATAAAAAAATAACAAACAAACGAATATATATGGAAATAAATGTACTTCCAAGGATTTAAGATCATTGTTTATAAACATAGGACTCCGGATATATAAATCTCACGTGGCATATATATGGTTGGAAAGCTCCAAGGATGAATGTTTCTCAACTAATGTTCCATTACCGTTACGTCTCAAGAACATATAAATCCGCCGCCTAATTCCTATTGCTTTCAAGGTAAAGAGGGAGAAATCGTAAACAAACCTTATTTTTCAATTAAGGATCAAATAACCCTTTACAGTTACGTCTCAGGAATTAAATGCTTAAAGAAGAAATAATGGCACATTCAATCCAATAAAGGTTGAACCTTTATTACCTAGGAACAAGTTCTCTTATGTATCTAAGAAGGAATATCTCAATTACGACTCAATTCCAACTTAGGTTGAAGTGATTTAGATCAGTTCTAAACTTAACAAAAACCAAATATTTTCATAGGATTTAAAGTGATTTAATAATCAATTATAAAGAACAACTAATCCATCATAGCCAAGGTATAAACAATTCTCTAACTACCTTGGAACCACAAAAGGTTTCTAGCCAATGATATTGATATCAAAACCTGAAATCAATTCAATTCAACAAAGCCTATATTCAAAATAAGAAGGGATAAAGAAAGTACCCAGCTTTATTGAATCTTGAAAACAAACTGTCTCAATCTTGCAAATCGTATTTCAAACTCTAAACAAACTAAAAATGTTGAATCTTTCTTCCTAAACTAAGATCTAACAATGGTGGAAAATAGAACAAAGGAGAAAGGTAGGAGAAGAGTTCTCCTTCGGTCTAATCTTCTAACTAAAAACGAACTATTTTTGGACTAATCGAGCACCTTCGGATCTAACTAAGCACCCCTTAACAAACATTTAGAACCTTCCTTAAATATCCAACAACCTTCCAAAAGAAATGGGTTGCGCTAAGGATCTGAAATAAAATAAAATCGACGCTCAAGGAAGGATCTCGGGCTGAGATTGATTAGGTCGGGGTCGAGATTTCGTCTTCGATCTTCAACGTCACATGGATCTCGGTCAAGTCACCCGAGATCTCGGTCGAGATGTGGACCGAGATAAGTGAACAGTAGCCAACGTTACGGACCGAGGTAAATGGATCTCGGCCGAGATGAAAAACTTCACTCGGGCACTTGGTCTCTTTCGTTCCTAAATCGTCTTCTTCTCCTTTCCTTAGCTCGTATGACTGCTCCTAAGCATCCACTCCGAGGCTTGATCCTCAAATGCATCGTTTTAGCTCCAAAATACCTACAAAGTCACCAAAAGAGTGTGTAGACATCTATACTTGCAAAGTAACACTAAACAAGCATAAAAGACATAAACTAAGGCTAAAACAAGCATGCGGAAAAGGAAAAACTACCTATATGCTCTACTAAACTAGGTCGATAAATCATGTTATCAATGATAAAGACTCATAAGTTCACAAGACACGATATGCTTTAAATTTATAACTCGTCATAATCACTCAATAAGTAGCGAACCCACAATGTATGGATTATACGAAGTAGAGCAAATATTCCAAGGTCGAACACAAGGACTAGGTGGTTCAATTTGCAAATATGATCAAGAATATTATAAATCTAAACTAAGAAATAGAAGGGAAAAGTAAGGGAAAGAAGATCTATGTTTTTAAAGGTTTTTGGTTGTTCGTAATTGAATATCATATTCAATTAAAAACAATTTTATATACAAACAAACAAAGGATAATCAAATAATGGAAGAATGGATTCCAAGGGTTCAAGATCATTGTTTATGACATATAGACTCAGGATAACTCACAAAGATCTAAGGTAGAAAAGCTAAAGGGATGAACGTTTCTCCAGTGATGATATATTACCGGGTAAGTCGCAAGATCATCTAATTCCAATCCTAACTACCTATTAATGGGTAAGTCTCAAGGTATCCAAGATGAAAATTCTGCACAAACCGGATTCTCTAGCTAAGGACTAAGTAACCCCTTACCGGGTAAGTCTCAGAAATTACCTAACTCAGGTAGTAATCTGGCACATTCAATCCAATAGAGGTTTTCACCTCTATTGGTATATGATCAATCTACTTCTGTATCTAAGAAGGAATATCACCGGGCAAGTCTCAATTCCAACTCAGGTTGCTAGCTTAGAAGGTTCTAACCTAGATTCAATCCAAACCAACCATTAGGGTTTCAAGCAATTCAAACCAAAATAAACATACAACCTAATCCATCAAAGTCTAAGCCATAAACAAATCTCTATTCACCTTGGCCAATAATCATCATATCAAAATCACAAATTAAATTTAAGAAAGACAAACAAATGAAATAAAACTTCGATCACATAGCGTATCCGAACAATCACTGACAATAAAGTCTGAATCTTTAATTCTAAAACTATGAAAATGCAAGGAAGAAGAAATTTAGGAGATGACGGCAAGGTGGGAGGCGAATCCCAATCTAGGGTAAAATCTAACTCTATTTCGCCTCCCCTTGGAAGGTATTCAGACTGTCCTTTTATACCCAAACCTCTGCCAAAAAGAATGAGCCGAAAAGGAAAAGCCCAAAATAAAATATAACGCTCAGGGAAGAAATCTCGGGCGAAAATTTGGCATATCGGGCCTGAGATTTTGGCTCTGTCTTCATTTTCTTCAGCGTCAAGAAAATCTCGGTCAAAACTTGCAATGAGCTCGGCCGAGATTCCAACCGAGATTTCTCTCAGTTATGTAAATCTCGTTCAGTGAAGCTGATCTCGGTCGAGATATGTGTCCGAGATTGCTGCAAAGTCTTCTTTCATGCAATTGGCTCGATTCCTCGCTCTTTCCCTTGCACGTATAATCGCTCCAACGCATCCACTCCGAGACTTGATCCTCAAATGCATCGTTTTAGCTCCGAAATGCGCCAAATCACCCACAAAGCGACAAATAGCGTGTGTAGACATCTATTCTTGCAAAGTAGAACTAAGCAAGTATAAATGGAACAAACTAAGGCTAAAACATTGATGCGGAAAGGGAAAATCTACCTAAATGCATGACTAAACTAGATCGATAAATCATGTTATCACGGGTATCGATTGTTCGGTTATAACGGGTTATCGGGTAGCCTCAGTTCTCGGGTCATAACGGGTCGGTTTAGTTCGGTTCTTGGTAGCGGTGTCAAACAGTGTCGGCGGGTCGATTCGGGTCGGTCACAACAGGCTCGGGTTCAAACGGGTCGGGTCAACACAAACTCTTTTTGTAGCGCTTTGTTTCTGGTCGGGGCAAAACAAGCTCTTTTTAGCGGTTTGTTTCGGGTTGGGTCAGTTTGGATCCGGCATCAATTTTTCGGGTTGATACGAGTTATCAGATAACCTCGGTTCTTGGATTATAATGTAGTTTGGTTCTTGGGTTATTCGGGTTGGATTACTTCGGTTTCTAATGGCTTCGAGTAGAGGTGTCAATTGGGCGAGTCAATCGGGTTTGAGTCAGGTCCAAGTTGTGTAGAAACCGGGTCGGGTTGCCTAATATCTTGATTCCGGTTAGTTTTGGGTCGGACAATTCGTAACAAACTACATAAAGCCACCTCTTATTTCTAATAAACTATATAAAACCACCTCTTATTTATTCGTTTTTTTTTCTTCACTTAATCATCTATTATATTTTTGTTTTCATTTAATAACTCAATATTTATAATTCGTAAATAATTAACCACCTTATTAATATTTCATCCAGACTAATAGACTATCCAGTTTTCCATCAAAATTTAATGGGTCCACCGAAAAGTAATTACTTACTTTGGGATACGAATTATAAATATGGGATAATTACTTTGAAATACGGATTCATAAATGGGATTCTATAAATCCTTTCGAATCTTTGAACGTCACTAACGAATCCTTATTTTTGGTTAATTAATTTGATTATGATCAATATCCCGATCTTCAATTTAATTCTATATTAATCAACTATTACTTTCTTAAACTAGTGAAGAACAAAATATATATTATTTGACACTTTACTTGAATGTAACACTTTATTCGAATATAACTATTTTATCACTTTTCACCGAATCGGATAATAATCCGTGGA
Source organism: Fagopyrum tataricum (assembly GCA_002319775.1). Taxonomy (NCBI): domain Eukaryota; kingdom Viridiplantae; phylum Streptophyta; class Magnoliopsida; order Caryophyllales; family Polygonaceae; genus Fagopyrum; species Fagopyrum tataricum. Next base: position 24,862,249 of record CM008285.1, read on the forward strand.
TATTTGGTTGATCCGTTTGATCCAGATTCTAAAATATGAAATGTGCAAACAATTTTAGTCGGATCGGATATATATCCGCAAATATTTTGGGTGATTTGTTTGATCGGAATGATTTTAGCATGATCCGTTTGATTGAAAATGACTTTAATCGGATCTAGGTATCCGACTGATCGGTTTGATCCAAACTTTTATCTAATGTGACTGATCCATATATGTTTTTTCATATTTTATTTGTTAAAGAATATAAAATAAATATATCATAGTCAATTAGTCACATAACTTAATCCAAATGAAACTGAAAAAAATTATAGTTGATACAAGTTTTTTTTTTTAAAGAAACTTATTGTTGAGACTTTTAACACATATCTTATCTCTAACACGGTAAAAAAATTAATACTTAAAAAAAGTCATTGTACTTATACAGTTATACTACGCATTATGTGTTATATGCATACTTCAAAACTTTGGAAATCAAAAATTAAAGTTGGAAAATATATTTAATAACTAATTAGTAAACATAGGTAAAAATCAAAAGTTATTTTAGTGAGTTAAAATCACCGTTACATTACATGTATCGTGTCGGGTTACTTTGGACTATCGGGTTATTCGGGTCGGGTTATTCAGGCAATCGGATCATTCGGGTCGCGTTACTTCAGGCCATTTTTAACTTCGGGTTAAATCGGTTTCAAATGGGTCGATTCCGGATATTCTATTTTTCAAAATTTCCAGGGCCAGGTCAAGTTGGACCCTCAGGTTTATCGAATTGGTCTCACGGGTCGGGTCAACTATTGACCGCTCTAATCCCGCACCTACTGTTGTGGAATTGGAGTCCATAATCTATGGTTTACGTCTCTTGCAGGCAATTGATACGCAATATTGTGTCCATGTAGAGACCGATGCTTTGGTATGCGTTTCCCAGGTTACATCACCAATATTCTTGACGGACAGGTCTTACATTGCGGCATTGTTGGCTCGGGACTACATTCGTCGTGTGGGCAATATATGACAGACACACTTTGTTTCCCGACTTCAAATTCCTGTTCGATGTGAATTACTTTATTTCTCGGACTTTCCCACAACTATTATTGAGTTGACTCTAAATATATAGTATATACCATAATTTTCCTTTTAAAAAAAGAAAATGTAGGATAATGAAATTAAATAATTCATACGTTTAACTTCAAATAAAAGAACAACAATTACACTTGTTTTCACACAATATTTACCAAAAAAAAAAAAGAGGATCGTCGATAACATTGTCAAATTCAAATATGGATTTCAAATTTAGTTTTTGTTGTGATCTTTCAACGAGTTACTTCAGAGATAGAGAGAGAAGAAGACAAGACGTTTTGTGATTTTATTGCACAAACCTTGCAGCTAGGGTTTTCAATATACTTTGGTGGATAATGAATACAACCCTAAACCTATCTATTTATAACCATAAATAGATAGAATCCTCTATAAAAAGATAGAGTCCTATAAAAAGATAGAATTCTATAAATAGATAGAATCCTCCGCGGGAGGCGGAGCACCCGCACCCCCCTGTCGCCCCGGGCCCATTAATCCATGGACCCAATATATGTTTTCTCTGGCCCATTGTATTAGTATACCTAGATTTATTGTCTTATTACAACAATCTCCACCTAGACAACATAATCTAATACAAAATTTGGAAACACATACACAACTCCAGAATCTTGTCACTAGATCCTCCTTGTTTATCTTGACAGGGGGCTTTCTCATGGCTCCTAGCGCCTCCTGGTACCGCCTGGCGCCTCCTAGTACCGCTTGACGCCTCCTGGCGTCGCCCCTGCGGCTCCTAGCGCCTCCTGGTGCCGCCTGGCGCCTCCTGGTGCCGCTTCTGCGGTTCCTAGCGCCTCCTGGCGCCGCCCCTGCGGCTCCTCGCGCCGCCCCTGCTGCTTCTGGCGCCTCCTGGTGTCGCCTGGTGCCGCCCCTGCGGTTTCCTGGATCCGCACCCGCGGCTCTGTTGATCCACCCCCGCGGTCACGCTGCAGAAGCTCGTCTTTTTCGTCTTCAACATCCCCTGCTGCGTTAGCAGATCCTTAACTCGTTGCTGCCAAAGACCGAAGTTGCCAGTTCCGTTGAATCGCGGAATCTCAAATTTTGCAACGGAACTCATCGACAACCTTGCTCATGATACCAATTGTTGAGCTCTAATGCCAATTGTTGTGATCTTTCAACGAGTTACTTCGGAAATAGAGAGAGAAGAGAAGACAAAACGCTTCGTGGTTTTGCTGCACAAAACCTTGCAGCTAGGGTTTTCAATATACTTTGGTGGATAATGAATACAACCCTAAACCTATCTATTTATAACCATAAATAGATAGAATCCTCTATAAAAAGATAGAGTCCTATAAAAGATAGAATTCTATAAATAGATAGAATCCTCCGCGGGAGGCGGATCCCCCCGCACCCCCTGTCGCCCCGGGCCCATTAATCCATGGACCCAATATATGTTTTCCCTGACCCATTGTATTAATATACCTAGATTTATTGTCTTATTACAACAGTTTTTAATTGAACTTATATTTTTTGATAAAAAAATAACACATCAAGTTCTTATTAGTGGTGTAAAATATCGGTTAAAGTTTATGTCTCCATTTGTCAAGTTTGTGTGCAAAATCTCATCCTCCGGTTCCTCCGTTTCTATGGCAGTTATGGAGGTTCATTTCGATGTCTAAATAGAATCATCTCCCATAACCAATCTCTATCGCCCAAGTGGCGTTGCCTCACAGTTCTTCCCTGAGCTTCCCGAATCTTTGCCCTTTCAAATATATTTTCAATCTTTCCGCCTTTCTTTCGAAACCCACGCCAACTCCCCAGCCTCCCAATTTCTTCCCTCTTTCTGCTTGCTTTTGCTCTCAATCGGCGGATTCCATTGTTCGCCGCTCCGCAATCTCCTTCTAGGGTTTTGTTTCCTGGCGGTTGCGGGGTTCTCAAGGCGCAGGTCAATCACATTTGTGCTTGCGTTCGGCCAGATTTCGTCCCAGAAGTTTCTAATTTGATTGCTACCTTCGAGAATGTAGGTTTCGTTACAACATTCATCGTCTATTGTTGATGTACTCCTCGTTTATTGTTGCTATTTTTTGGCGCATCTTGCTTATGATTTTATACGGCCGTCAAATGCGCTTTTATCTTTATTTTTTGATTTAAGTGATCATGATTATTATTATTATTATTTTTTTTTACCAATGATGATTTTTTTTATTGGAGCTTGTTTTCCATAACCCAATTTTTTTTTTGCTGCAATCAACCTTACTAATTGCGCGTGTTGCGCTGGTACGGATAAGAAAATCTATGATAACAAAGCAAGACGGGATAAGCAATTCTGATAAAGCAAGACGGGATGAACGTTTACACTGCACATGGTTTCGAGTGCAAATTATTGATTCTCTTGTGTGCATGACTTCTTCGGAGTTTTAATGTTATGTTGTTTTCCTGGCTGCATGGGTCTTATTAAAAAATTATATATGTATGGGAGCTAGTTGCTTATGGCTATACGTACAAAATGTACACATTTTCCTTTCTTTTGTTGTATGTGATTGTTAAAAGTCTGATTGCTTCTTATTTATGTGCAGAGAAGTTTTTCTTCAATGTGCTTTTGATGAATCTGTTGTAATTAAGGCCTCAACAGCCTTCTTCCTATACAGTAATTTCAAGTATGTGCAGAGTGTTTTAATCTATGGGGGCTATACCGGAAATTTCTGGTCTTCTGACCGCACTTGCAATGAACATGTCCATCTGTGCCCTGCTTGTTTCTCTATATTCTATTCTGAGAAATCAGTCCAGCAACAGGGGTGTTTATTTTGCACGTACTATCGCACAAATGAGATCAAAACCTCAAGATGATCCTCATTGGTTTGACAGATTTGTTCCTTCACCCAGATGGATAGTACGGGCATATAACCTTACAGAGGATGAGATCTTGGAAATTGGTGGTTTGGATGCTGTTGTGTTCATTAAGATTCTTGTTCTCAGGTAATTATCATTTATTTGTACATCTAGCTTTCTTTGTTCTTTCGGGTACATTTGAGCTTAATCCGTTGTTTCGTATTGTTAGTTCACTTCTTGAGATTATTCTTTATACTTCTTGAGGATTGTCACCATGTTACTGGAATAATGTTTTGCTAGGGCATTCTGATTTTAAATTTAGTTTTGCAAATATCTGTAAATGACACTAGATTGTCTGGAAACCATACACGCAGAACATTTTTATGTTGATATTAGATAGGTGATTTTCGGTTCTACCCAGCCTTTCGTGTACATAGTCATTACTTCTCTACGAATATAATGCTTCGTTTTGCTCCAAAAAGTAATATCTCCAAAATTTATCATATCTTAGAAGTCTCCAAGTTGACCAACTAACAAGTAAGGTACTGTTGTGTTTGTTTGCAGTCTACGGATTTTTTCTGTTGCAGTCGTAGTTTGCTTTATTCTTGTGCTTCCTTTGAATTACCTTGGGAAGGATGTGACAAACAAGAGTATAAGGGGAACATCACTGGAAATATTTACCATTCGGAATATCCCACAAAAATCAAATTGGTACGGCCTTTTCATTTAACAGTGGAAAATTTTGGAGTTTCTGATAAGGGTTTGGCCTTTTTGTGTGGGCGTTTCATTTTCAGAGTTCAGATTGAATTTCCTGTCAGTATTTTGTTTTGAATCCAGTACTTATTGTATTAAGTTTTAGTTTTTTCAACCCCTCTTATATAGTGTATGGACAGACAATCATATAGATGAGAAGCTTATACTAGGTTTTAGGAATACATTGCTTGATTAAGATTATATTTTGAACTCAAAGTGAACTGTGATGAGTACACTTTCCAGTAGTACTTGTAAAGATTGTTACCAGGTGCACTTGCTGGCAATATAGACAATGATGGCAACCGGAGTCTGGAAAAAGTTTTTAAGTCTTGTAAATCCCTTTTCATATGTCTTATTCAGAAAATTGCTCCAATAAGGATGCTAAGAGAGTACAACTCTCTTCATTTTTGTAATGAACGAACTCTGAATATTTTTCTCTCTTCAGAGACATCTAGTGAAGCTATTAGTTTCATTGTAGGTTCTTTAAGTGAACTATTATGCATTTTTTCTGTTTCTTGGTCTCCCCAAGTAATGCGTTTTCTTCTTTTTCTCATCACTGTTTCTTAAGGCTTTGGGCGCATTGTCTGGCATTATATCTCATTTGCGGCTCCACTTGGATTCTACTGTACTTTGTAAGGGTGATTAACTATCTGATTATGAGTCATGCAGTTTTATCATACAATTACTTCACTGTTGCAGAGTAATCTTCTCAAAGAGAGTTTTTTTTTTCCAACTTGCAGGAGTACAAAGATGTTGCTAAAATGAGACTATCACATCTTCGTGAAAGCTTCCGTAGCCCAAGTCAGTTTACTGTTCTTGTTCGTGGCATCCCACGGTCTAATGAAGATTCCTACAACACTACTTTAAGGAAATTTTTTATGAGATATTATCCCTCTTCATATATCTCGCACCAAATGGTGTATCGCTGCGGCAAAATTGTAAAGCTAATGGTATGTATTTACTTTGATGAACTTAGGTGAATATTTGCTGATCTCATAAATGTTTATGCTGCATCAGGACTAGTATTTTGGGTTCTAAATGCTACATAAGTTTGTAAAAAAAAAAAAAAGGACAATTTTTTCATAATCAGTTCCCCATAAACATGTGAGGAATTTATGGCATTATAGGACAGATTTCCTTTTTAACATTTTGAGCTACTCCTAAAAAGATAGCTTCAGTTAGGCCTTCTCATAGAGTTTTTCATCCCTACGAGCAGAGAGAAGCTGAGAAGATGTATGATATTTTTTCCGTTCAAGGGCAACCAGCACTTTTTCCCCCAGGCAACTTTGGTGAGCATCACGGAGGTTCATTAAAAATGCTGAGTCATGAACAAGAGTTAGAGATGCAGACTTCCACTTTGGAGAGTGAGGTGGAAAGGAGCGAAACGGGGATGGTAGGTTTGCATAAACTGAATCCAGTTAGTTCTTTCTTATTTTGGGCTGGTAAAAAATACTTGCAATGATTTAATATGTAGGAGAGTGGAGCTGCATTTGTATTTTTCAGAACTCGATTTGCTGCAGCCACTGTTGCACAAGGGCGTCAGTCATCAAACCCGATGTTATGGGTGACTTGTTTAGCCCCAGAACCAAATGATGTATATTGGTCAAACCTTTGTGTGCCATATAGACAGATTTGGTTGCGCAGGCTAGCGACTATTATGGCTACTACAGCCTTACTGTTTTTCTTCCTAGCTCCTGTCACTCTGGTGCAAGGTTTGGCAAATTTAGACCAGTTTCAACGAGCTTTCCCTTTCTTAAAAGGAGTATTAAAAAAGTGAGTAACTATTTCACTTGTTTTAAATGTATCAATTATATTTGGTAAAGAATGACCTTGATGAATGCTTGTTGTTTGGCAGCAAATCGGTGAATGCATTAATCACCGGTTACTTGCCAGGTCTTATTCTGATGTTGTTCCTCTATACTGTCCCTCCGCTGATGATGCTTATTTCGACTCTGGAGGGGTTTGTGTCACGCAGTGGAAGGAAAAAGGCTGCTTGTGTGAAGGTGTTGCATTTCAACATTTGGAATGTCTTCTTCGTTAATCTTGCTTCTGGTACTGTCCTCAACAAATGGACCATCATATCTGCCAAGGACATACCTGCTCAATTGGCAGACCGAGCCATACCTGCATTGGTGAAACTCTTAACATCTCAATTCATATAGAAAGGCTTGTGACTCTTATGACTCTTATCTGTTCTAATGGGTTTACCCGAATTTGTAGATTAAATTCTTTATGACTTATGTGTTGACATCTGGGTGGACGAGTTTGGCAATTGAGCTAGCACAACTTTACCCTATCATAGTAAACTTTCTATATAAGATCTTTACGAGGAAGGAGCAAGGCCTATATGATTCAGGTTACACTTTTCCCTACCACACTGAAATTCCAAGGGTGCTTTTGTTTACACTCCTTGGCTTTACTTTTGCAATTTTGGCACCATTGATTCTACCCTTGCTCGTCATCTACTTCTCTCTCGCTTCAGTCATTTACCGTAATCAGGTTTGTCCTTCCATTTCCCATCAAACTGTAAATTTTCTTACCCTTTTAGTTCTATTTGTCCCCAAATGACTCATATTTATTAACCTGTTTCAGATTCTCAACGTTTATCTTTTCCAATATGATACTGGGGGCAAGTATTGGCCGATGGTTCATGACACAATCATTTTCTCCATGGTTTTAGCACAGATACTGGCCATTGGCGTCTTTGCTACAAAGCAAGCACCAACCTGTACCATGTTCACAACGTTATTAGTGTTGTTTACCCTTCTGTTCAATGAATTCTGCAGGCAGCGTTTTTTGCCTGCATTTCAAAGCATTGCTGCACTGGTAAAACTGCATACTTATCAACCAAATTATACAATTGTTCAATTGACATGTTCAACTACAAATTATTTACATTTTGAATATTTTTTTTCTATATGACTAGTTAACCTGACCGTAAACAATGGGATTAAACTCATTAAAGTGATACTTTTTTTTCCTTTACGATAATGAGATTAAAAGGACATGATAAACTATTATAGATATTAATCACATTATCTCACAAAAATAAATTCAAAATATAAAAAGGGAGATTTTTTAGGACAGAGAGAAAGGTAGTTTTACAAGTTTGGTCATAATTGTTTATTATTATTATTATTATTCTTATTTAATTTCTTCTTTTTAACTTAATTATTCATGTTCAATCACAATGCAAGTTATTCATGTGATAAACATTACCTATGAACTAACGAACATGCGACAATGTAAGCATGAACGCACATTGGTTTGTACTAGCTGGATGTAAATGTTGTATATTGTTTATTCGTTCTTGTAACTTATTGTTCTTGTTCATTCACAATGCAAGTTATTCATGTGATTAACTTTAACAATTGGCTAACGATCGGACAATAATGGATGACAATGCACATCATAGTAGTTGTTCATTTTATTTTTTAATTTGTTCATGTACAGTTGTTCCTGAATCTTAAAAAAACCATTGTTGTTCATTTGATGTATATTATATATTCATTGTTCATCATATGCTCTCCTTCTCAATTACATTAGTTCTTCATTGTACTCATATGATTTCCATTTTTCATCATATGTGAATGTTATGATTTGAGTGCAGCTTCACCTTGTCGGGTTTTATTGCAGGATCTGATTGAAATGGATCGGGAGGATGAAAAAACCGGGAGAGACGAGGTTTATAAGAAACTCCAATCATCCTACTCTCAAAATGATTGGGTTCCTTTTGATTCCCTTTCCAGATCATCTAGACACTCAACCCATCCACTCAGTACCGCTCCTCTTACGGCTGCAAATTTCCTTATCCAAAGCGCATTCTCAACTCCAAACCCTGGTATTTTTTTTTCTCTATATTGCAGACACAACACTAACATAATATTTACTTGTACAAAGAAGAGGATTGTCAAAATGATGTGCAATTTCAACAGGACAACAACTGCCAGTTCAAGGACAACCATTGCCACAAACAATTGAAGGACAACGTCAGCAATCTGTACGGTGCATTTATATAGGGGGGGTTCCGGTAGACAGAGACTAACCGTCGGGACAAGTAAATTACGATTCAGAAGGACAAAAACCGGTGGAAATAGATAAACTGCACACCACAAATCCACAAACGAAAGGCAGTTCACAAACAGTTTTACAAATCCCTAATTTTAGTATAGATTTGAATAGATAAGGCTCAGGATATAGGATCAAATGCTTACGTAATGGAGGCTTCTTATGCATATGATGCTCGGACGTTACAAGTAGGCGTCACTGCTTCATCTGAATTTGGTAATGCAAATTTTCTTTCAGTTTTGGTCTAATTTTGTTCTAACTTGGATGTCTTATAGGTACATTGAGCATCAGGTGGAGCAAAGAGCCAGAAAGCTTATCAGTCGTATTGATGAAGATTGTTTTTCATAACGTGTACATACTAACTAGGGGAAGATTTGCCCTACTGATTATTTAGAAACTCCTAACATGTAATTGTTATCACCATTTGCATAAAAGTTAATGTTCAAAAATCATTTTTCCTCGAGAGACTTTTGTTATAATGGAAATATTGCCGATTAACCATGCACTTTATTTGGCAATTATTATTTTAGTTTACAGAGAGAGACTATCTTTCCAAATTTCATGCATGAACAACAAGACTTACAAACCTTGCAAAATCTCCGTTTTTATTTATTTTTTTATAAAGAAAAGTGGTTTGAAAACACTAGACGACACGCCGTCTAGTGGATCGAAAGGTCGAAAAAGATCGGCAGACGGGATAACCGTCATGAAGAGTCACAATAAAAGAAAAGGAAATACACAAAATACAACATAAAAACCCGGAAGCATAGGAGGTCTTCAGGGAAAAGTAGGATGATGATGCAGTCAGCAGGAAGCGACAAGCATGAAGTATGTCTTCGAATGAAGTACACAAGTAAGAAGCTTGGGAAACAATTGTGTACACCTCAGATTTGGACTCGCACCAGAGTCGTCAGGAGTCGATCACAAATCCATGCCCCCTCCGCGACAAACAACTCGAAACGCCACCAAAACAACAACGTCAAACTAAGAAGACGACATTGCAGAACACCGATATCATGCCATATAAAAGTGTATGACTTTGAAAGGTAGTGAATGAAGGAGATTCAGTGGAGGAAATGCGGGTTTTGCATAAATATAGAATAATTATTGATGTCACATGAAGTAACATAAATGGTTTAATGATTATGAAAACAAAAATAAAAGAACAAAAAAAATGTTCTTTTTGTTATGAAATTAGTCAAGAAGTGAAGTAAATTGTACGAGAATTATTCACCTTCTTAAATCCTAATTTACTTTATTAGTAACTCCTTTTATGGTAACTCCTTTTATTATTAACTCCTCCTAGTTTTTGACCTATAAATAGAGGTCATTGTAACAAGATGCACCAAGATCAAGTTAGAAATCTACTCTTCTTGTTCTAACCTCTCTTATAGCTTCATTCTAAGTATTCTTGAACATATTCCACAAAGTTTAAGTAAATAAAGAAATTCAAAACAATCATTTCATAACACGTTATCAACACGAAGGATTCTAAGTTACAACTGAGCTTTGCTACTCAGGGTATGTTTCTTAAACATTTTCTTAGTGTTTCCTTTCATTACACAAAGATTATACATGAAAATCTACTTGAGGACTATGCTCTATAGTTGCCTTTTATGAGATCTTCTACATCAAAAACTCAAGTTTTGGAAACTTAACTTAATCCGAGGAGTATATGCTCTATAGTTGCCCAAATCGGGAGTCTCACACCAGAAACTCGTTATTTTAACATGAGATCTAAAATAAATTTGTCAAAATAAAATTATGTTTTTTTGGATTTATGTTAAGAAACAAACAAAATTGAGATTTCCTTACCTCTTTTGACAAAGACCCACATTAATTTTCTTGCTTTCATCTCTTGGATTACGAACGAAGATTTCCCACCAAAATAATATTTATGAAAATGATGATGATGTAAATAAGAACAAGACAAATGAAAGGCTCGATTAAAAACCGATTATTATTGGTTATTAGCCGATGAATAAAAGGAGGAAGAAGATAAGGATGGTGGAAGAAAGTAAAATGGATGGATGAAGATTAAAGAGGGTAAAAGTAACCGGTTTTAATTCCTTCCTCTCGTAACTCTTATTTATCCGTATAATTTCTTACTTGTGTCGCATGATAAAATATTTGTCTCTATTATTGCTATGACATACACCTATGAAATGACTTTACTTTATTAATTCATGACTCATAGTATCATACATGCTTCATATTGACATAAAATATAACTATTATGTAGTAACCAATGGCAAGTGTTGCAAAAAGAGAGTTTGACAATCTTGACTTGTCGGGCCAAAAGTACCTCGAATGGAGGGTTGATGCACTTGCCCATCTCAAGGCAAATGGACTTGAAAAAACAATTGAGGATGAAAATGATGTGTAACACCCCAAATCCGTAGGACTCGGGGCGCTACTGGGCTAGGATCTCACAATGGATCATGACCCTAGCCTGACAACAAGTTCACTGAATTTTACAACAAGACACAAATAGATTAAAACCAAACATCAAACTGTACTATATATATATATATATATATATATATATATATATATATATATATATATATATATATATATATATATATATATATATATATCAAAAGGTTTACAAAATACCGCTGAGTACAAACCAAAACATGTTTCCATACACAATAAAATCACCCCATATCCCTCGCATAATCCTAGTGTACGGAGCCCTCAACAGATCGCCCCATCTGGATCACTTGCAGTTCTCCTAACCGGCAAAGCATCTACAACACGGTATATAACCGTTAGCTAACCATTCATATATAAGATAATGCATAAGCACAAACACAAGTCAGGGAATCATAAACACGTAATCATGCTGTCACACATTTACCCGATTAATTATCTTTATAAAGTCCAACACTCAAATCGTATATATATATGTATATGAACATATGTGACACGAGGAATATATAATCCTCGCCTCTGAGTACTATAGCCAGCTGGAGTGGGTATTGGAACACCCTCCCGTATACCATAAAGGAGTGGGGAGCGCCCAACCCGTATACCAGATCTGGCCTGACTACAGAGAACCTCCCAGACTCCTCAGCGGGATGAAAGGGAAGGTTGACACAACCACTACAATGGGCGGTCACTAAACCATAGGTCGGTAATAATCAACATCGCATGCTATAAAGCATATAACAAACATCACTCATGCAAACATCCAATATAAGGATGATAGCTAAGTAAGTCCTACGGACTTACCTCAACCTCAGAATATCCTCAACCACGATCAACTCCAATCCGGAGAACAACACTGCCTAATAACAAGGCATAAAGAGATATCAAATCTCCTATCAATCAAAGGGGTCACACCTAGACCTAAGGGATCCATAAGGATCATATTCAACCTATAAACCTCAACCACTTACTAAACCTCAAAGCCATAACCGGCACATATGACTATCATAATCATCATTATCCTATCCTCATAAACACACCTAGCATGCCACTAACCTGCTCATACTAGGAAAGGAAATGATCTATACTATCTAGGTAGATCTTGTACAAGACGCACCTGCGTGACAGGAAAGACACAGGGGCGAAACACCGGGAGGCGCAGGCGCGACGTCACTCCCACGCAGGGGCGGTGGCACAGATGGCGCAGGGGCGGCGGCACTGGGGCGCAGGAGCGGCGATAGTGCAAAATGTGATCCCCGACTTCCTCTTTGGTTCTTCACGTGATAAATTCTCGTCTTCATTATCCAACATTCAACACATACATATATATACCTATATCACTCTATAACCTCAAACACAAGCATGGAGGAAATCATCATCTCCAACAACAAGATCACTATACTATTTAAGGCATAGAGGAAAACCATCTCTAGCCAAACTATCATCACAACGCAAATGCATAGAGGAAAAACATCTCTAGCCGTATCATCATCACATCGCAAAGGCATAGAGGAAAAACATCTCTAGCCGTATCATACTCATAACATAAAAGCATGGAGGAAAAACATCTCCAGCGAAACTATATCCACCAAGAATAGCATGGAGGAATAACCATCTCCAGCTAAACTCTAATCGTATCTCAATAGCATGGAGGAAAGACCCATCTCCAGCTGTAGTCATCGATCGCACTAACACAGCAAGATGTAACAAGATCGTATATCACATCATAACTAGCACGAAAATAAACACATCATAGCATATAAGCACATAATCACAATACTCACCAAGATCGTACTAAGATCTACTCGTCGATCCTACAAGTACATCCATCTCGGCGTAGAACTCTGGATAGTTCCTCTGGATACTATCCTCTGTCTCCTAGGTAGCATCATCAGGTCCTCGTCTCGACCACCGTATCCTCAACATAGGAATGTCCTTCGAACACAGGCGTCTCATACCTCGTTCTAGGACTGCAATCGGGTGCTCAACAAAAGTGTGGTCCGGCTCGACCGCCAAATCATCATAACTCACAATGTGTCTCGGATCTGGTATATACTCCCTCAGCTGAGACACGTGAAACACAAGGTGAACACCCTCTAATCTCGGAGGCAAGGCTAATCTGTATTGTGCACTCCTAACTCGATCCAGAATCTCGAACGGTCCGACATATCGGGGGCTCAACTTTCCCTTAATGCCAAAGCGTCTGACACCTCGTGTCGGAGACACTCTCAACCACAGATGAGCTCCTACTCTGAACTCTAGGGGTCTACACCTCCTATCTGCATATGACTTCGGACGACACTGTGCAGTCAGCATCCTCTCTCTAATCAGTGCTACACGAGCAACATCATCCTGAACCTGATCAGGTGTCAAACCACTAACACTGCTAGGCTCATCCCAGCATAACGGTGTGCGACATCTCTGTCCATATAATGCCTCATATGGGGCCATCCCAATCAATGCATTCCAGCTGTTGTTGTACGAGAACTCAACTAGTGGGAGATGATCCGTCCACACTTGTCCCTAGTCCAACACACAAGCTTGCAACATATCCTCCAATGTCTGAATGGTCCTCTTTGACTGTCCATCTGCTTGAGGATGGAATGCAGTCGTGAAGTGCAAACTCGTTCCCAAGGCAGTCTGAATCTGTTGCCAAAACCTCGAGTTAATTGCCCATCTTTGTCTGAGACGATCGTCCTCGGTACACCATGGAGTATCACTATCTGTCTAGTATACTCCTCAACCAATCTGCTCACTGGCCACGTTTCCCGAATAGGGATAAAACGTGCCGTCTTCATCAGTCTGTCAACTACAACCCAGATGGCATCAAAGCTCCTGCTCGTTCTCAACCCAGTCACAAAATCCATGGTGACGTCCTCCCACTTGCTCTGCGGTATAGGCAGTGGATGGAGCTAACCTCCAAGTCTACAATGCTCAATCTTGACCTGCTGACAGGTCGCACACTGTGCCACAAATCTGGCCACATCGGGCTTCAGCCCTCCCCACCAATATGAACGTTTCACATCCTAGTACATCTTACTCGTACCTGGGTGCACAGAGTAAGACAAACAGTGAGCCTCCTGTAATATCCTCTGTTGCAAATCCGCATCAGCGGGTACACAGACGCGACCGCAACGTCTCATCACTCCATCTACTCCCATAAGGAACTATGGTAAGTCACCACGGGACATCCTCTCTCGAATTCTCATCAATGTCGGGCAGGTCCCTTGCTTCTGTTAGATCTCATCCAATAGATCAGGGAGAACCTCTAAGGTACTCAACTGGGCATCCTCATCAAGAAACTGGATGTCTAACTCTAGCCATACCAGATCTCTTTGTAGCTGAGGCTGAACTGTCAGTCTCGCAATCGCCTTCTCTAGAGGCGTCTTCCTGCTCAGGGCATCGGCGACAACGTTCGCCTTCCCCGGATTGTACAAAATCTCCAGATCAAAGTCCTTTATCAACTCAAGCCATCTACGCTGGAGGTTATTCAATTCCCGCTGCGTGAAAATATACTTCAGACTCTTATGGTCTGTGAAGATCTTACATGTAGCACCATACAAGTAATGTCTCCAGATCTTCAGTGCATGAACTACCGCTGCCAACTCCAGGTCATGAGTCGGGTAGTTCTCCTCATACGTCTTCAGTTGTCTAGACGCATATGCAATCACTCTTCCCCACTGCATCAACACACATCCCAAGCCTAGCTTGGATGCATAACTGTAAACCACAAAATCATTTGTACCCTCTAGCTGTGCTAAGATAGGAGCGGAAGTAAGACGTCTCTTCAGCTCCTCAAAACTTTGCATACACTGCTCAGACCATACAAACCTGGTGGTCTTTCTCAGCAAACTCGTAAGTGGACGGGCAATCACAGAGAATCCCTCCACAAAGCGTCGGTAATAACCGGATAAGCCAAGAAACCTACGTACTTCCTTGACGTTCGTCGGTGTCGTCCATGTTGCCACTGACTCGATCTTCGCCGGATCAACCTTAATCCTCTCGGCGGAAATAATATGACCCAGGAATGCTACCTCTGGCATCCAGAACTCGCACTTAGAGAACTTAACATAAAGTTCTCTATCTCGTAGAACTCGTAACATAGTCCTCAGCTGTCCTGCATGTTCCTCTCTGCTACGAGAGTACACCAGAATATCATCTATGAAGACTACCACAAACTGGTCTAGGAAGTCGATAAATATGTTGTTCATCAACTCCATGAAGACTGATGGGGCATTCGTAAGCCCAAATGGCATCACTACAAACTCGTAGTATCCATATCTGGTCCAAAATGCCGTGTTTTGCACATCCTGCTCTCTCACCCTCAACTGGTGATACCCTGAACGCAAGTCAATCCGGGAGAACATTGTCGCTCCCTGAAGCTGATCTAGCAAGTCGTCAATACGGGGCAGTGGATACTTGTTCTTGATGGTCACCTTGTTAAGCTCTCTGTAGTCAATACACAGTCTCAATGATCCGTCCTTCTTCCGCACGAAGAGGACAGGTGCTCCCCACGGGGATATGCTAGGGCGGATGAAGCCCTTATCAGCCAATCCTCGAGTTGCTTCTTCAGCTCCAACATCTTGACAGGCGCCATACGATATGGGGCCTTCGAGATCGGTCTCGTACCAGGCTCCAACTCGATGCCAAAGTCCACACTCCTCTGAGGCGGCAAACTGGTCGGTTCAACAAACAAATTTGTAAACTCGCAGACCACTGGGATATCCTCTAATGCTGGATTCTCCCCATCCTTCATGGCATAACACCAGAAGGCCTCACAACCCTGTGCAATCAATCTCGCTGCACGTACCGCACTGATCACCATGCTTGTCTTCCCAAGATCCCAACCTCGGAAAACCTCTATCTGACCTAACTCGGTAGAGAGTGTCACGGTCCTCCTACCTACATCTAATACCGCATGATGTCTATCCATCCAATCCATACCAAAAATGACTTCCTCATGCAGTAACGACATAACAAAGAAGTCAACAAGTAACACACGAGTCCCTACACAAATGGGACAATCACGTATCTCACGGGTACCTCTGAACCTACTACCATCAGGTAACCCTATACTAAAGGGTATCCCCTCAGTCCTAACTAGACTCAAACGCTCAACACATGCATCATATATAAACGAATGCGTAGCTCCATTATCAAACAAAACTCTAACAGGTAAACCATGAATCAGAATGGTACCTGTAGCAGCCAGTGTAGCTGGCTCCTCTGCACTCCTCAACTCAAAAACTCTACCCTGTGCTCCTGTGGCGTCTGTGGTACTCCCACCACGACCTCTACCTCTACTCGACCTAAGAGCAGATCCCTAAGTAGTAGGACGATCTGGGACTCTCTGCTGTCCCTGTGGCTGCTGCTGAGGTGGCCTCTGCCCACCCCCTGCTACACTAGCAGGAGAAGAACCCTGCTGTGACGAAGCTCCGCCCTGTTTACAGAAGACAACTCTGTGCCCTGATCTTCCACAAGTAAAACAAGTCACTAACGGCCTCGTGCACTTTGGTCGCATTGTCCAGGATCACCACAGTTATAGCATTGTCGTCTCTTATCTGCAACCGGTGCGGATGAGGAATAACTCTAGCGTCTCTGGCCTCGCCCTGAACTAGCAACTCCATCAGCACCACTGGTCTGTCCAGTCCATTGTCTCTTCTCAAACCCTCCGGTCTGAGAAGCTCTCCTCTGTCCAGCCTGTTCCCTCTCATAATCGGAGGCTCTATCCTGATAGTCCATCAGGGACTCACAGTGAAATCCCGCCATACAGGTCCGGGTAGCATCACCCAGTCGTCGGGAAAAGAGATACACATGCTGATCACGGGAGGTGCAGTTGGGCCCAGCAAGGCCAGCTCCTCCTGGAATCTCCTAATCACCTCAGAGACTGGTACATCTTCAAAGCCAGCCTCAACAAAATCCCGCAGTTTCTCCCTCCTTAAAGAGGCAGGGCAGAAACGCCCTCTGATCAAGCTCCTCATCTGGTCATAACTAGTAACATAACTCCATACAGATCTCCACCAGTGTTGTGCCAAGTCTCGGAATAGAGTCTGCACTAACTCTATCTGTTTGTCCGCTGGACATCTAATAGACTCAAGGGCTGAGTCCACATGTCCGATCCACAGCTCCAACTCTAACCCCACCTTCCTAGAGAAAGGGGGTACTCCCATCTGATGAAATGCCTTCAACCAAGTATTTGGTCGAGGCCCTCTATGCTCCTCTGGAACTCGAGTAATTTCAATAGCACGTGCTTGTACAATTGGAACCTGAGTAGCTCCACGGGATCTCCCAGATGATCCCTCCTGTGCCGGCATATCTGGGGCACGTCTACACGCTCTAGCAGTCTCCTCCACTCGTCTGATATATGCGCGGAACTCTGGTCCCCCATAGAGACATGATCCAAGTCATTTGACTCAACAAGCTGTGGTCTCTGTCTCCCAGCCATACCGTTCTCAGTCTCAGGAACGACACTCTCAACAACATCCTCATGAACCTCCTTCGCTGCAAGTGGATCCACAGCGGGAATCTGACCCCGTCCTATCACTACTAGAGGAAGAGGGGGTCTACCCCTACCTCGTCCAACTGCAGATAAGGCTCTAGTCCGAACAATCTGCAAGATATACACCTAACTTAGAAGGCTATATATATGCCATACGTATAGATATATATATAAAGTCAATCACAACATCATATAAGGTAATATCTATATATATATCTATATTGTCGAGATCTTCAGAGGGGTGATGGCTTCTCATACACACTATCCCAAAACATTTGTACTCAAACCAAAAAAAAAAATCTTTTGAAAAGTCAGACCCCTTTCGGGTTCTGTTTATTTATCAATCCGACCTTATCGTAGATTGCAAGTGCCATTGTTGTCAACCTAAGGCTCTGATACCAACTTTGTAACACCCCAAATCCGTAGGACTCGGGGCACTACTGGGCTAGGATCTCACAATGGATCCT
Organism: Fagopyrum tataricum; assembly: GCA_002319775.1. NCBI lineage: Eukaryota > Viridiplantae > Streptophyta > Magnoliopsida > Caryophyllales > Polygonaceae > Fagopyrum > Fagopyrum tataricum. The sequence goes on from CM008285.1 coordinate 24,880,321, forward strand.
GACCCTAGTCTGACAACAAGTTCAATGGATCTTACAACAAGGCACATATATATTAAAACCAAACATCAAACTGTAATACATATATATATATATATATCAAAAGGTTTACGAAATACCGCTGAGTACAAACCAAAACATGTTTCCATACACAATAAAATCACCCCATATCCCTCACATAATCCTAGTGTACGGTGTTCTCAGCGGATCACCCCATCTGGATCACTCTGCAGTTATCCTAACGTGCAAAGCATCTACAACACGGTATATAACCGTTAGCTAACCATTCATATATAAGATAATGCATAAGCACAAACACAAGTCAGGGAATCATAAACACGTAATCATGCAGTCACACATTTACCCGGTTAATAATCTTTATAAAGTCCAACACTCAGATCGTATATATATGTATATGAACATAAGGAATATATAATCCTCGCCTCTGAGTACTATAGCAAGCTGGAGTGGGTATTGGAACACCCTCCTGTATACCATAAAGGAGTGGGGAGCGCCCAACCCATATACCAGATTTGGCCTGACTAAAGAGAACCTCCTAGACTCCTCAGCGGGATGAAAGGGAAGGTTGTCACATCCACTACAATGGGCGGTCACTTAACCATAGGTCGGTAATAATCAACATCGCATGATATATAACATATAACAAACACCACTCATGCAAACATCCAATATAAGGATGGTAGCTAAGTAAGTCCTACGGACTTACCGCAACCTCAGAATATCATTAACCACGATCAACTCCAATCCGGAGAACNTACCCCGTCCTCTACCTAGAGGAGGTCTACCCCTACCCCGTCCAACTGCAGGTAAGGCTCTAGTCTGAACCATCTGCAGAGGACGCAAACCTAACTCAGAAGGCTATATATATGCCGTATGTATATATATATCAAATCAATCACAACAGAATACCCTATATATATCTATACTGTCGAGGTCTTTAGAGGGGGCGATGGCTCCGTACACGATATCCCAAAACATTTGTACTCATTTCAAACTAAAACCTTTTGAAAAGTCAGACCCCTTTCGGCTTCTTTTTATTTATCTATTCGACCTTTATCGCAGATTACAAGTGCATTGTTTTTCAACCTGGCCTCTTGATACCAACTTTGTAACACCCCCAAATCCGTAGGACTCGAGGTGCTACTAGGCCTAGGATCTCACAATGGATCTTGACCCTAGCATGACAACAAGTTCACTGAATCTTACAACAAGGCACCGATAGATTAAATACAAAACATGAAACTGATAAAGATAAGTATCAAAAGGTGATACATAAGTACCGTTGAGTAGAAATAAAACAAACTGTACAACATAAAATCCCCGATAACGACCCAGTGTACGGAGCCCTCAACAGATCACCCCTCTGGATTACTCTACAGCTCTCCCTAACCTGCAAAGGATCTACAACACGGTATATAACCGTTAGCTAACCATACACATATATATAGAGATGCAAGAGCACAAACACACACCAGGAATCATAACACATCATCATGCTTTCACACATTTACCCGGTTTATTATCTTTAATAAGTCCAATCACTCAATCGTATAAATATATATCTGAATATGAACATATGTGACACGAGGAATATAACCCTCGCCTCTCGGTGATAATGCCAGCTGGAGTGGTCAACCAGGACTAGTCCTCCGTGTACCCTAAGTCTCCTAGTGGGATGACGGGGCTAGGTTGTCACGGCCCTACAGTGGGCGCGTACTAAACCATAGGTAGGTAATAACCACATCGTATGCTATCAAGCACATAACACATACACCACTCATGCATACATCTAATATAAGGATGACAGCTAAGTAAGTCTTATGGACTTACCTCAACCTCGGAAATCTCAAACCCAATCGGCTCCAACTTTGGAGATCAACACTGCCTAAATAAGGCATAACAACATATATCAAACTCATATCCATCACAAGGGTCACACCTAGACCCAAGGGATCCATAAGGATCGTATCCTAACTCATAAACCTCAAAGCCATGACCGGCATAAACGATAACGTGATCATCCTAATTCTATCCTCATATATGTACCTAGCATGCCACTAAACCGCTCATACTAGGAAAGGAAAGGATCTACCCAACTCTAGGTAGACCCGGGAAAAGACGCACCTGCGTGACGGAAAGACGCAGGGGCGGAATAGGCAAACCGCAGGCGCGGTGACACTCGGCCGCGAGCGCGGTGACCGTGGCTGTTGGCAAGCGCAGGCGCGGAATAACGCGGGCGCTGGCGCTGGGACCGTTGCCGCGGGGGCGGTGGCTTCTGGCCGCGGGTACGGTGACACGTCTTCCGCAGGAGCGGCGGCTTCCAGGCGTGAGGGCGGCGACAGTGTAGAACGTAGCCCCGCGAGTCCTCATTCACTCTTCACGTGATCAATTCACGTCTCTTCCATTCCAAAATCACACACATGCATATACATACACATACTAACATTAATACACCTTCAATTCATCTAATCCGAAGTTAAGGAAGATGGAATCAAAGAAAGGAAGAAGAGAAGGATGAAAAAGCAAGGAGCTTACCACACTTGTGGTCCTATGCAGCAAGGAAAAGATCAACAACACACTATCACTGGCTCTCAAGCTCAACAACCACATCCACTAGCATCAACATCATCAAAGCCACATCAATTCTCTTCCAAACCCAAAGGAAATCAAGAACAACATCAAGGAGGGAGAAGGAGAAGCAAGTAGGACGTAAGGTAGCTGGGAAATGAAGTGAGGAACCCTTGGTCACGAAGCCAAGGTAAGGTTAAGAAGGAAAGGGTAAGGCACGGTCAACCGGTCAACAAAACCGGCTGCAGTCGCAAGAAACCGCGGGGGCGGTTCCCTGGGCCGCGGGAGCGGGAACCCGCTGGGGCGGCACACAAGCCCGCGGGGGCGGCTAAGGTCAAATCTCGGCTAAAGCCAAATCTCGGCTAAGGCAAACTCGGTCCAAAAGACTAAGGCTCTTACATATATGAGCTCACAAGCCGCGGAGATCTTATAGTTTGGTTTTAGCTTTTCCGACACTTCACTATTGTTTATGATTTTAAAAATGTCGCAAATGCAGTTTGTGTTGCTGATAACAGTTCCTGGATCGGACCATAACAATCCGATTTTAATATAGAGACCATATAGGTCCATTTGCAATTTTATTTTCAATAAGATATATGTTAAGAATTTGTAATTCTAAAATAGTGGCACGTATGTGGGCCAGTCCATGTTGAAGCCCATTTGGCTAGACAAGGCCCAAATGGGCCTTAACCCTAGATATATAAATGCAGTTCTCCTTTGCTAAAGAATATATCTCGTTCACTTTTATATATGCTCATGTGTTGAGCCAAAAACTCTCTCAAAGTTCGTTGCTCAGAAACCCTAGCTCTTCCAGCTGGTGATTACGACGAAGCTTCCTCTTTCTCTGTCGAAGGTGTTCTTCTGTGAGCAAGAGCCGTTGCGAGTACCAAATCTCGTTGTTCTTAGTCGTCATCTTCAAGGTTATCTGCGAGTCGTAACTAGAGTTATTGTTTGCTATATTCTGAGCTTGTATTCTTTAAGTCTTGTGATTTGCTTGAAAATTTGTAAACTGATTCAACATCTTTAGTGACGGATCTTTTGAGATCTCGTGGAGTAGGTTTACACCGAACCACGTAAAAACCTCTAGCGTTGTTTTCTTTTTCGTTTATTTCCACTTTCGCAAGCTTACTAGTTCATTTTAAACCTTCGATCTCAAATAATAACTCTAATAAAGTGGTATCAGAGCGTTGTTAGGGTTTTCTTGTTAGATCTAGACCTTGTTTGTTGAGATCTTGTTGTTGTTTTGTAGATCTGCTGTTCTGGGGCTTGTTGTTAGTCTCGCATGATAGATATATAAGTTTTTTGTATAGATCTCGCTTATTAGCACCAGTTCGACCTGTGCTTGTTATTACATCTGACTATTTGAAGTTTTAGCTTCTGTTACTCCACCATGTCCTATAGATTTGTTTTTCCTTGGGTTTCTTGAACTGTTGACGAGTCTTGTGTAAAGATCTTTTTATAAAATATCTTTCTGTCAGTTCTAAAACTGAATTTTGTGTTTTTCTTGTTGTGGTTTTACACCTGCTCTTTGATTTTGAATTTCATACTTCCATTGCACATTAACACTACTTAACTGTATCTTGTTGATTACTGTTTTGTAGAGGTTATCTTGTCTGTTCATACATCCTGCACAAAAGAAGGGGGTAAACTTACACTGTTGAGTGCTTGAGTATGTTGCACAATTGCAATTATTGTACATTGTAATTTTGTACTATTACCGCTCTTTATACTGTGTATTTTTTCTTATTCTGGTCCTTGTTTCTAGATCTTGAGGTTTTGGTCCTTATCTAGAAGTCGTTGTTTGTAATAAGGCCTCTTTAAACCCCTAAGTTTTTTTTTGCTTGTATTGTTTTTCACATTAGTCCTTTAAGGACAAAAGATCTAAAACTCAGACAGTTGTACTATAAAAGTGATACGGGGTTAGCCGTCAGTTGGCCCGATCTTTCAACACCAAGACTCGCAATGAAGAAAATGAATAAAAAGATGGAAACTTGAAATAAAAAGATGGAGGAATGATCCAATGATTTTGAAGGATCGATAGATGGATAGATCTGGTTGAACCCTTAAGGCAACCAAGAGCACAATAGGAAAACAAAAGCCCTAACACACAACTTGGAATGACTTGAAGAAGCCCTTCCGCTATAATCTCACACAGAGGGGAAAGCGATTGTCCCCAAAGCACGAGAAGTCACCCGGAGATGATTGAGAGCACCAACTTGTCAATCCAAGTGACACAACTCAAAACAGCGCCAAAGTTGTTGGGCAAACGGATTCCGCTCACACAGTAAGTTGTCTCGATTCCATGAGAAGAATATGGGATAGAAGAGAAACAATACTCGAAAGTACTTGTGTTTAATTTCAATCAAAGGTAAGAAAAAGGGACGTCCACCCTAGACCTTATATAGGCTAGAGGTGCGTCATCTAGGGTTTCTTACGGGCTATGGGCTTGATCCAAGATCGAGCCCAATCTAGCTTAAAGAGATAAGATCAAATCTCCAAGAGATAAGATCAAAATTAAAAGAGAAATAAAATAAACTAATGGGCTGAACTAACAAGTCTTAAAAGCCCAAAACGAATAATTAAAAGCAAGCCCATCTTTTATTTAAAAGATGTCCAAGAATGGGCTTTAAAACAATAAACAAGTTGGGCCTAATTTAGCCACTTAAATTAGCCCGAATTCTCCTTTCTTTCAATGCAGCCCGACATGCTTTTTCTTCATACGGATCAAGTGGATCACGGCCCGTTCTCTCCTCCAAGTCTCGGCCATGATCTCGGCTGTCTCTCTCATGATCTCGGCCGTCTCTCTCCATATCTCGGTCGAGCTCTCTCTCCACATCTCGGTCGAGATCGTCTCCATGGGTAACTCGTCTCCTCTTGCTACTAGGCCCATCAGTGTAAGAGAATGAAGTCGAGCTAAGGGATGCTCCTGCATCATTCTCCCCTTCTTGAAAAGGATTCGACCACGAATCCATGGAGTGTAGTCTTGAGGGAACTCCGTAAGAATCTCCGGTCGGAGGGCTGGGATAGGACGTTTCAGTTGGGTCATCGTCTGACTCCTCGTCCTTTATTTCTACATTCTCAGCGTGCGCCTCCTGTGCTTCCTCTCCAGCTATTTCTTCCAACTCTTGCTAGGATGTGCTGATTCTCCTGCTCCGACTGTTCCTCTGTCGTCCGTACCTACATAAATGGCCAAAGTACAACATTTATTAGTGCGAGGTATGAATTTAACATCAATAAGTCTCAAAGTCTTATCTCTAAGAGGATAGAAATACTCCCTGAGTGTAGCATTACTACAGATGTCGCGTGAGGCTCCTGTGTAGATAAATCGACTTCCACCGTCACCTTTAACTTGAAAATTTTCAGCTTGAATCCCTCAAAGTTAATGACAATGTCCAAGTGAGGGTATTCATTACCCAGATGAGCCCAGTGATATATAGCCAAAGGTTTGCGAAGGTCGTTGAGGACGTCGTCAAAACTCTGCAATAGACCGATGTTTTGTATGGACAACCAGATTTCCTTGTATACATAACTATAGGTAGCACATGTGTAAGGGTTAACATCTGAATTTTTAGGAGATCCGGTCATTGATGATGATCAACGTCTTCTTTCTCGCGTCCTCCTCCTTACTCTTCTTCTTTTCGTAATACTCAGTAACCTCGGTGGGAGTCATGGGCTTCAATATGAATTCCTTGCCCTGAAAAGTAAAGCAATAGCGGTTTGTTTTTCCTTTATGTGTTACATCTCGGTCATACTCCCATGGTCTTCCGAGTAAGATGTGACATGCATGCATGGGTGCAATGTCACAATAGAACTGAATCCTCAGTATGCTCCAATCTTGAATGTGATATTGACCTGCCGATTGATTTTGACTTCTCCACAGTCATTCATCCATCCGAGCTTATAAGCCCGTGGGTGTTGAATAGAAGTCAACTATAGCTTGCTAACAACTTCCGTACTTACTAGATTACTGCAACTTCCACTGTCAATGATCATGTTACATACCTTTCCTTGAACCAGACAACGTGTGTGGAACAAGTTCTCTCTTCGATTATCTTCATCGGGAGAAGGTATGATACTCAAAGCTCTCCTAATCACAAAACAGTCAATAAAATCAACATTAACAACAGGGTGAGGGGCACATATATAACATGTCAATTCCTTGCCCTGCGAGCCGTGGGAAACGGCCTCCTGTTCAGACTCAGTGTGTTCTTCCCTGCATCACACTCAACTAGATGCTCAATGAGAGTAGTCATGGAATCAATCGCATCAACAGGGGATATCATATGTAAAGGTGTGACCAACTCAGCAGCGGTCTCATCATCTAGGCATTCAACAATTATATTGGAATGAAGACATAATCCAGTTTCAAATTCTTCTTCCAGTTTACTCTTTTCTTCATCCATTTCAGCTAGCAATACCGGTCTCTCTTCTTCTTCTTCCTCAGCATCCGAATCCGACTCGTAATACCCTTTGTCATTGATGTACAAAGTCCTTTTGATTGGACATTCCCGCGCCATGTGACCTCGTCCTTGACACTTGAAACAAGTGATGTCTCTAGCTCACGTAGAGGAACTAGAACCACTTCCCTGTGGTGTCGAGGTAGTAGTGTTGCCCGATGTAGAAGCGGCTGTGGGCTGAACCGGGGTCTTGACGTCTCGGATGGGTGTATCTCGGCCGGAATCTCTGCCATTATCTCGGCCGGCATTTCCTCTCCACGTGGTATTCGGAGATCGCCTGTCCTGACTTCGTAATTTCAGCTTCTTCTCCACTCTTACAACAAGGTGCAGCAAATCTGTCAGGTTAGAGTAAGCATACAATTCTATTTCGTTAGCCAAGTAAGGGTGAAGGATCCTAAGATATCGAGCCATAGTAGCTTCCTCTTCTTCCTGCACATCGGCTCGAACTATAGCCATTTCCGTGGTTGCATACACCTCTTTTGTGCTCATAGAACCTTGCTTAAGGTTCTCCAGTCGTTGGCGCAGATCTCGTCCATGGTAAGGTGGCACGAACCGGGCTCGCATGATAGCCTTCATCTGTTCCCACGTGGTGATGTCCTCATCTAACATTCTTCTTCTCTCCTTTAACAGGTTATTCCACCACATTAAGGCATAACCGGTGAATTCAAGGGCAACGTATTGTACCTTCTTAGTGTCTGAAACGTTATGACAACTCCAGATCTGTTCTACCTTTGCCTCCCAGATAAGGTACACATCAGCATCACACTTTCCTTCAAATGGGGGTATCTTCACCTTAGCCTTAGAATATACTTCAGTCTCCAATACTGGATGTTCATCGTCGAAGTCCAGCTCTCTCCGTAAGGCTCGTCTCGGTTGCATGAGTCCCGGGTTGGTCCGGAATATGGGCGGGCGAGGTGGTGGTGGCTCCACCCGTGGGGGTACCCTTGCGTTTTGTGCCTCGATGGCATCTAATCTTTCCATGACACGGGCCATCATAGTCTCGAAATCCGTACCCCATGGAACTTCGAGTATCTGGTTCTCTTTTTCCCTTCCTGCAGACATAACTCAAAATAAGCAAACACGTCAAGGTTAGTTAAAGATAACTTCTTAGACTACCCTCTTCAAGTGTCTCGCTCAAAACCTATCTCGTAAGCTTCGCAACTTCCTCTTAGCCGGTTTGCGAGGATCACTGTGAATCTACAAGAAAGATGTCTCAAACAATCACCATGTTAATACGTTTAGGCAAGAAAACAAGGTGAACGAACCAGATCTCAAAAGGGAAAAGGTCTTTTTATGTGGTGCTAGCAAGAAAAGCAAACTAAACTCGCCTGCAATATTCTCAACCAACAAATCAATAATCTCAAAATAGAAAAGATAATTTGCGGCTTTTTGAAAATTAAAATACAAAAAGAAAAAGGGAAATAAAATAGAAAAAGGTAATAAGGGAAAAAGGAAACAAATAACAAGGAAAGGGAAGGTAACAGGAAACAAGGGAAAAGATAGGAGGGAAAAAAAAAAGAAAAGGAAGGAGTGCAATTTATGGTTGTTCTACAGCGATGTAGGGAGCTCCCAGGAAAGCAAATATATATCAATCACGCTCAAAAGGGACGTCTGCCAAAACAAAACTCGCACAAGATGCACAACCGCGGAAACTGAATGACTAAGCTCGCAAGTAGCGTATCTTTTTTTTTTTTGTATGGCCTTTGGCCTTGTTCTTCTTCTTTTTTTTTTTTAACTAAACACTTGCGAGACTGCCACGGGTGGCGGCTGCGGCGGGGCTGCGGTGGCGGGGTAGTGGCGGCGGAGCAGCTTGGCGGCGACGGAGCGGCGGCCGGCAGCTGGACTTCTTCAGCTCGATCAATTTTTTTTTTGTGTGGATCTCGGTTGATGGGCCGAGATGGGTCGGGTTGGGCCGGTTTGACGATGCCCGACGGCTAGGGTTAGGGCTTAGCAACGTCGGAGGTGACGGCTAGGGTTTCGGGTAGGGTTTCGAGGGGGCGACGGCTGCGGCGCAAAGAACAAATCTCGGCCGGGATGGAGTGCGGGTTTCGGCCGAAACCGAGGGCTGGGGTGGCCGAGATCGGCGGATGGGGTAGGGTGGCGGCTGGCGGGGGCGGCTGCAAGGTTGGGCGGCGGCCGGCGAAGCGGCGGGAAGAGGGCGGCGGGGGCGTTTTTGTGGTGGACGGGTTAAATTCCGATCAATACAAGAAAAAGATCGAATCTTAGGCAGAAAAATGTATTAAAATTAACAATAGGCCACAAAAATCCTTCTTTTCAAGAAACTTAATGCGGAATTGAAAATCGCAGAAAAATAACGAGAATAGTAGAACTAACCGTTACGGATCTTGCTCCGGTGACTCTTTTTGTGTAGAACTTCCTTGACGGATCTTGAAAGCTCGAATTTTTTTGTGTGTTTTATATGGGACGTGTGAGAAGGTGTTGATGAACCTGAAGCTCTGATACCAATTTGATACGGGGTTAGCCGTTAGTTGGCCCGATCTTTCAAAACCAAGACTCGTAGTGAAGAAAATGGATAAAAAGATGGAAACTTGAAATAAAAAGATGGAGGAATGATCCAATGATGGTGAAGGATCGATAGATGGATAGATCTGGTTGAACCCTTAAGGCAACCAAGAGCACGATAGGGAAACTAAGGCCCTAACACACAACTTGGAATGACTTGAAGAAGCCCTTCCGCTATAATCTCACACAGAGGGGAAAGCGATTGTCCCTAAAGCACGAGAAGTCACCCGGAGATGATTGAGAGCACCAACTTGCCAATCCAAGTGACACAACTCAAAACAGCGCCAAAGTTGCTGGCAAACGGATTCCGCTCACACCGTAAGGTGTCTCGATTCCACGAGAAGAATATGGGATAAAAGAGAAACAATACTCAAAAGTACTTGTGTTTAATTCATTCAAAGCTAAGCAAAAGAGACGTCCACCCTAGACCTTATATAGGCTAGAGGTGCGTCATCTAGGGTTTCTTACGGGCTATGGGCTTGATCCAAGATCGAGCCCAATCTAGCTTAAAGAGATAAGATCAAATATCCAAGAGATAAGATCAAAAATAAAAGAGAAATAAAATAAACTAATGGGTTGAACTAACAAGCCTTAAAAGTCCAAAACGAATAATTAAAAGCAAGCCCATCTTTTATTTAAAAGATGTCCAAGAATGGGCTTTAAAATAAGAAGCAAGCTGGGCCTAATTTAGCCACTTAAATTAGCCCGAATTCTCCTTTCTTCCAATGCAGCCTGACATGCTTTTTCTTCATACGGATCAAGTGGATCACGGCCCATTCTCTCCTCCACGTCTCGGCCATGATCTCGGCTGTCTCTCTCATGATCTCGGCCGTCTCTCTCCACATCTCGGTCGAGATCTCTCTCCACATCTCGGTCGAGCTCTCTCTCCACATCATGATCGAGATTGTCTTCATGGGTAACTCGTCGCCTCTTGCTACTAGGCCCATCGGTGTAAGGGAATGAAGTCGAGCTAAGGGATGCTCCGGCATCAACATACATATATATATACATAAACAAACATCAATACATGCCTAGCAGCTCCAACCCTAAACTAAGGGAGGAGGAAAGGAATCAAAAAAGAAGGAAGAAAGAAGGAAGAAGAGGATGCTCACCACTACTTTAGCCTAAACATGGTGGAAATGATCACATAACACTACTCAACTGGCCCTCAAAGCTCAGCATCAACATCCAACAACATCATCAATCAAAACCACACAACAAAACTCTTCCAAACCAAGGAGAATGCAAGAACAAGATCAAGGAGAAGAAAAAGAGAAGAAGGTCGTGAGGTAGCTGAGGAAATGAAGAAACCCTTCTTCAGGAAGCAAAGGAGAAGGTTATAAGGGAAGAGAAGAAGAGTAAAGCATGGTCCAACGGTCAATAGTGCCGGTTGCAGCCGCAAGAAATCGTAGGGGCGGGCTCCCTGAACGAAGGGGCGGATTACTGAACAAGCCGCGGGGGAGTCTTCATGGACCCACAAGGGCGGCTAAGTCCTAGCTCAACTCTAAAGATCAAGGCTCTTACATGATGCCACTCCACAAGAGAAGGCAAAAGCAATTGTATTCCTTCGCCACCACATTTATGAAAGTTTCAAGACTAAATACTTATTTGTAGAGGATCCAAAAGAATTGTGGGAAAGCTTGAATGAAAGATATGGACACCAAAAGGAAGTCTTTTCCCCCAAGCTCTATACGAATGGAACAACTTGAGTTTCCAGGACATCAGGTACATATCTGATTATAATAGTGTTATTCACAAAATCACCTCCCAATTGAGACTATGTGGTCATGTGATCACCCAAGAAGAAATGCTAGAAAGAACATTTTGTACTATGCATGCCATAAATGTATTATTACAACAACAATACCGGGAGAGAAGTTTCAAGAGGTACTCAGACCTCTTGAAAGTATTGTTGGTGGCGGAAAAGTGAGCTCCTAATGAGAAACCACAACTTCAGACCCACGAGAGCCAATGCCACTGACAAGGCATCCGAGGAAAAATACAATAATTACAAAGAACGTGGGCAACCATCATGTCACTATAATAGCCGTGACCGAGGTCGTGGTGATCGTGGTGGCCGCGGTCGTGACCGTGGGCAAGGCTATAATGATTGTCGTCATTACAATCGAGGTGGAAACTATGGTTACAAGGGGAATGATAAGCTAAAGGTCTAGAAGGGTCAAAAAGGACCCTCTCACAAGCCAATAACTGTTTGCTACAGATGTGGCATAGCTGGTCATTGGGAAAAAATATGCCGTACAACTTCACATTTGATGGATGCTTATCAGGCCGAAAGAAACAAAGAAAAGGCTAGTGAAACCAACTTCGTGGAAAATGAAAGTGTTGGTAGTTCACCCATGACCAGCCTAGATATCTCTCACTTTCTCAACTTTGAGAATGACGATGCATATGCCTTGGACTAAAGCATTTCGGTTTATGAACTTGTGACATTATCCTTATTGCATAGTAATATATAATATGATGTAATGCATTGTAATGTCTTCTTTCAAGGACTATTAAAAATATGGTTATCCTAATATAAAATATGAATTTTTTTTATTATTAATGGCTTAACTTATTTATGCTTCTTTCTTTATAGAGAAAACATGGAATCTTCTAAGGAAAGACTCGATGAGAAGGAGCAATGTCTTGTAGACAGTTCCACCACACATACCATGTTGAGAAATAAAGAGTATTTCACGCATTTGAAACCCTTTGAGGACAATGTGAATACATTATCCGGTGTGGCTAGACTCATCGAAAGCTCGGGAAGAGCTCTTGTTATACTCCCGAAAGGAACAAAAATAATAATAAATGACGCATTATATTCGAGTAAATCTCGAAGAAATTTATTGAGCTTTAAGGATGTGCTTCAGAATGGATTTCATATGGAAACCATGAATGAAAATGGGAGAGAATATTTGTGCATCACAACACATGGATGTGATAAGAAAAGTGTAACATCCCAAATCCGCGGGACTCGGGGTGCTACTGGGCGAGACCTCACAATGGGTCCCGACCCTTAGCCTGACAACAATTTCACCGGACCTTCCAACATGGCACAAATAAAGGCGAAAACTCAAATATGTTTTTAAAATATGCGGAAACCGAAAGGTAAGAAATTACAACTTGGAAACTCAGCCGAGTCCTCAAAACACATAAATACGAAAATTCTAAACCGACAATATCCATGAACAAGAATATGAAAACATGACTCAAAACATCCCCGTCCTATAATGTACGGAGACCCCGACTGTCCACTCCTCCGCCTCACTCGGCGGCATCCCTAACCTGCAAGTCATCTACACAAACGGTTTAAAACCGTTAGCTAATATTCTAGGCATTAGAAAAGCGGTGAAGGCACAAACACATCCAAAGCACATAACATGAAACACGCAAGTCCCGTTTATTATCTTTTTATTACTTAGTCATATCCCGTTCTAATTCAACTTCTGTTGTGACACGAGACCGCAATGGTCTCGCCTCGGTCCCAACTTACCGGCAAAGAATGGTACGGATGCATCCGCCCATCTAACCCGCCGGGCTAGTCGCCGAGAATCCCCTAGACCTCACTATGGGCTAGGCAGTATTGTCACCGCCCGTTATCATACACTTGGGCCAAAATATATATATGGTCAGTGGTCCTATTTACTGATTTAATAGTTATAACAAAATATAAACACGCACCACCAAACACACATCAATGCTAATACGTAAAATACGAGCTAAGTAAGTCCGGAGACTTACCTCGTCCAAACGCTCTCACACAACGCTTTTGCTTCCCTTGGGAAGAAGTACTCAACCTGTTCACAACAAGGTATTCATAAAAACCCGCTCAACTCGAGAAGTCTAGGACTTCTACACAAATGATCTACGCAGGATCATTTGACTCACATTCTAGGACTGCATCCTAGAGTCTACCATAATTACCGTCAAAAACGACGTAAAAGCTAACGAGGTCTAAAAACGTTCTTCACATTCTCCTAAGGTCTCAAAAGCCGCTACTTGGCGTTTCCACTAAGTTATGCTAATTCCAATCTATCATGATACTACTGAACATAACTAGATCGATATGAATTCGTGACTTTTATCTGGATTCGGAACTTAGCATGAAATTACACAATTTAGCCCATACGCTAAATTGATCATCAAATATAATATATCGAAGCCTATTTTAAAACTCGTTCATAGATTCCGAGGTTAAAACTCGCTAACGTATTTTCCGGGGCAAATATACATTTCCTAAGTCATATGGGTCAAAACCGTAATTAAAACCTTGGGGCAATTTCCGACAAAAACCCAACAGAGGGTATAATCGCAACAAATTCAGAAATCTGGGTCAAAACTGCAATAACTCAAAACTCTGGGTAATTTCTGCAATTAACATAAAACTGAGGGGGGCCGAATGTAATTATACCTAAAGTGAGGGGGCCCGACCGGAAATAAGCCAAAAGGCTTCTTCAGCCCACGGTGGCGGCGGTGGGGGAGGACGCAGGCGCGGCAGGCCCCGCCCGGGAGGAAGGTGGCTCCGGCGGTCCCGCTAGCGGCTATAGACGGTGGTGGCCGGCCTCTAGCTCCGGCGAGGGCAGTGCAGGGGAGAAGAGGATACGGCGGTTCGACAGGGGGGGAGGAAAGGCTCGGCGAAGGGGAGGGGCGACTGGGCGTCGGCGGCTCCAGCTGGGCGTGCAGGCAGGGCACGGCGATGGCGAGGGCTCCCCGGGCGGCTGCTGCTTCCCAGCTTCGCTTGTCCAGACGAGGAGACTCCCGTTCGGTTCAGCGGCTCTTCCTGCTGGCGGGGCACAACGACGGCGAGCTTGGCGGCCGGGACGCAGCGGAGGGGAGGCTGTTGTGCTGTGCTCCTGTTCCAACTTGAAAGCGAGGGCAAGAGGGAGAGAGGAAGGAAAGAAGAGATGGAGGAGAGGCTGAGGGCGTGGAGTCTACAGGGCTGGGAGAGGTGAAGCGGGAGAGAGAAGAGTGTGAGGAGGCCGAGAGGGAGAAGCAGAGGGAGGCTCACTACTGGGACAGAAAAGGGAGCAAGGCCGAGGGGTCGGGGTGCACTGTAGGAGGTAGGCGTGCGGGCGTAGGTGCAGGCTAGGCGGGCGGCTAGCTCCTGGGTTGTAGTTGGGCGGCAGCTAGGTTGCTCCAAAAGAAAGAAAACAAAGAAGGAGAAGAAAAGGAAGCGGAAGGGAGGAAAAGAAGAAAAGGAAGCCCGCGCGCCAGCGTGGGCGGTGGGGCCCGGGTGATATGGCGCCAGCCTGGCGTGGGGCCCAGGATGAGGTGGAAAAAGGAGGGGGAAAAAAATAAAAATAAAGGGACGGGTTCAAAACTCGTTAAATAAATTCCGTAACGGATGTTACGGGTCGGAATAATTTCCGACATTCTCGTAAAATTTATTTACGGTTTACGGGTTGGAATATTTTCCGAACATTTCCGTAAAATAATTTACGGAAGGAGAAATAAAAGATATATTTTATTTCTAAAATTCCCGGGACTTACAAAAAGGATCCTTGAAAAATGCAAGGACAAGCCTCATATGAAACATATATTCATCCGGTTGAAGCTAAAACGAATTATAACAAACGGTCGGATGACGAGTTGAATTTACACTATGGCATGACCGATTAGGTCACCGAGATCAATGATGATGCACAAAATTATAAAGGGTTCAATTGGAAACCCACTAAAGAACATGAAAGCTATACCGTCATGTCATATTAATTGTGCGTCTTGCTCACTCGGAAAGCTTATTGTTCGCTTGTTTTGCAATAAATCGTTAATATATTTGATTCTAAACCTGCAAAACCAAGTTCTCTTAAGTATCTAAGAAGGAATATCTCAGTTACGACTCAATTCTTACTTAGGTTAAAGTGGTTTAGATTGATTCTAAACCTGTAAAAACCAAAAATTTCCATAGGATTTAAAGCGATTTACACAACCTATTATAAAAGAACAAACCAATCCATCACAGTCCAAGGTATAAACAAATCTCTAACTACCTTGGAACCACATAAGGTTTCTAGCCAACAATATTCATATCAAAACCTGAATTCAATTCAAATAAACAAAGCATGCAATTGAAATAGAAAAAGAGGATGAACAAAGTACCCAACTTTATTGAATTTTGAAACAAACTGTCTTTAACTCCCAAATCTCAAACAAACTCCAAACAAAAGAAAAAGGCTGAATCTTCCTTCCTAAACTAATGATCAACTATGGTGAAAACGAACAGATAAGAAATGTAGGAGAAGAATTATCCTTCTAACAATCGAACCTAACAAATTCTAATTTCTAACCGATAATTTCCTAGATCCAAAAAACACACCGTTTCCGTATTCGGAACCCTACTTTTATAACCTAAAACCTGTCGAAAGACACGGGCTGGGCTAAAAAGTCCGAAATAAAATAAAATCCGACGCTTAGGGAAGAATCTCGGTTGGCATCTCGGCCGAGATGGGTTATCGTCGGGGCCGAGATTTTGACTTTGTACATCAGCGTCATGGGCATCTCGATCAAGTCACCTGAGATCTCGGTCGAGATGTGGACCGAGATTTTGCAACAGAAACTCACAACCTGACCGAGGTACATGTATCTCGGCGAGATGTTCTTCAACTAGGGCATTTTGTCTCGTTCGCCCAAAATCGTCCTCTTCTCCTTTCTTTAGCTCGTGAGATTGCTCCTAGCATCAACTATGAGACTTAGTCCTCAAATGCCTCATTTTAGCTCCAATATGCGCCGAATTACCTACAATGACACCCCAAGTGTGTGTAGACATCTATACTTGCAAAGTAGAACTAAACAAGCATAAAAGACACAAACTAAGGCTAAAACATGCATGCGGAAAGGAAAAACTACCTATATGATCATCTAAAACTAGGTCGATAAATCATGTTATCAATAAACTGTCGGTAAAAGCTGGCTTGCCTTAAAAATTCTTTATTTTTTCTCACATGCTTTGGTGGAACTAGCCCTTCTACTTTTCCGAGGTTTTCCTTGGGGCTTATGGTCGAGGCGGGAGGTTTGGAGCTTTAGGAGACGTTTGAGGAGATCTAGGTACAGCTTCGAAATCTCGGCCGAGATGGGTTGATCTCGGGCCGTGTTCCAAGTTTTCTGTTGTCGAATCTCGGCCGAGATGGATATGATCTCGGGCCGAGATCCAACTTTCTATTGTGGTATCTAGGTCAAAATGGCCATAATCTTGGCCGAGATGCTGGCCGATATTTCCTCTGACGGCTCTTCTTGATGTGAAACAAACCATCCTCAAATTCGCGGCCTTTGCAGCCCTTCGGAGCTTAAACTGTATGTCATCCTCATCCTCATCCTAATCAACATTGAATGTGAGAGTGGTGTTTTTGCAATCAATAAGACAACCAGGAGTAGCAAGGAAGGGTCCTCCAAGAATAATGGGTACTGGATAATCTGCTGCAATGTCTAAAAACAATAAAATCGATAGGATAAAGAACTTCCTAGCTTCACAGGAATGTCTTCGAGAATGCCAACCGGCTTGACTTTATCTCTATCCCGCCATAAGCAAGGTCATCTTCACTGTCCTTGGCTTCTCGAGGCCAATATTTTTGAAAAGTGCGAGAGGAATGATGCTCACACTTGCTCCAAGATCACACAAAACTTCATAAGTTCCCCTCCCAACACCTATAGGTACACAGATTGATCCGGGATCTCTAAGCTTTCGTGGCGTCTTCTCCTTCATGAAAAAAATAAAAAACAAAACAAGGACAAAAAGACTCTTACCTTGGGTTGCCTCCCGTGAAGCGCTTGGTTTAAGGTCTCTAGCCAGACCTAACTCCATTTGTTCCAAAACTGGAGATGTAGGGCGAAGTCTGCTCCACCAGAATCTCCGGTTTATACTTCTTTAGCCTACTCTCTCATTCACTCGGATTTGTCCTTCTTGTTCACCCCATTCTTCAATGGCTCCATGGTGGTGAACTTTCTTCACAATTTACGGCCTTGTCCACTTTTTTCTCATCTTTCCTGAATAAGATCCAATCTCGAGGTCGATAGAAGAACAAGATCACCTTCATCGAACTTCTTCTTTTTCTTTTTCCTCTTGGAGTCCGCTTTGTAAATCCGGGCGCTTTCATAAGCGTCAAGTCGGCCTCCTTTCTCTAACAATTGGGAGAGTGATAGGGAAACTCTCGAGAAACTTTGATGAACTGTCGGTAAAAGCTGGCTTGCTCTAAAAAATTCTTTATCTCTCTTCACGGGCTTTGGTGGCACTAGCTCTTCTGCTTTTCTGACGTGATTCTTGAAGCTAAATGTCAAAGCAGGAGGTTTTGGAGCTCGGGGGTGCATTTCAGACAATCTCGGTCTAGCTACAGGGATCTCGGCGAGATGCCCATGACTTCGGTCCGAGACAGAAGTTTCTGTTGTTGAATCTCGGTTGGGACGTTTATGATCTCGGCCGAGATCTAACTCTCTGTTGGGTGATCTCGGTCGAATTGGCAATGATCTCGGCCGAGATTCCACCCGAGATTTCTTCTGTCAGCTCCTCTTCGATGAGGAACAAGCCGTCTTCAAAATTCGCAACCTCTGGAACCTTTGGAAGCTTAAACTGTACGTCATCCTCATCCTCATCTACATTGAATGTGAGAGTGGCGTTTCTGCAATCAATAAGACAACCAAAAGTAGAAAGGAAGGGTCTTCCAAGAATAATAGGCACTAGATAATCTGCTGGAATGTCTAAAACAACAAAATCAATAGGGATAAAGAACTTCCCTAGCTTCACAGGAATGTCTTCGAGAATGCCAATCGGTTTGACTTCTGTCCTATCCACCATAAGTAATGTCATCTTCACTGGCTTTGGCTTCCCGAGACCAATCTTTTAGCAAAAGTGCAAGAGGAATGATGCTCACACTTGCTCCTAGATCACACAAAGCTTCATAAGTTCCTCTTCTAACACCTATATATAGGTACACAGAATGATCCGGGGATCTCTAAGCTTTGGTGGCATCTTCTCCTTCATAATCTTGATGAGGTCCGTGATCTCTGGCTCATCTTTACTTCCTTTAGCTCTTCCAACTTCCTCTTGTTAGAGAGGATCTCCATCAAGAATTTCCCATATGCAGGCATACCTAGAATAACATCAATAAAAGGTATGTTAATATTCATATTTTTAATGATTTTAATGAACTTATTGAAATTCCTGTCAAGTTGAGTTCTAGCAGCGGCTCTGGAAATGGAAGTGGAGGCTTGTATGAAGGTGGTGGCACATATTTTGGCTGGTCCCTCTTGACTCTTATCAGCTAGTTTTTGAACTTCCACCATCACTTTCTTCTCCTTGAACATTGGATCTTTTTCTTCAAATCCACTTCTAGTGGAAATTGCCATAGCATTCCCCTTAGGATTCTCTTCAGTCTTCCAAGGAGTTTCCTGGATCTCTAGGAACTTCCTTAGCTTTCTTAAACACTTGAGTTTTCAAAATCTTTTGAGCTTTGGTTACACTAGTGACAGAGTTCTCTAAATTGCTCATCCTTTTCATCAATCTCTAAAACATTATCTCAATTTGATCTTTTGGTTGTTGGTGTAAGAGCCTTAATCTTTAGTGTTGAGCTAGGACCTAGCCGCCCTGCGGGTGTCCTGTGTTCCACCCATGCGGCTCAGGGAGTCAGCCCTTGCGGTTTTCTGCGGCTGCAACCGGCATTGTTGACTTATGACCATGCTTTACTCTTCTCTTTCCCCTATAACCATTCATTTGCTTCAAGATGAAGGGTTTCTTCAATCTCCAGCTGCCTCACGACCTTCTTCTCTCCTTCCTTCTCTTTTGATCTTCTTCTTGTTTCCTCCATTGGTTTGCAAGAGTTTTTGAGTGGTTTTGATGTTGGTGTTGAGTGTGGGATGATGATGCTGTGCTGTGAGAGCCAGCTGAAGTGTTGGTGTTGATCATTTCCTTCTGCTTAGGATCACAGCAGTGGTAAACTTCCTCTTTCTCTTCTTTCTTTCTTTCCTTCTTCCTTTCCTTCTCCTTTAGATTTAGGATTCCAGAAGTTGAATCTTGTGTTAGATCTCCTAGGCATGTACTGATGCTTATATGTATATATGTGTATGTGTATGATTGTTGGATGATGAAGACGTGATTAATTGAGTGAAGAATCAAAGAAGCAGTCGGGAATCATCTTTTGCATTGTCACCGCCCCTACGCCTCAGTGCCGCCCCCTGCGCCGCCAGAGTCGCCGTCCCTTGCGTGGGAGTGCCGCCGCCCCTGCGCCTCCCAGTGCTTCGCCCCTGCCTTCTTGTTACGCAGGTGCGTCTTGTTTAGGACCTACCTAGAGTGGTATGAGTCCTTTCCTTTCCTAGTATGAGTGGGTTAGTGGCATGCTAGGTGTGTGTATGAGGATAGGATGATGATAAATATCGTACCGATATGTGCCGGTTATGGCTTTGAGGTTTAGTAGGTTGTTGAGGTTTATAGGTTGGATATGATCCTTATGGATCCCTTGGGTCTAGGTGTGACCCCTTTTATTGATAGGAGATTTTGATATCTCTTTATGCCTTGTTATTAGGCAGTGTTGTTCTCCGGATTGGATTTGATCGTGGTTGAGGATATCTGGAGGTTGAGGTAAGTCCGTAGGACTTACTTAGCTACCATCCTTATATTGGATGTTTGCATGAGTGGTGTTTGATATATGCTTGATAGCATGCGATGTTGATTATTACCGACCTATGGTTTATTGACCGCCTACTGTAGTGGCCGTGATAACTTCCCTTTCATCCCGTAGTGGAGTCTGGGAGGTTCTCTGTAGTCTGGCCAGATCTGGTTACCACTCCCTTAGGGTATACGGAAGGTGTGCCGACACCACTCCAGCTGGCTATTGCACTCAGAGGCAAGTATTATATATTCCTCGTGTCACATATATTCATATGGGGTGATCCGTTGAGGGCTCCGTAACACTAGGATTGTGCGTGGGATATGGGATGATTTTGCTATGTATAGATACATGCTTTGGTTTGTACTCAACGGTACTTTTGTATACCTTTTGATATATATATTACAGTTTGATGTTTATGGTTTTAATCTATCTGTGCCTTGTTGTAAGATCCAGTGAACTTGTTGTCAGGCTAGGGTCAAGATCCATTATGTGATCCTAGCCCAGTAGCGGCCCGAGTCCCGCGGATTTGGGTGTTACAAAGTTGGTATCAGAGCCTTAGGTTGACAACAATGACACTTGCAATCTGCGATAAGGTCGGATAGATAAACAAACAAAACCCGAAAGGGGTCTGACTTTTCAAAGATTTTTGGTTTGAGTACAAATGTTTTGGGATAGTGTGTACGGGAAGCCATCACCCTCTCTCGACTGTACACACACACACACACACACACACACATATATATATATTATATATATATATATATATATATATATATATATATTACCTTATGTGATGTTGTGATTGATCTTTAGTATTATATATATATATCTATACATATGGCATATATATAA
The DNA here is from genome assembly GCA_002319775.1 of Fagopyrum tataricum. NCBI lineage: Eukaryota > Viridiplantae > Streptophyta > Magnoliopsida > Caryophyllales > Polygonaceae > Fagopyrum > Fagopyrum tataricum. The sequence goes on from CM008285.1 coordinate 24,901,340, forward strand.
CCTTATAAGTTAGGTGTGCATACCCTGTAGATGGTTCGGACTAGAGAGCTTTATCTGCAGTTGGTGAGGTAGGGGTAGACCCCCTCTTCCTCTAGTAGTGATAGGACAGGTCAGATTCCCATTGTTGATTCACCTACAGCGGAGGAGGTCCATGAGTATGTTGCTAAGAGTGTCGTTCTTGAGACTGGGAACGGTATGGCTGGGAGACAAAGACCACAACGAGTCCAGTCAGATGACTCGGATCATGTCTCTATGGGGGACCAGAGTTCGCGCGTACATCAGACGAGTGGAGGAGGCTACTAGAGCGGGTAGACGTGCCCCTGATTTGCCCAACAGGGGGGATCATTTGAGAGATCCCATGGAGCTACTCAGGTGCCAGTTGTACCAGCACATGTTGTTGAGATTACTCGATTCCAGAGGAGCATAGAGGGCCTCGACCAGATACTTGGTTGAAGGCATTTCATAAGATAGGAGTACCCCCTTTCTCTAGGAAGGTGGGGTTAGAGGTGGAGCTGTGGATTGGACATGTGGACTCAGCTCTTGAGTCTATTAGATGTCCAGAGAGGACCGACAAATAGAGTTAGTACAGACTCTATTCTGAGACTTGGCACAACATTGGTGGAGATCCGTGCGGAGTCATGTTACTTGTTATGACCAGATGAGGAGTTTGATCAAAGAGCGTTTCTGTCCTGCCTTATTGAGGAGGGAGAAACTGCGGGGTTTTGTTGAGGCTGCTTTAAGGACGTACCAGTCTCTGAGGCGGTCAGGAGATTTTCAGGAGGAGCTGGCCTTGTTGGGCCCAGCTGCACCTCCTGCGGATCAGCATGTGTATCTTTTTCCCAACGACTGAGGGATACCACCCGGACCTATATGGCGGGATTTCACTGTGAGTCCCTGATGGACTATCAGGATAGAGCCTCAGATTATGAGCGGGAGCGGGCTGGACAGAGGAGAGCTTCTCAAACCGGAGGTCTGAGAAGAGACAGTGGACTGGGCAGACCAGTGGTACTGGTGGAGCTGTTGGATTCGGGCGAGGCCAGAGACGCCAAGTTACCCCTCATCTGCACCGGTTACAGATAAGGGGACGAAAGGGCTTCAACTGTGGTGATTTATGGACATATACGACCAGAGTGCACGAGGCCGTCAGTGACTTGCTACACTTGTGGTAGACCAGGTCACAGAGTTTTTCTATTGTAGATAGGGTGGAACTTCATCACAGTAGGGTTCTTCTCCTACTAGTGTGCAGCAGGGGGTGAGCAGAGGCCACCTCAGCAGCAAACACAGGGACAACAGGGAGTCCCAGATCGTCCTACTACTCAGGGATATGCTCCTAGGTCGAGTAGAGGTAGAGGTCGTGGTGGGATTACCACTGACACTAGAGGAGCAAAGGTAGAGCTTTTGAGATGAGGAGTGCAGAGGAGCCAGTTGCACCGGCTGCTACAGGTACCATTTTGATTCATGGTTTACTTGTTAGAGTTTTGTTTGATACGGGAGCTACGCATTCATTATATCTGATGCATGTGTTGAGCGTTTGAGTCTAGTTACGACTGAGGGGGGTACCCTTTAGTATAGGGTTACCCAATGCTAGTAGGGACACAGGTACCCGCGAGATACGTGATTGTCCCATTTGTGTAGGGACTCGTGTGTTACTTGTGGACTTCTTTATCATGCCGTTAGTGCATGAGGAAGTCATTTTGGGTATGGATTGGATGGATAGGCATCATGCGGTATTAGATGTAGGTAGGAGGACCGTGACAGTCTCTACCGAGTTAGGTCAGATAAAGGTTTTCCGAGGTTGGGACCTTGGGAAGTCAAGCATGGTGATCAGCGTAGTACGTGCAGCGAGATTGATTGCACAGGGTTGTGAGGCCTTCTGGTGTTATGCCATGAAGGATGGGGAGAATCCAGCATTAGAGGATATCCCAGTGGTCTGCGAGTTTACAAATTTGTTTGTTGAACCGACCAGTTTGCCGCCTCAGAGGAGTGTGGACTTTGGCATCGAGTTGGAGCCTGGTACGAGACCGATCTCGAAGGCCCCATATCGTATGGCGCCTGTCAAGATGTTGAGCTGAAGAAGCAACTCGAGGATTGGCTGATAAGGGCTTCATCCGCCCTAGCGTATCCCCGTGGGGAGCACCTGTCCTCTTCGTGCGGAAGAAGGACGGATCGTTGAGACTGTGCATCGACTACAGAGAGCTGAACAAGGTGACCATCAAGAACAAGTATCCATGCCCCGTGTTGACGACTTGCTAGATCAGCTTCAGGGAGCGACGGTGTTCTCCAAGATTGACTGCGCTCACGGTATCACCAGCTGAGGGTGAGAGAGCAGGATGTGCACAAGACGGCATTTCGGATCTGGTATTGACACTACGAGTTTGTAGTGATGCCATTTGGGCTTACGAATGCCCCAACAGTCTTCATGGAGTTGATGAACAACATATTCATCGACTTCTTGGATCAGTTTTTTGTAGTAGTCTTCATAGATGATATTCTGGTGTACTCTCGTAGCAGAGACGAACATGCAGGACAACTGAGGACTGTGTTACGAGTTTTACGAGATAGAGAACTTAATGCTAAGTTCTCTAAGTGCGAGTTCTGGATGCCAAAGGTAGCATTCCTGGGTCATATTGTTTTCGCCGAGGGGGATCAAGATTGATCCGGAGAAGATCGAGTCAGTGGCAGCATGGACGACACCGATGAACGTCAAGGAAGTACGTAGCTTTCTTGGCCTAGCCGGCTATTACCGACGTTTTGTGGAGGGATTCGCTGTGATTGCCCTGTCCACTTACGAGTTTGCTGAGGAAGACCACAAGGTTTGTATGGTCTGAGCAGTGTATGCAGAGTTTTGAGGAGTTGAAGAGACGTCTGACTTCCGCTCCTATCTTAGCACAGCCGGAGGGCACAAATGATTTTGTGGTTTATAGTGATGCATCCAAGCTAGGCTTGGGATGTGTGTTGATGCAGCGAGGCAGAGTGATTGCATATGCGTCTAGACAGCTGAAAGACGTATGATGCGCCCTTGAATGCTCCTCTTACGTTGACCGTAGACGATGAGGACGAGGCTTTGAGGTTTCGCTCAGATGGACGCCTCACCCGATCCCGAGCCAAGGCCATTGCCCGAGCCACCGGATCCATCATCGCCCGCACCACTTTCGTCACTTGAACCAATCGCGGTATGCCGTGTCTTACACCACCATGGCATAGGCTACCCGGTCCCGTCCACACTTTTACTTTCAGACTATATTTTTCATGTTTCCCTTTATGTAATAAAAGGGATATTCCTTATAGAATATTCCCTTTGATCTTATCTTTTAGGGTTTTTCCCTTGTTGGACTTTTCGTATGTATGTTTGTTAGGCCCGTTGGCCCATAGGTGGGCAAGACTCTCTATATAAGGGACCTCTTGCCTCACTTATTTTTCATGTTCAATTTTTACTAAGTTTTTGAGAAGATTTTCCTCAGCTTTGGGCATCAAACCTCCGTCTATCTCTCAAATTTCTTCCTTGGATCTCGTCTTTTGATCCAAGAAATCCATATTCGAGGATTCTTCTTTTAGAATCAACTTTCGATCTCCATCAAACGGTTGATTCGATCTCTCTAGATCGAATCAACCCTTGTTTCTTCATCGCTTCCGCCCCTTTGGATCTAAATCAAAACATCGCCGCACAAAGAATCAAAGAGTAGTTGGAACTTTGCTGGATCTAGATCCGGAAGTTATCCTTGTTTACCTCCAAGGAAGCATCAACGTATGAGGAGAACTACCCGGCTCATGACCTGGAGTTGGCAGTGGTAGTTCATTGCACTAAAGATCTGGAGACATTACCTATATGGTGCTATATGTCAGATCTTCACAGACCATAAGAGTCTGAAGTATATTTTCACGCAGCGGGAATTGAATAACCACCAGCGTAGGTGGCTTGAGTTGATCAAGGACTTTGATCTGGAGATTCTGTATCATCGGGAAAGGCGAACGTTGTCGCCGACGCCCTGAGCAGGAAGACGCTTCGAGAAAAGGCGATTGCGAGACTGACATTTCAACCTCAGTTACAAAGAGATATGGTCTGTCTATGGTTGGACATCCAGTTTCCTGATGAGGACGCCCAGTTGAGTACCATATAGGTTCTTCCTGATCTGTTGGGTGAGATCCAATAGAAGATGGGGACCTGCCCGACATTAATGAGGATCCGAGAGAAGATATCTCGTGGTGAGGCACCAATAGTTCCTCATAGGAGCAGATGGAGTGATCAGACGCCGCGGTCGCGTCTGTGTACCCGCTGATGCGGATTTGCGACAGAGATATTACAAGAGGCTCATTGTACGCCTTACTCAATGCACCCAAGTACGAGTAAGATGTACCAGGATGTGAGACGCTCATATTGTGGGGAGGGTTGAGGCCCGACGTGGCCAGATTTGTGGCACAGTGTGCGACCTGTCAGCAGGTCAAGATCGAGCATTGTAGACCTGGAGGTGAGCTCCATTCACTGCCTATACCGCAGAGGAAGTGGAAGACGATGGAGACGTGTGGATTTTGTGACTGGTTTGAGACCGAGCAGGAGCTTTGATGCCATCTTGGTTGTAGTTGACTAATTGACGAAAGACGACACGTTTTATCCCTATTCGGGAAACGTGGACAGTGCAGATAGGCTGAGGAGTACACTAGACAGATAGTGAGACTCCATGGTGTACCGAGGACGATCGTCTTAGACAGAGATGAGCGATTTACCTCGAGGTTTTGGTAGCAGATTCAGACTGCCCTGGGGACGAGTTTGCACTTCACGATTGGCATTCCATCCTTAGACAAATGGTCAGTCAAAGAGGACCATTTAGACATTGACGGATATGATGCGAGCTGTGTGTTTGGACTAGGGACAAGTGTGGATGATCATCTCCCACTAGTTTAGTTCTCGTACAACAACAGTTGGCATGCATCGATTGGATGGCCCCATATGAGGCATTGTATGGACAGAGATGTCACACACCGTTATGCTGGGATGAGTCGAGCAGAGTTAGTGGTTTGACATCTGATCAAGTTCAGAATGATGTTGCCCGTGTAGCATTGATTAGAGAGAGGATGCTGACTGCACAGAGCCGTCGGAAGTCATATGCAGATAGGAGGCGTAGAACCCTAGAGTTCAGAGTAGAAGCTCATGTGTGGCTGAGAGTGTCTCCGACACGAGGTGTTAGACGCTTTGGCATTAAGGGGAAGTTAAACCCCCGATATGTCGGACCGTTTCGAAATTCTAGATCGAGTTGGGGGAGCATCATACAGATTAGTCTTGCCCTCCGAGATTAGAGGGTGTTCACCCTGTGTTTCACGTGTCCCAGCTGAGGGAGTACATACCAGATCCGAGACACATTGTGAGTTATGATGATTTGGTGGTCGAGCTTGACCACACTTTTGTTGAGCACCCGATTGCAGTTCTAGAACGAGGTATGAGACGCCTACGTTCGAAGGACATTCCGATGTTGAGGATCCAATGGTCGAGACGAGGACCTGATGAGGCTACATTGGAGACTGAGGATAGTATTCAGAGGAACTATCCAGAGTTTTAGCCGAGATGGATGTACCTGTAGGATCGATGAGTAGATCTTAGTGCTATCTTGTGAGTGTTGTGATTATGTGCTTATGTGCCATGATGTGTTTATTTTCGTGCTAGTTATGATGTGATATATGATCTTATTAGATCTTGATGTGCTAGCGCGATTTGATGATTATAGTTGGAGATGGTTCTTTCCTCCATTTTATTGAGATACGATTAGGGTTTAGCTGGAGATGGTTATTCCTTCATGCTATTCTTGGTGGACATAGTTTTCGCTGGAGATGTTTTTCCTCCATACCCTTATGTTATGAGTATGATACGGCTAGAGATGGTTTTCCTCTATGCCCTTGTGATGTGATGATACGGCTAGAGATGGTTTCTCTATGCCCTTTTGATGTGATGATGATACGACTAAAGATGGTTTTTCTTTCTATGTCTTTTGTGATGTGATGATAGTTTGGCTAGAGATGGTTTTCCTCTATGTCTTGGATAGTATAATGATCTTGAGGCTGGAGATGATGATTTCCTCCATGCATGTGTTTGAGGTTATAGAGTGATATAGGTATCAACCTTATGAGCGGAGATGTGATGTCTCCGATAGAGTCAGTTATACCTCGGCATATGGGTCCGAGAGGATTGGATTTCACAAGTTTTCGGGACGAAACTTATTTTTAGGGTGAGATGTAAGAGCCTTAATCTTTAGTGCTGAGCTAGGACCTAGCCGCCCCTACGGGTCCATTGAACCGCCCATGCGGGTGTCCCATGTTCCGCCCCTGCGGCTCAGGGAGTTCGCCCTTGCGGCTTTCCTGCGGCTGCAGCCGGCATTGTTGACTTATTACCATGCTTTTACTCTTCTCTTTCCCTATAACCATTCCTTTGCTTTAAGATGAAGGGTTTCTTCATTCTCCAGCTGCCTCACAATCTTCTTCTCTCCTTCCTTCTCCTTTGATCTTCTTCTTGTTTTCCTCCCTTGGTTTGCAAGAGTTTTTGAGGGGTTTTTATGTTGGTGTTGAGTGTGGATGATGATGATGTTTCTGTGGGAGCCAGCTGAAGTGTTGGTGTTGATCATTTCCTTCTACTTAGGATCACAGTAATGGTAAGCTTTCTCTTTTCTTCTTTTTCTTTTCCTTCTTCCTTTCCTTTCTCATTTAGCTTAGGATTCCACAAGTTGAATCTTGTGTTAGATCTCCTATGCATGTATTGATGCTTTATATGTATATATTATGTGTATGTGTATGATTGCTGGATGATGAAGACGTGATTAATTGAGTGAAGAATCAGAAGCAGTCGGGATCACTCTGCAGTTCTCCTAACCTGCAAAGTATCTACAACACGGTATAATACCGTTAGCTAACCATTCATATATAAGATAATGCATAAGCATAAACACACATCATGGGATCATATACACATAATCATGCTGTCACACATTACCCCGGTTATTCATCTCATATATATATATATAGTCCAACACTCAAATCGTATATATAAATGTATATGAACATATGTGACACGAGGAATATATATTCCTTGCCTCTGATCGCTTATAGCCAGCTGGAGTGGCTCCGGCACACCTTCCCGTATACCCTAAGGAGTGGTGAAGGGTCCATCCCGTATACCAGATCTGACCTAACTATAGAGAACCTCCCAGACTCCCAGCGGGATGAAAAAGGGAAAGGTTATCACGGCCCTACAATGGGCGGTCACTAAACCATAGGTCGGTAATAATCAACATCGCATGCTATCAAGCATATAACAAACACCACTCATGCAAACATCCAATATAAGGATGGTAGCTAAGTAAGTCTTATGGACTTACCTCAACCTCGGAATACTCTCAACCACGATCCACTCCAATCTGGAGGACAACACTGCTAATAACAAGGCATAAAGAGATATTAAATCTCTTATTAATCAAAGGGGCCACACCTAGACCCAAGGGATCCATAAGGATCATATCCAACTTATAAACCCGATAATCTACTAAACCTCAAAGCCATAACGATACATATCGATATCATAATCATCATTATCCTATCCTCGTACACATACCTAGCATGCTACTAACCCGCTCATACTAGGAAAGGAAAGGATCAATACCACTCATGCTAGACCCTGTACAAGACGCACCTGCGTGACATGAAAGACGCAGAGGCGAGACACCGGGAGGCATAGGCGCAGCGACACTCTGGGCAGGTGCGGTGACCCATGGCCGCAAGGACGGCGACACTGAGGCGTGGGTGCGGTGACACAGTCACGCAAGGGCGGCGGCTCACTGTCGCGGGGGCGCGACAGTGCAGAACGTGATTCCCGACTTCTCTTCACCTCTTCACGTGATGATTTCAAGTCTTCATCATTCCACAACCAAACACATACATATATATACACATATGAACATCAAAACGTGCCTAGAACATTCTAATCCATAAGTTAAGGGAAAGGAATTCAAGAAATAAGGAATAAAGGAAGAAAGAAGAGAAAGAAGAAGAACTTACACTGTTGTGGCCTAAGCACAGAAAGTGATCCAAAACCAATACCTCAGCTGGCTCTCAAGCTCAGCAACAACATCCACACACCAACATCATGATCATCATCATCCACCAAAAGTCCAAACAACTTGCTTGCAACTTAAGGAAATTCAAGAACAAGGTCCAAAGAAAGAGAGAGAGAAGAAGCTCGTGAGATAGCTGGAATGAAGGTGAAACCCTTGATCAGAAAGCAAAGGAATAGGTTAAAGAGGAAAGGAAGGTAAAGCACGGTCCAAGGGTCAACAAAGCTGGCTGCAGCCGCAAGAAACCGCAGGGGCGGAACACGCAGGAAGCCGTAGGGGCGGCCCTCTGGACCCGCAGGGGCGGCCCTCTGGACCCGCAGGGGCGGCCCTCTGGACCCGCAGGGGCGGCTACCCTGGCTCGGCTCATAAAGATCAAGGTTCTTACATCTCACCCCCCTAAAAACAAGTTTCGTCCCGAAACTTGTATAATCTCAAAACCTCTCGGACCCATATGCTGAGGTATAATTCTCTCAATCGGAGGCATCACATCTCCGCTCATCAAGTATCAACCTATATTACTCTATAACCTCGAACACAGGCATGGAGGAAATCATCATCTTCAGCAACAAGATCACTGTACTAATCAAGGCGTAGAGAAAAACCATCTCTAGCCAAACCATCATCACATCACAAGGGCATAGAGGAAAAACATATCTAGCCAAATCATCATCATATCGCAAAGGCATACAGGAAAAACATCTCTAGCCATATCACCATCATCATATTGCAAAGGCATAGAGAAAAAACATCTCTAGCCATATCATACTCATATCATAAAGGCATGGAGGGAAAACATCTCCAGCAATACTATGTCCATCAAAATAGCATGGAGGAATAACCATCTCCAACTAAACCCTAATCACATCCCAATAGCATGGAGGAAAGAACCATCTCCAGCTATAATCATCAATCGCACTAGCACAACAAGATATAATAAGATCATATATCATATCATATCTAGCACGAAAATAAACACATCATAGCATATAAGCACATAATCACAACACTCACCAAGATAGTACTAAGATCTACGCGTCGATCCTACAGGTACATCCATCTCGGCGTAAAACTCTTGATAGTTTCTCTGAATACTATCCTCAGTCTCCCATGTAGCCTCATTAGGTCCTCATCTCGACCTCTGTATCCTCAGCATAGGAATGTCCTTCGAACGCAGGCGTCTCATACCTCGTTCTAGAACTGCAATCGGGTAATCAACAAAAGTATGGTCCGGCTCGACCACCAAATCATCATAACTCACAATATGTCTCGGATCTGGTATATACTCCCTCAGCTGAGACACGTGAAACACAGGGTGAACACCCTCTAATATCGGAGGCAAAGCTAATCTGTATGTTGCGCTCCCAACTCGATCCAGAATCTCGAACGGTCCGACATATTGGGGGCTCAACTTCCTCTTAATGCCAAACCGTCTAACACCTCGTGTCGGAGACACTCTCAACCACACATGGGCTCCTACTCTGAACTCTAGGTGTCTACGCCTCCTATCTGCATATGACTTCTGACGGCTCTGTGCAGTTAGCATCCTCTCTCTAATCAGTGCTACATGAGCAACATCATCCTGAACCTGATCAAGTGTTAAACCACTAACACTGCTCGGCTCATCCCAACATAACGGTGTAGGACATCTTTGTCCATACAGTGCCTCATATGGGGCCATCCCAATCGATGCATGCCATTCGTTGTTGTACGATAACTCAACTAGTGGGAGATGATCCGTCCACACTTGTCCCCAATCCAACACACAAGCTCGCAGCATATCCTCTAGTGTCTGAATGGTCCTCTCTGACTGACCATCTGTGTGAGGATGGAACGTAGTCGTGAAGTGCAAACTCGTCCCCAAGGCAGTCTGAATTTGCTGCCAGAACCTCGAGGTAAATCGCCCATCTCTGTCTGAGACGATCGTTCTCAGTACACCATGGAGTCTCACTATCTGTCTAGTGTACTCCTCAGCTAATCTGCTCACTCGCCACGTTTCCCGGATAGGAATAAAACGTGCCGTCTTCGTCAGTTTGTCAACTACAACCCAGATAGCATCAAAGCTCCTGCTCGGTCTCAACCCAGTCACAAAATCCATGGTTACGTTCTCCCACTTCCTCTGTGGTACAAGCAGTGGATGGAGCTCACCTACAGGTCTGAAATGCTCGATCTTGACCTGCTGACAGGTCGCACACTGTGCCACAAATCTGGCTACATCGGGGTTCAACGCTCCCCACCAATATGAACGTCTCCAATCCTTGTACATCTTCCTCGTACCTAGGTGCAGTGAATAAGGCGTACAGTGAGCTTCCTGTACTATCCTCTGTCGCAAATCCGCATCAGCGGATACACAAACGCGACCGCGACGTCTCAACACTCCATCTGCTCCTATAAGGAACTGTGGTGCCTCATCCCGGGACATCCTCTCTTGGATTCTCATCCATGTCGTGCACGTCCCCTGCTTTTGTTAGATCTCACTCAACAGATCAGGAAGAACCTCTAAGGTACTCAACTGGGCATCCTCATCAGGAAATTAAATGTCCAACTCTAACTAGACCAGGTCTCTCTGTAACTGAGGCTGAACTGTCAGTCTCGCAATTGCCTTCTCTCGAGGCGTCTTCCTGCTCAGGGCGTCGGCGACAACGTTCGCCTTCCCCGGATGATAAAAAATATCTAGATCAAAGTCCTTGATCAGCTCAAGCCATCTACGCTTGCGGTTATTCAATTCCCGCTGCGTGAAAATATAGTTCAGACTCTTATGGTCTGTGAATATCTGACATATAGCACCATACAAGTAATGTCTCCAGATCTTCAATGCATGAACTACCGCTGCCAACTCCAGGTCATGAGTCGGGTAGTTCTCCTCATACGTCTTCAGTTGTCTAGACGCATATGCAATCACTCTGCCTCGTTTCATCAATACATATTCCAAGCCTAGCTTGGATGCATCACTGTAAACCACAAAATCATCTTTACCCTCTAGTTGTGCTAAGATAGGAGCGGAAGTCAGACGTCTCTTCAGCTCCTCAAAACTCTGCATACACTGCTCAGACCATACAAATCTGGTAGTCTTCCTTAGAAGACTCATCAATGGACGGGCAATCACAGAAAATCCCTCCACAAAGCGTCGGTAATAACCGGCTAGGCCAAGAAAGCTACGTACTTTCATAACGTTCGTTGGTGTCGTCCATGCTGCTATTGTCTCGATCTTCGCCGGATCAACCTTTATCCCCTCGGCGGAAACAATATGCCCCAAGAATGCTACCTTTGGCATCCAGAACTCGCACTTAGAAAACTTAGCATAATGTTCTCTATCTCGTAAGACCTGTAACACAGTCCTCAGCTGTCCTGCATGTTCCTCTCTACTAAAAGAGTACACCAGAATATCATCTATGAAGACTACCACAAACTGATCCGGGAAGTCGATGAATATGCTGTTCATCAACTCCATAAAAACTGCTGGGGCATTCGTAAGCCCAAATGACATCACTACAAACTCTTAGTGTCCATACCTGGTCCAAAATGCCGTCTTGTGCACATCCTGCTCTCTCACCCTCAGTTGGTGATACCCTGAACGCAGGTCAATCCTGGAAAACAATGTTGCTCCCTGAAGTTAATCTAGCAAGTCGTCAACACGGGGCAATGGATACTTGTTCTTGATGATCACCTTGTTCAGCTCTCTATAACTAATACACAGTCTCAACGATCCGTCCTTCTTCCGTACGAAGAGGACAGGTGCTCCCCATGGGGATACGCTAGAGCGGATGAAACCCTTCTCACCCAACTCCTCGAGTTGCTTCTTCAACTCCAACATCTCTACAGGCGCCATACGATACGGGGCCTTCGAGATCGGTCTCGTACCAGGCTCCAACTCTATACCAAAGTGCACACTCCTCTGAGGCGGCAAACTGGACGGCTCAACAAACACATCTGTAAACTCACAGACCACTGGGATATCCTCTAACGCTGGACTCTCCCCATCTTTCATGGCATAACACTAGAAGACCTCACAATCCTGTGCAATCAATCTCGCTACACGTACTGCACTACCACCATGCCTGACTTCCCAAGGTCCCAACCTCGGAAAACCTCTATCTGACCTAACTCGGTAGAGAGTGTCACAGTCCTCCTACCTACATCTAATACTCCATGATGTCTATCTACCCAATCCATACCTAAAATGACTTCTTCATGCACTAATGGCATGACAAAGAATTCAACAAGTAACACTCCAGTCCCTACACAAATGGGACAATCACGTATCTCGCGGGTACCTCTGACCCTACTACCATCGGGTAACCCTATACTAAAGGGTATCCCCTCAATCGTATCTTGACTCAAACGCTCAACACATGCATCAGATATAAAAGAATACGTAGCTCCCGTATCAAACAAAACTCTAACAGGTAAACCATGAATCAAAATGGTACCTGTAGCAGTCGGTGCAGCTGGCTCCTCTGCACTCCTCGGCTTAAAAACTCTACACTGAGCTCCTCTGGTGTCAGCGGTATTCCCACCACGACCTCTACCTCTACTCGACCCAGGAGCAGATCCCTGAGTAGTAGGACGATCTGGAACTCTCTGTTGTCCTTGTGTTTGCTGCTGAGGTGACCTCTGGCCACCTCCCGCTACACTAGCAGGAGAAGAACCCTGCTACGATGAAGCTCCACCCTGTCTACAGAAGACAGTTCTGTGACCTGATCTACCACAAGTAAAGCAAGTCACTAATGGCTTCGTGCACTCTGGCCGCATATGTCCAGAATCACCACAGTTATAACATTGTCGTCTCTTATCTGCAACCGTTGCAGATGAGGAATAATTCTGGCATCTTTGGCCTCACCCTGAACTAGCAACTCCGCTAGCACCACTGGTCTGCCCAGTCCGTTGTCTCTTCTCAGACCTTCCGGTCTGAGAAGCTCTCCTCTGCCCAGCCCGCTCTCGCTCATAATCAAAGGCTTTGTCCTGATAGTCCGCCAGGGACTCACAGTGAAATCCCGCCATATATGTCCGGGTAGCATGCCTCAGTCGTCTAGAAAAGAGATACACATGTTGATCTGCAGGAGGTGCAGCTAGACCCAGCAAAGCCAGCTCCTCCTGAACTCTCCTGATAACCTCAAAGACTGGTACATCCTCAAATCCAGCCTCAACGAAATCCCGCAGTTTTTCCCTCCTCAATGAGGTAGGGCAGAAACGCTCTTTGATCATACTCCTCATCTGGTCATAACTAGTAACCTGACCCCGTACAGATCTCCAAAAATGCTGTGTCAAGTCTCTGAATAGAGTCTGCACTAACTCTATCTATCTATCTGTTGGACATCTACTAGACTCAAGAGTTGAGTCTACATGTCCGATCCACAGCTCCACCTCTAACCCCACCTTCCTAGAGAAAGGGGTACTCCCATCTAATGAATTGCCTTCAACCAAGTATCTGGTCGAGGCCCTCTATGCTCCTCTGGAACTCGAGCAATCTCAACAGCACGTGCCTGTACAGCTGGCACCTGAGTCGCTCCATGGATCTCTCAAATTATCCCTCCTGTGCTGGCAAATCCGGAGAACGTCTACCCGTTCTAGCAGCCTCCTCAACTCGTCCGATATACGCGCGGAACTCTGGTCCCCACATAGAGACATCATCCGAGTCATCTGACTGAACTCGTTGTGGTCTCTATCTCTCAGCCATACCGTTCCCAGTCTCAGGAACGACACTCTCAACAACATCCTCATGGACCTCCTCCGTTGCAAGTGGATCCACAGCGGGAATCTGACCCTGTCCTATCACTACTAGAGGAAGAGGGGGTTTACCCCTATCTCGTCCAATTGCAGATACAACTCTAGTCTGAGCCATCTGCAAAGTATGCATACCTAACTCAAAAAGGCTATATATATGCCATATGTATATATAAAGTCAATCACATCATCACATAAGGTAATATCTATATATATATATATATATATATATATATATATATCTATACTGTCGAGGTCCTTAGAGAGGTGATGCTTTCCGTACACACTATCCCAAAACATTTGTACTCATTTCAAACCAAAATCTTTTGAAAAGTCAGACGACTTTCGGGTTCTGTTTATTTATCTATTTGAACTTTATCGCAGATTACAAGTGTCATTGTTGTCAACCTAAGGCTCTGATACCAACTTTGTAACACCCCTAAATCTGTAGGACTCGGGGCGCTACTGGGCTAGGATCTCACAATGGATTCTGACCCTAGCCTAACAACAACTTCACTGGATCTTACAACAAGGCACAGAAAGATTAAAACCAAACATCAACCTGTAAAATATACATTTCAAAAGGTATACAAAGTACCGCTGAGTACAACCAAAACATGTATATGTACATACAAAATATCCCATATCCCACGCATAACCTAGTGTACGGAGCTCTCAGTGGATCACCCATCTGGATCACTCTGCAGTTCTCCTGACCTGCAAAGTATCTACAACACGGTATAAAACCGTTAGCTAACCATTCATATATAAGATAATACATAAGCACAACCACACCTCAAGAAATCATAAATATATAATCATGTTGTCACACATTTACCCAGTTAATTATCTTTGTAAAGTCCAACACTCAAATCATATATATATATAGATGTATATGAATATATGTGACACGAGGAATATATAATCCTCGCCTCTCGGTGTTGTTGCCAGCTGGAGTGGTAATCTGGTAACACTTTCCCGTATACCCTATGGGAGTGGTAGGTGCCCGTCCCACTTCCAGATTTGGCCTATTCGCAGAGAACCTCCCAATCTCCCAACGGGATGACAGGGCAAGTTGTCACAACCCTACAATGGGCGGTCACGAAACCATAGGTCGGTAATAATCAACATCACATGCTATCATGATTATATCAAACACCACTCATGCATACATTCAATATAGGGATGGTAGCTAAGTAAGTCCTATGGACTTACCTCAATCTCGGAATACTCTCAACACGATAGACTCAAGGGATCCATAAGGATCATATCCAACTTATAACCTCGATAATCAACTAAACCTCAAAGCCATAACCGGCATATATCGATATCATACTCATCATTATTATATCCTCATATACGTACCTAGCATGCTACTAACCCGCTCATACTAGGAAAGGAAAGGATAGATACTACTCTAAGTAGATCATGTACAAGACGCACCTGCGGAACAGGAAAGATGCAGGGGCGGAAAGACAGCAGGCGTTGGCGCGGAGACACGCTGGTGCAGGCGCTGTGACCGTGGCCGCGGGGGTGGCGGCACTGAGGCGCGGGTGCGGTGACAAGGTCCCGCAAGGGCAGCGGCTCACAGGCGTGGGGCGGCGACAGTGCAGAACGTAATCTCCCGACTTCTCTTCCACTCTTCACGTGATCAATTCACGTCTTCATCATTCCACAGCCACATTCATATACATATATATACATACAAATATCAATATGTATCCTAGCACATCTAATCCTAAGTTAAGGAAGAGGTATCAAATGAAGAAAGAAAGAAAGAAGAAGCAAGGAGCTTACCTACTGCTGTGATCTGACCAAGGAGATGATCCAAAACCACTACCTCAGATGGCTCCCAAGCTCAGCAACAACACACAACACCAGCATCCACCAAAGCCACAATTTCTCTTTCAAACTCAAAGGAAATCAAGAACAAGATCAAGGAGAAGAAAGGAAGCAAGAAGAACGTGAGAAAGCTGGGATGAAGTGAAGAAACCCTTGATCCTAAGGTAAGAAAAGGTTAAGGAAAGAGAAGATAAAGCGTGGTCAAAAGGGTCAACAAAACCGGCTGCTCCCGCAGGAAACCGCAGGGGCAGGTTCCCTGAGCCGCAGGGGCGGAAAACGCAGGAAGCCGCAAGGGCGGTCCTCTGGACCCGCAGGGGCGGCCACCTGGCTCAGCTCCAAAGACTAAGGCTCTTACATCTCACCCCTCTAAAAACAAGTTTCGTCCCGAAACTTGTATAATCAAAATCCTCTAGGACCCATTTGTCGAGGTATAACTCTCTCTCTCAGTCGAAGGCATCACATTTCCGCTCATCAAGTATCAACCTATATCACTCTATAACCTCAAACACAAGCATAGAGGAAATCATCATCTCCAGCCACAAGATTACTATACTATCTAAGGCATAGAGGAAAACCATCTCTAGCCAAACTATCATCACATCACAGGGGCATAGAGGAAAAACATCTCTAGCCGTATCATACTCATAACATAAAGGCATGGAGGAAAAACATCTCCAACAATACTATCTCCATCAAAATAGCACGGAGGAATAATCATCTCCAGCTGAATCTTAATCGTATCACAATAGCATGGAGGAAAGAGCCATCTCCATCTATAAATAACAATCGTACTAGCACAGCAAGATCTAATAAGATCATAAATCACATCATAGCTAGTACGAAAATAAACACATCATAGCATATAATCACATAATCACAACACTCACCAAGATAGTACTAAGATCTACTCGTCGATCCAACAGGTACATCTATCTCGGCGTAGAACTTTGGATAGTTCCTCTGGATACTATCCTCAGTCTCCCATGTAGCTTCATCAGGTCCTCGTCTCGACCACTGTATCCTCAGCATAGGAATGTCCTTCGAATGCAGGCGTCTCATACCTCGTTCTAGGACTGCAATCGGGTTCTCAACAAAAGTGTAGTCCGGCTCAACCACCAAATCATCATAACTTACAATATGTCTCGGATCTGGTATGTACTCCCTCAGCTGAGACACGTGAAACACAGGGTGAACACCCTCTAATCTCGGAGGCAAAGTTAATCTGTATGCTGCACTCCCAACTCGATCTAGAATCTCGATCGGTCCGACATATCGGGGGCTCAACTTCCTCTTAATGCCAAAACGTCTAACACCTCGTGTCGGAGACACCCTCAGCCACACATGAGCTCCTACTCTGAACTCTAGGGGTCTACGCGTCCTATCTGCATAAGACTTCTGACGGCTCTGTGCAGTCAGCATCCTCTCTCTAATCAGTGCTACACGAGCAACATCACCCTGAATCTAATCAGGTGTCAAACCACTAACACTGCTCGGCTCATCCCAACATAACGGGGTACGACATCTCTGTCCATACAGTGCCTCATATGGGGCCATCCCAATCGATGCATGTCAGTTGTTGTTGTACGAGAACTCAACTAGTAGGAGATGATCCGTCCACACTTGTCCCCAGTCCAACACACAAGCTCGCAACATATCCTCCAGTGTCTGAATGGTCTTCTCTGACTGACCATCGGTCTGAGGATGGAACGCAGTAGTGAAGTGCAAACTCGTCCCCAGGGCAGTCTGAATCTGCTGCCAAAACCTCGAGGTAAATCATCCGTCTCTGTCTGAGACGATCGTCCTCGGTACACCATGAAGTCTCACTATCTGTCTAGTGTACTCCTCAGCTAATCTGCTCACTGGCCACGTTTCCCGGATAGGGATAAAACATGCCGTCTTTGTCAGTCTGTCCACTATAACCCAGATGGTATCAAAGCTCCTGCTCGATCTCAGGTCAGTCACAAAGTCCATGGTGACGTCCTCCCACTTCCTTTGTGGAATAGGCAGTGCATGGAGTTCACCTCCAGGTTTGCAATGCTCAATCTTGACCTGCCGACAGGTCGCACACTGTGCCACAACAAATCTGGCCACATCGGGCTTCAACCTTCCCCACCAATATGAACGTCTCAAATCCTGGTACATCTTACTCGCACCTAGGTGCACTGAATAAGGCGTACAGTGAGCCTCCTATAATATCCTCTGTCGCAAATCTGCATCAGCTGGTACACAGACGTGACCGCGGCGTCTCATCACTCCATCTACTCCTATAAGGAACTGTGATGCCTCATCCCAGGACATCCTCTCTCGAATCCTCGTCAGTGTCGGGCAGGTCCCCTGCTTCTGTTGGATCTCACTCAACAGATCAGGAAGAACCTCTAAAATATTCAACTGGGCGTCCTCCTCAAGAAACTGTACGTCCAACTCTAACCAGACCAGATCTCTGTGTAATTGATGCTGAACTATCAACCTCGCAATCGCCTTCTCTCGAGGCGTCTTCCTGTTCAGGGCGTCGGCGACAACGTTCGCCTTTCCCAGATGATACAGAATCTCCAGATCAAAGTCCTTGATCAGCTAAAGCCACCTACGCTGGCGGTTATTTAATTCCCGCTGTGTGAAAATATACTTTAGACTCTTATGGTCTGTGAAGATCTGACATGTAGCACCATACAAGTAATGTCTCCAGATCTTCAGTGTATGAACTACCGCGACCAACTCTTATGGTATGTGAAGATCTGCCTCGCTGCATCAACACACACCCCAAGCCTAGCTTGGATGCATCACTGTAAACCACAAAATCAGTTGTGCCCTCTGGTTGTGCTAAGATGGGAGTAGAAGTCAGACGTCTCTTCAGCTCCTCAAAACTCTACATACACTACTCAGACCATACAAACCTGGAAGTCTTCCTCAGCAGACTCGTCAGTGGACGGGCAATCATAGAAAATCCCTCTACAAAGTGTCGGTAATAACCGGCTAGGCCAAGAAGCTACGTACTTCCTTGACGTTCATCGGTGTCGTCCATGCTGCTACTGACTCGGTCTTCGCCGGATCAACCTTGATCTCTTCGGCGGAAATAATATGACCCAGGAATGCTACCTCTGGCATCCAGACCTCACAATTAGAGAACTTAGCATAAAGTTATCTATCTCGTAAAACCTGTAACACAGTCCTCAGCTGCCCTGCATGCTCCTCTCTGCTGCGAGAGTACACCAAAATGTCATCTATGAAGACTACAACAAATTGATCCAAGAAGTCGATGAATATACTGTTCATCAACTCCATGAAGACTGCTAGGGCATTCGTAAGCCCAAATGGCATCACTACAAACTCGTAGTGTCCATATCATGTCCGAAAGGCTGTCGTGTGCACATCCTGCTCTCTCACCCTCAGCTGGTAATACCCTGAATGCAGGTCAATTCTGGGGAATATTGTCGCTCCCTAAAGTTGATCAAACAAGTCATCAATATGGGGCAATGGATACTTGTTCTTAATGGTCACCTTGTTCAGCTCTCTGTAGTCAATACATAGTCTCAATGATCCGTCCTTCTTCCGTACGAAGAGGACAGGTGCTCACCACAGGGATACACTAGGGCGGATGAAGCCCTTCTCAGCCAACTCCTCGAGTTACTTCTTCAGCTCCAACATCTCGACAGGTGCCATCCGATATGAGGCCTTCGAGATCGGTCTCGTACCAGGCTCTAACTCGATACCAAAGTCCACACTCCTCTGAGGTGGCAAACTGGACGGCTCAGCAAATACATCTGTAAACTCGCAAACCATTGGGATATCCTCTAATGCTGGACTCTCCCCCTCCTTCATGGCATAACAACATAAGGCCTCACAACCCTCTGCAATCAATCTCGCTGCCCGTATCGCACTTATAATCATGCCTGATTTTCAAAGGTCCCAACATCGGAAAACCTCAGTCTGACCTAACTCGGTAGAGAGGGTCACCGTCCTCCTACCTACATCTAATATTGCCTGATGTCTATCCATCCAATCCATACCTAAAATGACTTCTTCATGCTCTAATGGCATGGCAAAGAAGTCAACAAGTAACACAAGAGTCCCTATAGAAATGGGACAATCACGAATCTCACGGGTACCTCTGACCCTACTACCATCCGGTAACCCTATAATAAAGGGTATCCCCTCAGTCGTATCTAGACTCAAACGCTCAACACATGCAGCAGATATAAATGAATGCGTAGCACTTGTATCAAACAAAACTCTAACAGGTAAACCATGAATTAGAATGGTACATGTAGCAGTCGGTGCAGCTGGCTCCTCTGCACTCCTCAGCTCAAAAACTCTACCCTGAGCTCCTCTGGTGTCGGTGGTACTCCCATCACGACCTCTACCTCTACTCGGCCCAAGAGATGATCCTTGAGTAGTAGGACGATCTGGGACTCTCTGCTGTCCCTTTATCTATTGCTGAGGTGGTCTCTGCCCACCTCCTGTTGCACTAGCAGGAGAGGAAACCTACTGTGATGAAGCTCCACCCTGTCTGCAGAAGACAGATCTATGACCCGGTCTGTCACAAGTGTAGTAAGTCATTGTCTGCCTTGTACACTCTGGTCGTATATCTCCATAACCATCACAGTTGAAGCACTGTATTTCCTTATCTGCTACCGGTGCAGATGAGGGGTGACTTTGGCATCTCTAGCTTCGCCTGAACTAGCAACCCACCAGCACCACTATTCTGCCCAGTCCGCTGTCTCTTTTCAGACCCTCCGGTCTGAGATGTTCTCCTCTGCCCAACCCGCTCCCGCTCATAGTTAGAGGCTCTGTCCTGATAGTCCATTGGGACTCATAGTGAAATCCCGCCATATAGGTCCGGGTAGCATCCCTCAGTCGTCGGAAAAAGAGATACACATGTTGATCTGGAGGAGGTGCAGCTGGACCCAACAAAGCCAGCTCCTCCTGAAATCTCCTGATGGCCTCAGAGATTGGTACGTCCTCAAAGCCAGCCTCAACAAAATCCCGCAGTTTCTCCCTCCTCAATGAGGCAGGGCAGGAACGTTCTCTAATCATACTCCTCATCTGATCATAACTACTAACCTGACCCCGTACAGATCTCCACCAGTGTTGTGCAAAGTCTTTGAATAGAGTCTACACTAACTCTATCTGTCTGTCAGCTGGACATCTAATAGACTGAAGGGCTGAGTCTACATGTCCGATCCACAACTCAACCTCTAACCCCACCTTCCCAAAGAAATGGGGTACTCCCATCTAATGAAATGCCTTCAACCCAGTATCTGGTCGAGGCCCTCTATGCTCCTCTAGAACCTGAGGAATCTCAGCAGCATGTGCCGGTACAGCTGGCACTTGAGTAACTCCATGGGATCTCCCAGATGATCCCTCTTGTGCTTGCAGATCAGGGGCACGTCTACCTGCTCTGGCAGCCTCCTCCACTCGTCTGATATACGCACGAAACTCTGATCCCCCATGGAGACATGATCCGAGTCATCTGACTGGACTCTCTGTGATCTCTGTCTCCTGGTTGCACCGTTCCCAGTAGTAGGAACGACACTCTCAGCAACATACTCGTGACTCTCCTCCGCTACACGTGGATCACCAGTGGGAATCCGACCCCGTCCTCTACCTACTGGAGGAAGAGTGGGTCTACCCCTACCTCGTCTAACTGTAGATAAGGCTCTAGTCCGAACCATTTGCAGGGCATAAACATAACTCAGAAGGCTATATATATGCCATATGTATAGATATATATATACTAAAAGTCCATCACAACATCACATAAGTTAATATCTATATATATATATCTATACTATCGAGATCTTCATAGGGGTGATGGCTTCTCGTGCACGCTATCCCGAAACACTTGTACTCATTTCAAAACCAAAATCTTTTGAAAAGTCAAACCCCTTTCGGGTTCTGTTTATTTATCTATTCGACCTTTATCGCAGATTGCAAGTGTCATTGTTGTCAACCTAAGGCTCTGATACCAACTTTGTAACACCCCGAATCCACAGGACTCGAGGCGCTACTAGGCTAGGATCTCACAATGGATCTTGACCCTAGCTTGACAACAAGTTCACTGGATCTTACAACAAGGTAGAGATAGATTAAAACCAAATATCAAACTGTAATATATATATATATATATATATATATATATATATATATATATATATATCAAAAGGTATACAAAGTACCGTTGAGTACAATCAAAACATGTATTTGTACACACAAAATATCCCCATATCCCACGCATATCCTAGTGTACGGAGCCCTCAGCAGATCACCTCCTCTGGATCACTCTGCAGTTCTCCTAACCTGCAAAGTATCTACAACACGGTATTAAACCTTTAGATAACCATTCATTTATAAGATAATACATAAGCACAACCACACTTCAGGAAATCATAAACATATAATCATGTTGTCACACATTTCCCCGGTTAATTATCTTTATAAAGTCCAACACTCAAATCATATATATATATAGATGTATATGAATATATGTGACACAAGTAATATATAATCTCGCCTCTCGGTGTTGTTGCCAGCTGGAGTGATAATCTGGTAACACTTTCCCGTATACCCTATGGGAGTGTGAGGTGCCCGTCCCACTTCTAGATTTGGCTTGTCCGCAGAGAACCTCCCAGTCTCCCAACGGGATGACAGGGCAAGTTGTCACAGCCCTACAATGGGCGGTCACTAAACCATAGGTCGGTAATAATCAACATCACATGCTATCAAGAATATATCAAACACCACTCATGCATACATCCAATATAGGGATGGTAGCTAAGTAAGTCCTATGGACTTACCTCAATCTCAGAATACTCTCAACACGATCAACTCCAATCTGGAGGACAACACTGCCTAATAACAAGGCATAAAGTGATATTAAATCTCCTATCAATCAAAGGGGTCACACCTAGACCCAAGAGATCCATAAGGATCATATCCAACTTATAACCTCGATAATCAACTAAACCTCAAAGCCATAACCGGCATATATCGATATCATACTCATCATCATTCTATTCTCATATACGTACCTAGCATGCTACTAACCCGCTCATACTAGGAAAGGAAAGGATCAATACTACTCTAAGTAGATCCTGTACAAGACGCACCTGCAGAACAGGAAAGATGCGGGGGCGGAAAGACAGCAGGCGCAGGCACGGAGACACGTTGGCGCAGGTGCTGTGACCGTGGCCGCGGGGGGCGGCGGCACTGAGGTGCGGGTGC
Organism: Fagopyrum tataricum; assembly: GCA_002319775.1. Lineage (NCBI taxonomy): Eukaryota > Viridiplantae > Streptophyta > Magnoliopsida > Caryophyllales > Polygonaceae > Fagopyrum > Fagopyrum tataricum. The sequence continues at coordinate 24,924,211 of CM008285.1, forward strand.
GGTGACAAGGTCCCGCAAGGGCGGCGGCTTACAGGCGCGGGGGCGGCGACAGTGCAGAACGTAATCTCCCGACTTCTCTTCCACTCTTCACGTGATCAATTCACGTCTTCATCATTCCACAACGACATTCATATACATATATGTACATACAAACATCAATATGAATCCTAGCACATCTAATCCTAAGCTAAGGAAGAGGAATCAAATGAAGAAAGAAAGAAAGAAGTAGCAAGGAGCTCACCTACTGTTGTGATCTAACCAAGGAGATGATCCAAAACCACAACCTCAGCTGGCTCCCAAGCTCAGCAACAACACACAACACCAACATCCACCAAAGACACAATTTCTCTTTCAAACTCAAAGGAAATTAAGAATAAGATCAAGGAGAGGAAAGGAAGCAAGAAGAACGTGAGAAAGCTGGGATGAAGTGAAGAAACCCTTGATCCTAAGGTAAGAAAAGGTTAAGGAAAGAGAAGATAAAGCATGGTCAAAAGGGTCAACAAAACCGGATGCAGCCACAGGAAACCGCAAGGGCGGGTTCCATGAGCCGCATGGGCGGAAAACGCAGGAAGCCGCAGGGGCGGCCCTCTGGACCCGCAGGGGCGGCCGTCTGGCTCAGCTCCAAAGACTAAGGCTCTTACAATAACCGGCATATAGCGATATCATAGTCATCATTATCCTATCCTCATACACATACCTAGCATGCTACTAACATGCTCATACTAGGAAAGGAAAGGATCAATACCACTCATGTTAGACCCTGTACAAGACGCACCTGCGTGATAGGAAAGACGCAGAGGCGAGACATCGGGAGGCGCAAGCGCGGCGACACTCTGGCGCAGGCACGGTGACCGTGGCCGCAAGGGCGGCGGCACTGAGGCGCGGGTGCGGAATTCAAGAAAGAAGTCTTCACGTGATGATTTCAAGTCTTCATCATTCCACAACCAATCACATACATATATATACACATATGAACATCAAAATGTGCCTAGAACATCTAATCCTAAGCTAAGGGAAAGGAATTCAAGAAAGAAGGAATAGAGGAAGAAAGAAGAGAATAAGAAGAACTTACCACTGTTGTGGCCTAAGCAAGGAAGTGATCCAAAACCAATACCTCAGCTGTCTCTCAAGCTCAGCAACAACATCCACACACCAACATCATCATCATCATCATCCACCAAAAGTCCACACAACTTTCTTACAACTTAAGGAAATTCAAGAACAACGTCCAAAGAAAGAGAGAGAGAGAGAGAGAGAGAGAGAGAGAGAGAGAGAGAGAGTGAGAGAGAAGAAGAAGAAGAAGAAGAAGAAGCTAGTGAGATAGCTGGAATGAAGATGAAACCCTTGATCAGAAAGCAAAGGAATAGGTTAAAGAGGAAAGGAAGGTAAAGCACGGTCCAAGGGTCAACAAAGCCGGCTGCAGCCGCAGGAAAGTGCAGGGGCAGGTTCCTTGAGCCGCAGGGGCAGAACACGCAGGAAGCCGCAGGGGCGGCCCTTTGTACCCACAGGGGCGGCTACCCTGGCTCAGCTCCTAAAGATCAAGGCTCTTACACTTACTACTCCCATAGGGTATACGGGAAGGTGTGCCGACACCACTCCAGCTGGCTATTGCACTCCAGCTGGCTACCCTGGCTCAGCTCCCAAATGATCCTGCGTAGATCATTTGTGTAGAAGTCCTAGACTTCTCGAGTTGAGCGGGTTTTTATGGATACCTTGTTGTGAACAGGTTGAGTACTTCTTCCCAAGGGAAGCGTGAGCGTTGTGTGAGTTAGCGTTTGAGACGAGGTAAGTCTCCGGACTTACTTGGCTCGTATTTTATGTATTAGTATTGATGTGTGTTTGGTGGTGTGTGTTTATGTTATGTTATAACTTTTAAAATGGTAATTAGGACCACCGACCCTATATGTTTATATTGGCCCAAGTGTATGAGAACGGGCGGTGACAATACTGCCTAGCCCATAGTGAGGTCTAGGGGATTCTCAGCGACTAGCCCGGCGGGTTAGATGGGCGGATGCATCCGCACCATTCCTTGCCGGTAAGTGGGGACCGAGGCGAGACCATTGGGGTCTCGTGTCACAAAAAGAAGTTGAAATAGAATGGAATACGACTTAATAATAAAAGATAAGGAACCGGACTTGTGTGATTTATGTTTTGTGTTATGGATGTGTTTGTGCCTTCACCGCTTTCCTAATATCTAGAATATGAGCTAACGGTTTAAAACCGTTATGTAGTTGACTTGCAGGTTAGGGATGCCGCCGAGTGAATTGGAGGAGTGGACAGCCGGGGTCTCCGTACATTATAGGATGGGGATGTATTTGAGTCATGTTTTATATTCTTGTTTATGGATATTGTAGTATGTTTAGATTCGGATCTAATTATGTTGTTTTGAGGACTCGGCTGAGTTTCCAAGTTGTAGTTTCTTACTTTTCGGTTTCCGCATACTTTAAAAACATATTTGAGTTTTCACCTTTATTTGTGCCATGTTGGAAGGTCCGGTGAAATTGTTGTCAAGCTAAGGGTCGGGACCCATTGTGAGGTCTCGCCCGTAGTGCCCCGAGTCCCGCGGATTTGGGGTGTTACTGGAGAACTGTAGAGTTATCCAGATGGGGTGATCCGCTGAGGGCTCCATACACTAGGATTGTGCGTGGGATATGGGATGATTTTTCTATGTATAGATACATGCTTTGGTTTGTACTCAGCGGTATTTTGTAAACCTTTTGATATATATATTACAGTTTGATGTTTTGGTTTTAATCTGTATGTGCCTTGTTGTAAGATCCAGTGAACTTGTTGTCAGGCTAGGGTCAGGATCCATTGTGAGATTCTAGCCCAGTAGCGCCCCGAGTCCCGCGGATTTGGGGTGTTATAGTTGGGATGATTCTGGATGGTTATGATTAGACCTAAATCACTTCTACCCATGTAATTCACATTTTCTTCCTTGGATTCTACCTGCAGTTCAGCTTGTTGATTCTTCAAAATGGAAGCACAAATATCTCTCAAATCGTTGGCACTCACCTCGTATACTCCGGATTTAGCTTTCTTTTCTTCAATCTCTGTATGGGAGTACCTCTCAATAATTAAGGCTTGTTTTTCTACAAACTCCCCAGCCTCATCACCATTCTTATCCATGAAAGTACCTCTAGAAAGTGATTGCAATTTGAATTGAGTGTCTTGATCTAAACCCTTGTAGCAGATTTCCAGCTACTCAATCTTTGGAATTCCATGATGGGGCAATCCATGAGAAGATCCTTGAACCTCTCCCAAGACTTGTACAAACTCTCATTACTCTTCATTCGGAAGGCGTTTATTCTTCCTCTCATCTCAGCAGTCTTGGAAGGTGGGAAGAACTTAGTAAGTAACTCAGTAGTCAAGTCTTCCCATGTGAAAATCTTCCCATTTGAAAATCTTCCCAAAAGGTATGGACTGATACCAAGTTAGACCTCTATCCTTTAGGGAAAATGAGAAACCCCTCAGCTTATGATTATTGCCCTCCATCCTAGACGGTCTCAGTGTCTCCATAAAGGTCTCATAATTCGTCAAATGCAGGTGTGGAAACTCTTTTTCAGTTCCTCCGTACTGGCATTGACGGATCATTTGGAGGATCTGCGGTTTTAGCTCGAATTCTTTGGTCCAAAGGATTTCGAAATTTGACTCCCATTCGGTTGATCCTTTGATTCGGATCCAATCTCTGACCAAGTGTTTGTGGATGTTCAACATATGGCTCAGCACGGACGGGTCTAATAGGAGGAGGAGGTATAGCTTGAACAGGCTCTACTCGCTGCACTTGTTGAACTGGAGCCTGTCTTTCGTTGTCGAGTTGCATTCGTCTCATTTCAGCCCTAAACTCTTCCATATCTCTCCTATGAGCTTCATCTCTCTAGCCGTGCGTCTTTCATGCTCTAGCTCTACTCTGGCAGCTCGTCTTTCATCTTCTACCTCTACCTCTCTATGCCTTAAAAGAGTTAAGGCTTCATTCAACTATTCTTGAAGATCTGCTTCAGCCATCTTTGAAGCATTTTGAGCTCTAAGTATTTCTTGAAGTGTCTTTTCAGGCACTGGATCGTAGGGAACTAGTTCTTTAGAATCCCGTGAACTTCGCATACACCACAAGAAGAAATAAAAATCCTGAAAATATCAAAGACACACATGAACAAGGTATCAAAGTAACAAGAAAGATTTACACTATAGGAAATCAAAAGGTTGCATATCAAATTGCTCAAAGTGCCCGGTAACGTCGCCAAAAACTTGTTCACTTATTTTGCACCCGTGCAAATCTATGTCAAAAGTGACAAAGACTCACAGGGAAGCAAACCACGATATGCTTTAAATTTATATTCTTGTAATAATTACTCAATAGCAGTGAACTCACAGTGTATGGATCATATGCAATAGAGCAAGTACTCCAAGGTCGAGCACAAAGACTTTTGTATTCAATTTGCAATATTGATTAATTATAGTGTATATCTAAAATGAGAAAGAGGATTGGAAAAGAAGGGACATAAATCAATTGTTTTGGAAAAGGGTTTGGGTTGTTCGCAATTGAATAACAATTCAATTGAAAACAGTTTATAAAACAAATAAAAGACAATCAATCAAAGGAAGAATGGATTCCAAGGATTCAAGGTCATTGTTTATACACATGGACTCAAGACAATCTCACAAGGCATCTATGCTGAAAAGCATACAAGGATGAATGTTTCTAGGCAAATTGTCTATTACCGTCACGTCAAGAACATCTAGATCCATTACTTTCAAGGTTAAGAGGAGGAAAAAATGTATAAAAAAAACATATTACTTAATTAAGGATCAAATAACCCTTTATAGTTACGTCTCACGAATTACTTTCCTTAAGGAAGGAATAATGGCACATTCTATTCAATAAAGGTTTCACCTTTATTACCTATGGTCAATTTCTTTATGTATCTAAGAGGGAATATCACAATTACGAATCAATTCCAACTTAAGTTTCCAGTTTAGAAGGTTTCTAAACCAAATTCAATCTGAACCAACCAATAGGATTTAATGAAATTCACATCAATTCTAATGAACAATTAATCCATCATATAGTCCAAGGCATAAACAAATCATTATTCACCTTGGAATCACAACAGTTCTAGCCAAGAATCATCATAATAGATTCAACAATTAATTCAAAGGAAAACAAGCAATTATGGAATGACAAAATAAAGAGGAGAAAGTACTAAGCTTGAATAATTGCAATTCAAATGAAATAAATGTTGTCCCAATTGTTTCCGAACAAAAGCTGAATATTAAAGTCTGGATCCTTGAACTAAACTACGAAGAATTGATGAATGAATGGAAGCTAATATAGAACAGGACGATAGCTGCCCAAAAGCGAGATTCAGAACCCCTTTGGAAGTAATCAGAACCCTACTTTTATAACCAACAACCTGTCGAAAGACGCGGGCTGGGCCTAAAAGTCCGAAATAAAATAAAATCGACGCTCCGGGGAAAATCTTGGGCTGGATCTCGGCCGAGATTTGTCATAGTCGTGACTGAGATTTCGTGTTCGATCTTCAGTATTCCCAGGATCTCGGTCAAGTCACACAAGGATCTCGGTCCGAGATGCCGACCGAGATAGAAAACAGTAACCAAATCTCGGTCCGAGATGTATGGATCTCGGCTGAGATGGCTTCTTCTCTTCGGGAACTTGTCTCGTCTTGGATACCACGGCCGAGATGCCTGCCCAATGTTGCTCAAAAACGTCTCTTTCGTTCCTAGCTCGAGTTCTTTACCTTTCTTTAGCTCGTGAGATTGTTCCTAGCATCCACTCCGAGGCTTAGTCCTCAAATGCATTGTTTTAGCTCCAAAGTGCGCTGAATTACCTACAATGACACCCAAAGTGTGTGTAGACATCTATAGTTGCAAAGTAGAACTAAACAAGCATAAAAGACACAAACTAAAGAGGGGGGGTATTCAATTAAGATTTTATAGGAATTTTTTTGGAGTTTAAAAGTATATGGGTATTCAATATAGATTTTTAAAAGTCCATATAAATCTTTTGATATTCAATTAGGATTTTAAATTTTCCATAAAATTCCTATGGTATTTAAAAGTTTCTTGATTTAAAAAGAATCTATTATTTCATTGATTTTGTAGGTTTTGTTATTACTTATAAACCCTATAGAAGTCTTCTCCAAACACATAATATTTCCACGCCAAACTACAGTTAGGGTTGTGCATCCGGTCCGGACCGGACCGAACCGGACCGGTGAACCGGAATTTTCAAAAACTTGGACCGGGGACCGGCCGGACCGGATTCGGACCTGTTCGGACCGGAATAAAATAAAATAAAATAAAATATATTTTTGTAAATAACAAAAAAAAATAAAAAAGTATATATTTTAATTAAATATATACAAAATATATATATAATTTTTTAAAATATATAAATTTAAATTAATAAAAATATATATATATAAATAAATTCCGGTCCGACTAGGTTTTCCGGTCCGGACCGGAATTGGACCGGGACCAGAATTTCCTAAAATCCTGGACCGGGGACCGGACCGGAAAAAACCGGTCCGGGTCAATTTTGCACAACCCTAACTACAACACTGAAGAACCCTAACGGCCAAATCAACATTTTTGAGCGTTTTCGAGTGCTTGGACTCGGTGCATCGTCGGAGGTTAGTTCTTTCTCTTGTTTTCCATCATGCTGATTGTATGGACTTCGAGTGCTTGGGTTCGTCTTACTGATTTGTCATAAGAAACGTGTGAGCGTTCCTCTCAGTTTTCTCTTTTCATTATGCGACTTCTGCGGTTTCGGAAAAAGCATTGTACCGTATGTACTCTTTTTTTTGTTTATGCAGTCTCGGTATATATATATAATTAGATGATTAAAATATCTTCTGTGTTCTGCAGTGCAATTGCACTTTATCATATGCTTTAATATATTATATATATTGCTATATAATTAATCATAAAATCAGTAGGCAATCGATCGAAAATCAATAGAAATTATTTGATAAGTAGGTACTTAGGCTTACTTACAATAGAAATTAAAATGCTGATGTTGGTTGTGAATTTTAATAGATTGATAATTGTATGTTATTTTTCTAAATGATTTCTTTTGATCATGGATAAGTTGTTAGTATATCAACTAAATAAAAATTAATTTGCTATATAAACTAGTCATACTAGATGGATGATTTCTTTTGGCCATGTATTAATCTGATAGAATCCGTCAAAATATGTATTAACTCTATATAGAATTAAAATATTCCACAGAATCAGCAAATTCCATGGATTGTTAAAATTCAGTCAAAATGTTTAAAAGTCTGGATTGAATACACCCCCTAAGGCTAAAACATGCATGCGGAAAGGGAAAATCTACCTATATGATCATCTAAACTAGGTCGATAAATCATGTTATCAAAAGTCTTCCTGGATCTCTAGGAACTTCCTCACCCTTCTTAAACACTTGATTTTCCAAGACCTTTTGAGCCTTGGTTACGCTAGTGACGCAACTCTCTAGGCTGCTCACCCTTGCCATCAATTTCTCAAACATCATTTCAATTCGATCCCTTGGTTGTTGGGATAATTTTGAATGGCTATGATTGAACCTGGAATGATTTCCCTAGAAATTACTTCTACCCATTTTGATGACTAACAAGTTATACATAACTTTAACATTTAAATTTAATAATTTTATCATAACAATAAGTATTACAATAAAGCATTCATGATCTTAAAAAAAATAATTCATTCAAAAAAAAGGCATCATATTACACATAATTACCCTCTTAATGAACACTCAAAAGCTAACTATATTATTAATCAAACATAAAAAAATCACTATAAGATCACGTCCAAACCGTCAAGCCGTTTCAAAGGGCAATTAAAAGGCCAGTTTCTAAATGGGCATGGCAATCTAAAGGCCTGATTCTAAATGGGCACCAAACAATGCGTAATACATACATTTAAAACCAAAAGAATATAACTACATTCATTCATGAAAATAGTAAGCAGTTGTGCATGGTTGTAATTCAAGCGTCAAAGTACTTTAAATCATGAGACTACAAGCATTTGAAACCAATTTAAGCAGGATTTGAAAATGAATCAGGTTTAGGTTCAGGTTTCAGTTCAGGTTCGGTTCGGTTTCGGTTTCGGTTTTCGGTTTGGTTCGGTTTCGGTTTCGGTTCGGTTTCGGTTCAGAACACCGTACATATATGTTATATATCTACTCGGATAGATCGATGAATCATGCGAGTCTATAACCTCGCTTTGATACCAATTGATAGAATTATTACGATTTCATTCCGAATTCAAATCTTTTAGTGGATCTAGACTTGAAACATGATTTAGTCGAAATATGCATATATCAATAAAAGACTAACCTTTATCCGTAAAAGTCTTCATTTTGAATCGAACGCGTGTGAATTGATTTTATCCTCCTTGCCTTTTGCTCTTAGTTGGACTTTAATGGAGAAGTCCCTGGAATTTTCTTCTTCCCTTTGTAGAGAGTAGTAAGTTGGAAAAGAGTCAATTAATCTTTTCTCACTACTCATCTTTTAAAGGAGAAGTTATTTCTTTTAATTTTCTTTTATCTAATTATATATTTATTTATATTAATAGATAAAAGAACGATTTATAGGCAGAAGGAGAGGAAATAATTACTCCCGTAATTCTAATGTCTTTTACCGATACCGATCCATCACGGTTTCGTCTTTATATTAGAACCACATAATGCCATTTGACTTAATCTTTATTATTAAACCTAGACACATGGACACATTAAATGAATATATAATACCAATATGTTCTAACACAAGTAGTGAATTTTTTTTTCTTTCTTAATTGCTACGAATTTGAGTTTCCGTCATCTTTTGTCAGTCCTTCGACTAGTCTCCAATGATTGGCCGACTTGTGTCTTTTGTCTTCCTTTATGATTTATGATCTCCACTTTCATATTCCTCTATTCTTCCTCTAATCGGCCGACTTCTTTCCTTTGATCAATCGGCCTGTATACTGTTTTTTGCTTTTTCCTTATTAAATTTGTGTTTCCGTCATCTTTTGTTAAGCCTTTCATTCATTTTTGACTACCATGGGCATAACTTTCCACCTTATTAGCCCCTTCTAACCTGTATTGACCTTTTTTTGTCACTCCACAAAAATATTCCTACCTAGTTTAGCCTCATTTAACCCATCCGGGAATTAGGAGTTGCATCATGAATTGAAGAAAGAAACAAGATTAAAGTATGAGGTCATGTGTAGTGAAAATCATCAATGTATAAATATCCTTGTGGTGTAAGTGCATAAACTGAAGAAGAACAAAAGTCAAAATCAAGAAATACAATTGTGCACCACTTGGATCTAGCTGAAAAGGAAAAAAATGAAGGAATGATACTTATAAGGTTCAAAAGTGTTGAAGTGAAGAAAAATGTAATATGTTTTGAGTAAGAGTGAAGAAATCCATCTTGCATGAAGATAATCAACTGAGAAACTCGAGACATCCTGATTCCCAGATCTTTTTGCACCTCATAGCCAAAAAATAACTTCTCACTCTTGTTCATTACCTGACTATGTTACAACCTATAAAAGTCCTCTTGATTCATAAGTGTATTTACAGGAAAATCTACGCGGTGGAGATTGAGGACACCTTCATAAGCTTATGGTTAATGGTCTTTGCATATTGTTTGAGTTTGACCGTTTTCTTTCATATCCCTAAAACATAGGTGAGAGAGTTATACACATCCCTCCCGAGTCATCATGAAACTCATGAGCTTTGAATTATATTCTTTAATGTGATATGTGATATGATGATAGGGTTTGAGTGCTTGATGTTGGAGCATATAAGATACATGTAATTGAATCCGATTGAGAGGTGTTAAAGGATCTTACTTGAGGACAAGTAAAGTTCAAATATGGGGTATTTGATAGTACTCAAATTAGCATCTTTCCATCACCAGTCTACTCCATACCCTACCTATTTCGAGTGTTATAACATATCCTATTTGTCTATTTCCTTTATATTCGCGTTTTGAGATCTACCGATTTGTTTATGTAATTGCAGACATTGTAGGCATTTGTGGAGCACAATTGACACATCTATTGCAGAGCGACCTAATACACACTAAGGATTTTCCTACAATCAAAGAATTCAAGGTCAAGACAAAAATGACTAAAGTCCGAAGGTATAGCAAAGAACATCAAGGAACGTTCAAAAGTGCTCGACCAGTCATCGGGTCAACCAACCTACATGTCCCACTTTTGCGCTGGACCTCAAAATGACCTCTCGTTGTTGCAAGGAAGATCTTGGAGCAATTTTGGACCAAACCCATCACTTTGACCTAGGAGGTCGTCCGACAGCCCACTCGATCTGCTTGATCCACCGTCTTATTTTGTTTCCCTTTCACAGTTTAGTTGGGTTGACTAGATGACCCTACTTGTTTAGTATTATTATCTTTTATATTTGTTTTTATCTTATTAGAAGATAAGATCTAGGAGATCTAGGGTTTTTAGACTATCCCCTAACCCTATTAATAAGGCTTTTTCGTCATTAGGTTGGGTATTTTCTCTTCCATGTTTTATTCAAAGTTTCCGCCTCCCTCTAGAGGTCGTTCGACGAGACTCAAGTTGACTGACTTGTTCCCTCTTCGATCATTAATAAAGCTTTCCTTTTTGTTTTAAGGCATGTGTGAGTGATTCCCCTCTGTTCTATGGTATGGTTGTGAGAGCCTTTTCTTTCGGACCGAGTTCCATCCTTAGCCGAGATTTCCTTTGGCCGAGATTGGCCTAGCCGCACCCGCGGGCACGTATGCCGCCCCTGCAGGTTCCCGTCCCTGCGGCCCTGTGATCCGCCCCTGCGGGTTACGGCGGCTGCAGCCGGTTTTGTTGACTTTTTGACCTACGTTTTACCCTTTTTTACCTTCTTCGTTCCACCTTGTTGAGCAAGGGTTTCCTCATACTTTCCAATCCAGTTCACGTCCTTCTTGCTTCTCCCTGGTTCCCTCTTGATCTTGTTTTGGTTTGGAAGAGTTTGGATTGAGTTTGGATGTGTTGTGGCTTTTGTGGTTGATGTTGGTGAGTACTACTGTGCTTGTAAGCCAGTAAGTTGTTGGTGATCAGTACCTGAGCTAACAACAGCCGTGGTGAGCATCTTCCTCCTTGCTTCTTCATTCTTTCTTCTTCCTTTCTTGTTCTTCTTCTTCCTTAGCTTAGGATTAGATGATTGAATGTAGGGCTGATGTATGTATGTGTATGTTGTGACCTATGTATGAATCTGGAAGAGAGTAGACGTGATTGATCAAGTGAAGAGTTAAAGAGAAGCCGCGAGGTTTCATTCTGCACTGTCGCCGCCCTCGCGGCCAGAAGTCACCGCCCCCGCGGTTACCGTGTCACAGCGCCCGCGTCGTGCCAGCGGCGTGCCTGCGTTTGCCAGCGTCCCTTATCACCGCCCCCGCGGCTACGTTCCGCCGCACCCGCGGTTGCTTGCCTCCGCCCCTGCGCCCTTTGTTATGCAGGTGCGCTTTGTCCCGGGTCTACCTAAAGCTAGGTAGATCCTTTCCTTTCTAGTATGAGGAACTTAGTACCATGCTAGGATTCGGATGTTGATGAGTATGATATGGAATTGCCGGTTAGGGCTTTGAGGTTTACGAGTTGGATATGATCCCTTATGGATCCCTTGGGTCTAGGTGTGACCCTTTGTATGATAGGAGTTTGATATCTGTGTATGCCTTCTATAGGCCGTGTTATCCTCCAGTTTGGAGTGGACTGAGTTGAGGTTGATCCAGTGAAACGACTACGAGGTTGAGGTAAGTCCGTGGAACTTACTTAGTTGCCATTCCTTTATAGGATGTTGTGCATGAGTGGTGTGTGTGTTATATGCTTATAGCATGTGTTATGATGGTCACCGACCTATGGTATATTGCTTTCCCATTTTAGGGCCGTGATAACTTGCCCTTTCATCCCGCTGGGAGTCTGGGAGGTTCTCTGTAGGCAGGCCAGACCTAGTAAACGGTTCGGGCACTTCCCATTCCCTTAGGGTACACGGGGTAGTGTTCCAGGCATCATTCCAGCTGGTTATTGGACCCAGAGGCGAGGTTTATATTCCTTGTGTCACTTATGTTTATATGGTTATTATATATGAGTTGATTGCTGGACTTTATAAAGATAATGAACCGGGTAAATGTATGAAAGCATGTGGATATGTTAAGATTTCTGATGTGTGTTTGTGCTCTAGCATATTCCTATATTTGTGTATGGTTAACTAACGGTTTTATACCGTGTGGTAGACACTTTGCAGGATAGGAGAGCTGCAGAGTGATCTAGAGTGGGTGATCCGCTGAGGGCTCCGTACACTGGGGCGGTATCGGGGATATGGGTTATTTTGATGTACAATTTGGTTTGTTTGTACTCAGCGGTATATTGTATTACCTTTTGATATATAAGTTTCATGTTTTGTTTTAATCTATCGGTGCCTTGTTGTAAGATCAGTGAAATTGTTGTCAGGATCCATTGTGAGATCCTAGCCCGGTAGCACTCCGAGTCCTGCGAATTTGGGGTGTTACAATGGTGAGTCTGACTTGAATTGATATATGATGTTAGGTTGTTTCTATGTATTAATTGTATGTTTATGATTTTTGGTAGTATTAGATCTCTCTAACTATATGTTTCTCAAGGTGGTTGGATTTTGGTGAGAGTAGTCCGCTTCCCTTCGTGCTTCATTCGATGTAATGATTCGGGAACTTCTTTGGAATGTGTAATGATTCGATCTCATCTTTGGTAGTATCCTTGTTGTCTTCTAGTTGTTTGAACTGGTTTTCCCCCGCACGACCTGACCGAAGTCGGCCGACCCGAGTTTGCTGCTTTCCGTTTCTGGTTTTCCTCGTGATCTTTATATATGTACATATTCAGTTTAGTTTATTTCCGTCTTATGGTTTCTTAATATATCGGCAAATTGAAATACCGACTTCCTTGTGTTCGATCCTAACCCTCTATACTACAACGGGTCTTGTAAGTATTTGCGAGACCGGAGGTTAACAATTCATCCTCACTAGTTTATTGATTTCATAAGGACTTGTTAGCCGTTCTGTTGCAAAAACTATCGTTCTTGAAGATATGGTCAATATATGCTCTGAAATGTAGACTGGTCGGCCGATTGGTATGTCATGGTCGGCCGATCACTCCCTTAGCTCAAGCGATCTTCATTTTTTCACTCTCAAGATTTCAACAAATTAAGTCTTTCGAATTCCTTGATACTACGAATAACCATAATGTGTTATAGTCGACATTCTTCCTCTAATGACTCCATTTTAGCTCCGAAAAGGCCTAGAATTACTGAAATATCATGAACACACGAGTAGATCTCCAAAACCCAAAAGTAAAGAAAATCTACCATAATAAACTGCTAAACTACATTAAAAGTTCAAGGTATGGATAAAAATAGATGAAAAAAAAGACGTTGGAATGGAGGTTACGAGGACCTCTGAGAAGTCTCTTATATACTTCTAACAATCTACAAGTTCTAACAAAACCGAAGATGTGTTTATTCTCCCCTATCATGCATAGTCTACTAAGTGACAATTAGGTACTATATTGTCCATAGCACAAAACCCTAACAAGCAAGCGGATATGGAATCCAAAGTTTTTATAGTTCTAATCAATTGTTGGGAGAAAAAAACATGCATGCATTAAAAATGAAACCAAAAATGTCAAAGGAATTGACAAAATCAAACATATGACAACCAAGCCTAACTAACTCGTTTCTTCAAGCAGAGTGACAGTCCAATAACAAAATTAATAGGGCTGGTAATTTCACCGAAAAGGAGCAAATATAGACCAAAGAAAGTGATGAAATAATACCACATGCTTTATTGGAAGCACACGTAGCTGTGGTTGACTCTTGCAAAACCTTGTACTAATAATATTTATCAACTACATCTTGGTTAGGTAACTATCAGTTTCTAACTAGGCCCCCTTGTCCATTTATTTTTGTATAGCTATTGTTGAACTGCATTTCTCGCTTACATCAATTAAAGGTTCAATTGATGCATCCCCCGCTCAATCCGGTATGAATAAAATAATCTTACAAGTAATTGTTTCACAAGTCTCAAATTTACGTGTATTATTGAAAATCCATGAGGGAAATGACTTATAACAATCTAAGGTTATATTTTTGTTAACCAATGTTTGTTAATCATAAACTCGGTTTTGAAGTATGTCAAAGTCCGATACAAACGGATCATTGAGGGGGGGTCATGTGCATCCGAGCGCACAGATACGTTAGACCCAAAACATAAATCCGATAAAATTTCATTCTAAAATCAATTGATAATAAGAGGAGTAGCCGATCAACCTTATACACTAAGCTCGAAATTTTCCCAAACTGTTGATGTGTGAACTTATTATCTTCAACAAAATATCATCAATTTGATGAAGATTTGCTTAAATGGAAAGTCATTGATCTTGGGACAAGCTAGTGTTGGGTTCAGACTTAAGGTATTAAGGTTGTGCTTCACTTCTCTAGCACAAAATCCTAACTTAATGAGCTTCTCCATCCCTTATATATAGACTGGACTTTTGAGTACAATTAACTAGACTGGACTAGCCGTTGTGATAAAATCTAATGAATAAAAAATATGGGTGCCCATATTTTTTATTCATCAGATTTTATACTAGTGTTCAAACAACATATCACGTCAAAAGCTCATTCAATGACATACTATACTAACATAAATTGGTATGAACCCTATATATTTTTTATTTATCCTTTATAAGAAAAAATGTAGCCTATTTTTCGTACATCCCTTGATGAATAATATATAGGGTTCATTTTTGTTTAATTTTGAGTTGCTATTAACCGAAGTATGTAATGAAATTGGAGCAGAAAATTCAGTGTTATGATCAACACATCCATTTTTTTTAAGTTTTTACCATGCCCAGATAAAGCTGGTTGTAAATCACCAAATCTCTTCGATAGAGTTAACTGAATATAATTTTAATAACACATGAGCCAGTTAATCAAGAAAATGAATCAGATTTTTAGTTATTTAACACAAAATTTCAGTAACAATTATTAACATTGTGCACTCGTAGCAGCCAGAAACTAGGTATTTCCAGTGCAGCGGTGACTCATCTTACAAAATCTAGCTAGTAAAATCCGAAAACCAATATATCGTTTCAGAGATCGAAACCCTAGCTAGCATCATGTGTTGTTGGATTATTACAAAGTCATCAACTAGAACTGATGTCCGGTGTTACGTGATTAAGGTATACAAGTAGACAGTTGCATGCTACAAAAATTTATAGACTAGATGTACAAAAACACACTGATTCCAGCCTGCAATACAAGGCCAACCATATTCTATTTTATCTCCTTTTTGACCAATTATGCTGAATTACAAGATGACATAGAGATAGGGTTAAACACTTACTATTTCATGGCCTAGCCATAGTTAAAGAATAATCTTGGGAATTGAAAGATTCTTAATTATTTTATGTTATTTAATTTCATTTCACATATATGCAAACATCTAATATTCTTTGATTAGATCGATTTACAGCCTCACATATCTCAATGACCAAAATCCCTGAAAGAGTTCATCTATCCAGCCTGTTCATGATTGATAATACAAGTATATATGCATATATGTTTTACAGCAACAATTACTAAATACAGCATGTAATAAAGACGAAAACTGCATAAGCACTTAAGTACAGTAAAATTGAAGGTCTGTTAGGGTTTTCTTTCTTCCCAGGAAGAAATCAAAACACCTTAATCTCCAAATCATCTCCAAACTCATATTTAAATCATACAACCGTTGATATACAAACCTCCTGATGATCATCTGCATCATTAACTTTTTAATCAACTAATTGATTACCTGCACTGTAGCTGAGTGTATGATGATCATGTGGTGGAAACCTTTGACAAGTGGAATTCAGCATGGGAAGAGAAATCAAGCAGTTCATCTCACACCATGACCCTCCCATGCTCTCCCCACAGCTCGCGGTTGCACTTGTATTATTGATGTTGTTGATCACGGCCGTCTGATCCTCCCAACCCAGGAAATCTAGACCGTTCGTCTTTTGATTGCTCGACGACATCAACTCCTCTAGCTCCCTTGGGAAAGTGGTAAGATGAGTAGTATTTGATGATTGCCCTAAACAACCTCCAAGATCATTACCTCCATTTATAACAGACATATCCAACTTCAGCATGTTAACCAACTGATTATTATCTGAATGAAGTTGATCATTTGTGATTAATGGAGGATTGAGATTCACCAATCCAACTTGATCATAGTACATAGGCTGATGATCTAGTTTGAGAAGCAATCTTCTCATGGAATCTTGATCACTGAATCCACCAGGTTTATTCTCATGGCTCGAACTCGTGGAAGGAATAATAGAGGGCAAGCTGTATGGAAACATCACTTGGGTGTTTGGGATGATATTGTTGAAATTGTTAGGAAACAATGGAGGGATGCTATTCTTCATTTGTTGATCTGATGATAGATTTCTCTTGGAATTGCGGCCTGAAGAAATACTAGAGTAGTGTTGATCCTTTCTTTGCTTCCCCAAAAGCTTTTTTTTAAGCCGGGTGTTCCAATAGTTCTTGATATCATTGTCGGTTCTTCCCGGAAGTTGTGCTGCTATTATTGACCACCTATACATCCAATTCAGCAAGAAACCGAAAAATCAACAACCATTTTGATTACACAAGTTATTTTTTTTTAGTAAAAAGGCATGATTCCAATAATCTTGAAAATATTAATTTTTTGGGATTATTTTTACCTATATATGCTATTTTTATAATCTAATCTATAATCTCCGTTCAATGCCAAAAACTCATCCAAAAAAAACCCTATTAGAAGAAAAAATAAGAAGGTTTTGTTGTGAATAGAGGGATGAAGACCTGCTTCCGATGCTTCCATAAAGGCTACATATGATCCGGTCTTCTTCCTCGGAAAACCCTCCATGCTTTATGTTGGGTCTGAGATAGTTTAGCCATCGCAACCTGCAACTCTTTCCGCACCTCTTTAGCCCTATATATGAAACAAACGAATATTAATTAGGTATCCATTAATTTGATGAAAAACAAAGAAAACAAGTACCTATCTTGGGAGGTAAGGCGATCCAGTTGCCGCCGGTGCCATGTTGCTCGATGTAAGACTTGAGCTTATCATCTTCCTTAGGAGACCATGGCCCTTTCTTCACGTTGGCTTTATCACAGCAAGGTGCTCTCCCCATCACTTGTCAATTTCTCTTCTTTTAGTTTACTCGGTTGATTATAGATTTGGCCTAATGAACCTCTCTCTCCTTCTCTTCTTATTTTGAAGGAGGATATGGATATGTAAGGAAAAAGAAAATGGTAGATGGAAAGGGGCCAGATGGATAGTCTGGATTAATTTTGTATGACCCTAGATGCTTTTTGCGTATAGAAGGGAAATAAATTCAAAAGCAATGTTTGTGCATTTAACATTTGAAAACTTAAAAGTAAAGAATAAAAAATGGAAAGTAGTGCCAGCTGAACCGGGTGAGGGTGTATCAGAGTTTTTCTTCTTGTCTTGCTTCCAATATTCAGAATCCTGTGTTATCGCATGGAATGATTGAATTGCGTCTCTCCTAATAACATATTATATTTATTCTTGTTATTCTTTTATCATATTTGATAAACCCAATAATGCTTACATTTTGGGATTATGTATAGAAATGAAAGAGGTACACGTAATTATAGGGTTGCACGGTCAAGTCATCTACTATCTTATATATATTAAAGCAGAGGTGTCTGTTGCCACATGTCGCTCTGAAAATTAACCTCAGCTCAACGAAATTTTTTCACGTCTCTACTGCTACGTGTCGCTCTCAGATTTAACGTCGTTATTTTTTAATTAAGTCATTTAAATTTAGATTTTGTATTCAGAATTTTTTTAAAAATTAAATTATTTAATAAATCCGAATTAGCAGTTTGTAATCAAAATTATAAAAACAAAACATTTCAGAACTAAATTTTTAAAAATCTGAAATAAAAAGTTGTACGTATGTTTGTATTTAGTTGATTCGAAATTTACTATTATTTATTTTTATTTAGTTGACGCTTATTTTTTTTAAGAAAAAAATAGAACAAAATTTAATCATTATTTTGTAAAATATATAATTTTTGAATTCAAATTTTTAACAAAAGCTTATATTATTACGTCTGATATTTCTCCTCAGTCTTCCCTGATTAAGATTTTATAGAGCAATTATTTTTTTAAATTAGAATCTTTTATTCATAATATTTTTTAAATTATTTCAGAAGTATATTTTTAAAAATCTAAAATAAAAGTTCTGTACGTATGTTTGTATTTAGTTTATTCGAAATTTACTATTATTATTTTTATTTAGTTGACGCTTCTTCTTTTTTTAAGAAAAAAATAGGACAAAATTTAATCATTATTTTGGAAAATATATAATTCTTATCTTATCTTATATCTTATATTATACATATTAAAGCAGAGGCCTCTATTGTCACGTGTGGCCTCCGGGATTTTTCTCATCCCAACGAAAACTTTACAGGCCTCTACTGCCACGTGTCGCTCCCAGATTTAACGTCAAGAAAATTATAATTACGTAATTCAACTCATTATTTTTTAAATCGGATTAAAAAAAAGATTTGTTGACTACTTAACAAACTAATAAATTTTATAGTGCAAAAAATAAAAAATAATAGCTATTTATAATAATAATGATAAATATTATAATCATTAAAAAAATTACTTTTTTAAAATACGTAATTTAAACTTGATCTATGATAAATTTGTTTCCTATTTAATAATTTCAATTAAAATTTTCTTAAAATAAATCAATGAGAAATAGAATTAGAATATTGATAAGTTTTGTAATCAGTAATCAAGATTTTATTTTTAACTATGTAAGTAACTAATGAAACCTAATTTTTATTGTTACGATAAGATTGAAATGCTGCTTTTTCTTCATTTGGGATAAACATTAAAAATAGAGTTAACAACTTTTATCTACCATCTTTTTATATTTCATATAAAAAATTCCAAACGCAATTAAGAGCAATTACAAATGATTTTAAATCATAATTTGTATAGAAATGAAAGAGGTACACATAATAATAGGGTTGCGCGGTCAAGTCATCTACTATCTTATCTTATCTTATATATATTAAAGCATAGACTTCTATTGCCACGTGTCGCTCCCAGGATTTTCCTCAGCCCAACTAAATTTTTTCAGACCTCTACTGCCACGTGTCGCTCCCATATTTAACGCCAGCTTAACGAAATTTATTTTGTAAATCGGATTTTAAAAAATAACAAAAAGATATTGCATTAAAACACTAAATTTACCAAAGATAATTAAAACAATAAATTTAAAAAATCAAGTCAATTAACATAATCCGTACTAAATTTACCAAAGATAATTAAATCAAGTCAATTAAAACCAACTAACGTGGCTTCAAACCTTATTTTCAATTTAGTTTCTTATTTTTAATTTTGAAGGTTTAACCAACTAGACTTTAATTTATATCTTAATTTAATAATATTATATATATGTCAAAAAAAATTATTAATAAATAAATAATTCAGCAAGTTTTAAAAAAAAATTAAAAATGTGAATATCTCCTAACTAGATTCCTAACTAGATTTGATTAAGTAATTATCTACATCAATTTAAATAAAAATTTTATTTTGTTTTAAAACTAAATCATCAATAAAAGTCGTAACCTTTTATCCTCGATTTTGTAGCCTAGCATATCTTATTCTTATTATTATAATTAGTATTTATTTTAAATTTGTCAAAAATATTCCCAAAATATCGGGCTCCAATCCAAAAAATTTAAATTCAGAATTTGAGTTTATTCATATCTTCTTAAAATTATTGTTTAATTTATATTTGTGTACTTGAATGAATCTCCTTAAAAATTATTGTGAATATACCCTTAATTAGTAACTATGTATCATTGGAGAAGAATTTATTAAAAACAAATTATTTTTCACCTATATATAATTTGAGCTCCTCAACCTAATACTTAAAATCGTGTATAAGACATGGATTTTTTTTATTAAATAAAATAATATGAAAATTCGAAATTGAGATTAAACTCTCAATATAATCCCTTCCCCTTTAATAGTTAGGCTTATATAAAAGATCATTTCATCGGTGTCATTCGCCATTTAGATAGTTTTGCTTACTATACGGTAAGCATTTTAATTTTAAGTGAAGGTGGTTTCTTTGTTGGAGAAGTTGTGTTTTAGACACAACAATTTGGAGCATTTGACCATAATATATTGTATATAAAAGCTTATTTTTATCCTATTTTTATTTGATTGAATAATTATATGCATTAAGTTTACCTAATGTATATTAGCCTATTTGTTTTGGTCAAATGTTGTGTAATTATATTATATCTTGAAGATTTGTATGTGTAATAAATTATTATATTGATATTTAATAAAATATATTTTATTGGATTGTCAGACTTAATATAAAGTATTTAATAATGAATTTATTACCGATCAAGAAAATTATCATCGGATTTTAATAGAAAATTCCTTAACAAATTCCGTAATAAAAACTAGAACTAGAATTATTAGGAGAGAAAAATACTTAATGAGAATTAAAAATTATAATAGTAATTGTAATTTTATTCTCCACATTTTTTTATTCCAAAATATATATACGAATTTATAAGTCCATGTAATAAAACTCAACCCGCATAAGGTGCGGGTAATACACTAGTATATATTAAAGCAGAGGCCTCTATTGCCACGTGTCGTCTCCAGGATTTTTCTCAGCCCAACGAAAAATTCTCAGGCCTCTGCTGCAACGTGTCGCCTCCATGGTTAACGTCAGCCTAAACTTTTTTTTAAATACGTAATTTAAAACGAATAAAAAGGTTTTTGTAATTATCTTTAATCCTTATCTAATTAATAATCAAAAGAACCTATTTAACCAATTATCAAAAAAACGTCTGAATCTCATCGGTTGAAATTGAAAAAAAAAAATCTCTAATCCTTATTTAATTAATTAATTAATTTTGTTGGTATTAGATAAATCCTAACCAACCAATCATCATCATATTTGAAACCAATAAAATAATCAAAAGAACCTACGGTGATGGTAGTACTTCACACTTGCAGTATGTCATGCACAGATTCATCATTCATGCACCAAAACAAATTATTGTGTAAATCCGATTAAAAAAATACGTTAGAGAAAAAATTGGTGATTAAAAATTGTTAGCTATTATTAAATTACGGAATTAAAAATTGTTAGTTATTATTAAATTGGTGATTAAAAATTGTGCATAAGATTTAACGTTAAGTTTTCAAATACAAAACCATATTAAATCTTTTAATCGAATTATTTTATAGTAAATATTTTCCGATTAAATTTTTTAAATTCTAAATAATTTTTAGAAAATTCAAACAAATCAACCTTTCTTTTGTCAATCAAATCATCTTTATCTTATATTATATATATTAACCGAACTCTCGATCTTATCCGATCCCAATAATATCTCTTCTTTTCGATCCAACAATATCTCTTTATAATCGAAATTAAAAACTAAACAAATAGAATATAAATTAAATGTTGATCTCCGTATCTCAACAAACCGATACTAATATCTCTCGCGTTGGTTATTTGCTTATCTCTATATCAAACTCTCCGATCACTCTATAAATTCACAATTTGTAAACTAAGGGCAAACGTCACTTCTTCCCGGCATAGTCACGTTTGATATCTTATCTCTTTTTATCTCATGTTTATGTTTCTCTCGCATTGGTTGATTTGTCGATCGTTTTATTCACTCTGTTCGTTTTATTTTACTCCTTGAATTTCCTTTCGTTTTCTCTAACCTAAGAGTATGTATATGTATTCAGATCCCTGTGATGCTACATAGCCTACATCCAATACAATCAACCTTCTGTTTTGAATTTGGATTAATAAGAAGTATTATTCTTCTCTAGATTCAAACACGTTAACATAATATTCATCATGCCTTTAGAATTTTTTGCTAACGAGTATAGATGCGAAATGAAGTCATCTTTTAAAAGCTCTGAAGATGCGAGGGGGTTTAGAAACAGGTATTTGAAAAATAGAGAATTGAATGCATCTTCAAAGTTGATGACGGTTTAAAAACAATATTAGCAGAAGGAATAGTTTATGGTTTTATTAGTTTCGGTTTTAATCGTAGGATTTGGCGATAGAAGTTTGAACCTAACACGTAGTATTGGATTTTAAAGGTCTCCTCCTTTCTTTTTTTTTCCTTTTTCTAATTCCTTGGAAGATTAACCTATAAACAATTACCTTTAAAATTTTGACTTTTATTTATTTACAGTATCTTATTTATTTATATTTGGTGATACGGTTGGTGCTCAATTTAAGTAGTAGGCAATCTTCTTTGTTGTTATGCCTTTGTGAGAACCCTTTCTTTCGGACCGAGATTGGACCACGTCCGAGATTGGCTTTGGGCCGAGATTGGTTTTGCCGCACCCGCGGGCATGTGTGCCGCCCCTGCGGCCCTGTGATCCGCCCCTGCGGGTTACGACGGCTGCAGCCGGTTTTGTTGACTTCTTTGACTCGTGCTTTACTCCTTCTTTACCTCGAGGTTCTGGCAGCAGATTCAGACTGCCCTGGGGACGAGTTTGCACTTCACGACTGCATTTCATCCTCAGATAGATGGTCAGTCAGAGAGGACCATTCAGACGCTGGAGGATATGCTGCGAGCTTGTGTGTTGAATTGGGGACAGGTGTGGACGGATCATCTCCCACTTGTTGAGTTCTCCTACAACAACCGCTGGCATGCATCTATTGGGATGGCCCCATATGAGGCACTGTATGGACAGAGGTGTCGTACCCCGTTATGTTGGGATGAGCAGAGCAGTGTCAGTGGGTTAACACCTGATCAGATTTAGGATGATATGGCTCGAGTAGCATTGATTAGAGAGCGTATGCTGACTGCGCAGAGCCGTCAAAAGTCGTATGCTGATAGGAGGCGTAGACCTCTGGAGTTCAGAGTTGGAGCCCATGTGTGGCTGAGAGTGTCTCCGACACGAGGTGTTAGGCGTTTTGGCATTAAGGGGAAGTTGAGTCCCCGATATGTCGGACCGTTCGAGATTCTGGATCGGGTTGGAAGTGCAGCTTACAGGTTGGCCTTGCCTCCGAGATTAGAGGGTGTTCACCCTGTGTTTCACGTGTCTCAGCTGAGAGAGTATATACCAGATCCAAGACACATTGTGAGCTATGAGGATTTGGTGATTGAGCCGGACCACACTTTTGTTGAGCATCCGATTGCAGTCCTAGAACGAGGTACGAGACGCCTGCGTTCGAAGGACATACCTATGCTTAGGATACAGTGGTCGAGACGAGGACCGGAGGAGGCTACATGGGAGACTGAGGATAGTATCCAGAGGAACTATCCAGAGTTCTATGCAGAGATAGGTGCAACAGTAGGATCACCGAGTAGATCTTAGTACTAGCTTGGTGAGTCTTATGTGCTTACATGCTTATATGCTATGATATGTTATTTCATGCTAGCTTGTTATGATTGTGATCTTATTAGATTTTGTTGTGCTAGTATGACTTGTTTATAGCTGGAGATGGCTCTTTCCTCCATGCTATCGGGACATGTTATGGTTAGGCTAGAGATGGTTTCCCTCTAGGCCTTGGACAGTATAGTTTGCTGCTGGAGTGGATGGTTTCCTCCATGCTTATGTTGAGGTTATAGAGATAGTTGTACCTCGGCTTCTGAGTCCGAGTGTTTTCTGGATCTTGCAAGTTTCGGGACGAAACTTGTTTTTAGGGGGGTGAGATGTGAGAGCCCTTTCTTTCGGACCGAGATTGGACCACGGCCGAGATTGGTTTTGCCGCACCCGCGGGCATGTGTGCAGCCCATGTGGGTCTCCACCCCTGCGGCCTTGTGATCCGCCCCTGCGGGTTACGGCGGCTGCAGCCGGTTTTGTTGACTTCTTTGACTCGTGCTTTACTCTTTCTTTACCTTCTTCATTTCACCTTGCTGAGCAAGGGTTTCTTCATACTTTCCAATCCAGTTTACGTCCTCCTTGCTTCTCCCTTGTTCCCTCTTGCTCTTGGTTTGGTTTGGAAGAGTTTGGTTTGAGTTTGGATGTGTTGTGGCTTGTGGTGATTGATGATGGTGAGTACTGCTATGCTTGGAAGCCAGTAAGTGTTTGGTGATCAGTTCTTTAGCTAGCTACACCCGTGGTGAGCATCTTCCTCCTTGCTTCTTCATTCTTTCGTCTTCTTTTCTTGTTCTTCTTCATTCCTTAGATTAGGATTAGATGTGTGATCATAGGATGATGTTAATATGTGTATGTTGATGCTTGTGTATGAATCTGGAAGAGAGGGGAGGGGATTGATCCCGGAAAGAGCTGAAGAGAAACCACGAGGTTTCATTCTGCGTAGTTGCCGCCCCCGCGGCCAGAAGTCACCGCCTCCGCGGTTACCGTGTCACAGCGCCCGCGTCGTGCCAACGGCGTGCCTGCGTTTGCCAGCGTCCCTAGTCACCGCCCCCGCGGCTCTGTTCCGCCGCACCCGCGGTTGCTTGCCTCCGCCCCTGCGCCCCTGTGTTACGCAGGTGCGTTTTGTCCCGGGTCTACATAAAGCTAGGTAGATCCTTTCCTTTCCTAGTTGAGCGATAGTGGCATGCTAGGATTCGGATGTTGATGAGTATGATAAGGGAATGCCGGTTAGGGCTTTGAGGATTACGAGTTGGAATATGATCCCTTATGGATCCCTTGGGTCTAGGTATGACCTTTTTGTGTGATAGGATTGTGATATATCTGTGTATGCCTTGTATAGGCCGTGTTATCCTCCAGTTGGGAGTGGACTGAGTTGAGGTTGATCCAGTGAGACGACTACGAGGTTGAGGTAAGTCCGTAGGACTTACTTAGCTGCCATTCCTTTATAGGATGTCGTGCATGAGTGGTGTGTGTGTTATATGTTTATAGCATGTGTTGATGGTCACCGACCTATGGTATATTGTTTGCCCATTGTAGGGTTGTGATAACTTGCCCTTTCATCCCGCTGGGAGTTTGGGAGGTTCTCTGTAGGCAGGCCAGACCTGGTAAACGGTTCGGGCACTTTCCATTCCCTTAGGGTACACGGGGTAGTGTTCCAGGCACCATTCCAGCTGGTTATTGGACCTAGAGGCTAGGTTTATATTCCTCGTGTTACTTATGTTATATTGATATTTATATATGAGTTGACTGCGGACGTTATAAAGATAATGAACCTGGTAAATGTATGAAAGCATGTTGATGTGTTAAGATTTCTGATGTGTGTTTGTGCTCTGGCATATTCCTATATTTTTGGTTATGGTTAGCTAACGGTTTCATACCGTGTTGTAGATACTTTGCAGGATAGGAGAGCTGGAGAGTGATCCAAAGTAGGTGATCCGCTGAGGGCTCCGTACACTGGGGCGGTATCGGGGTTATGGGTTTTTGTTGTACAGTTCAGTTTGTTTGTACTCATCGGTATATTGTATTACCTTTTGATCCATATATATATATATATATATATATATATATATATATATATATATATATATATATATCAGTTTCATGTTTTGTTTTAATCTATCGGTGCCTTGTTGTAAGATCTGTGAAATTGTTGTCAGGCTAGGGTCAGGATCCATTGTGAGATCCTAACCCAGTAGCACTCCGAGTCTACGGATTTGGAGTGTTACAGCCTTAATGGCCAAATTAATAACTTATTAATCTTATATTTTGAATTGGTATATGAGATGTATATATGTTTTTAGATGAGTTAATCGGGAGTATGTTAAGATTTTTTTCATACACTTTCACTAAAAAGGCAAGAACTCACATTGGGAGTGTCCCATGTAAATCATAATTGCATTGTCAATGATCCCGATCTTTGGAATGGGTGTATGAAATGAGACGACAATGGGAGGATCCGTAAGACATTGCCATAGTGAAAAGGCTCTCTTTTTTATCGAAGATCGGCACCGAGGACTATGAGTTTACTTAAATATACTAATCAATACTTATACTTTTAGTACAGATGGGAAATACAAATTATAATAAATGAATGCATAAATGTTTATAGTTTTATGGCTCAGTTAAACCCTAAGCCTTAATCACCGTAACAAAGTAAACTAACGTCCTAGCTAGAGTTTAGTGATAAACACTCATTATATTAACTTTTAAAAAATCAAATCCGTAAATGGTAACACTACTATAATCTCTCTTTTCTTTGATCTAATTTTAATTGAATTTTTAAAAAATAAAATCCGTAAACACTCATTAAATTGTTTGCTACTTTTTGTTAATCTTTTTTTTTATTAGAAAAATTATTGGCTGCCTCCATAAAAAAATTTAGAAAAGAATTTTGAAAATCCAATTTCAAAATAAATTTGAATCTTTTATATTTTTTTCTCTTTGAAATTAGTCATTCAAAATTAGTTATAATCTTCAAATATTTTTAAAAATTTGATATTTGTTATGTGACATATTTTTATATGTTTATAGTTACTCCACAAACGTTACGGTGAAAGCTTTCACAACAAACTTTAAAATTGATGTTTTGGCTTTCACAACAAACTTTAAAATTGATGTTTTGTTATGTGACATATTGCATGACATGTTTTTTTTTTACTTTAATGAATATTTCATAATATTGATCTTATTTTAATTTAATAACACTATGAATATATAATAAAATAAAACTATAATCATTTATAATTGACATTAATTAGTATTTAATATAATAATAGGGGATTATTAGACGTACCGGCAAAAATCACTATTTATCACCGTAACTACGCACTTCGCTTGCGTAGTTGACTGGTTTCCAACTACGCATATGGGTGCGTAGTTGGAGTCCGAGAAAAAATTAAAAAAATTGAACTACGCACTTTGCGTGCGTAGCAAAAAAAAAATTGTAATATTAACTACTACTACTACGCACCCCAAGTGCGTAGTTACGGTGTCAAATAGTAATTTTTACCGGTATGTTTAGAAACCACGTAATAGTATACTATGTAACTGTTTAATAATGAAAACTACCGACAATTAATATATATCATGATATGTATACATCAATTTTTTTAGTCAAAAAATGTTTTCCACATGAATATTCAAATCTCAATCCAAATATTTAGTTACTGCTTTTAATGCCCGCACCTCGATATTAATATAAATTTCAGTTTTTTTATAATATTTCATATTTTTGTAAGCATTTAAAATGTGTCAAACTAATGTTATACATATTAAAAAGAGACATTCATTATCACGTATTTTAAAACTCAACCCGCACAAGGTGAGGGTAATACACTAGTATATATTAAAGCAGAGGCCTCTATTGCCACGTGTCGCTCCGAGAATTAACCTCAGTTCAACGAAATTTTTTCACACCTCTACTGCCACGTGTCGCTCCTAGATTTAACGTCGTCATTTTTTAATTAAGTCATTTAAATTTAGATTTTGTATTCAGAACTTTTTTAAAAATTAAATTATTTAATAAATCCGAATTAGTAGTTTGTAATCAAAATTATAAAAACAAAACATTTCAGAACTGAATTTTTAAAAATCTTAAATAAAAAGTTGTACGTATGTTTGTATTTAGTTTATTCGAAATTTACTATTATTATTTTTATTTAGTTGACGCTTATTTTTTTTAAGAAAAATATAGGACAAAATTTAATCATTATTTTGTAAAATATATAATTTTTGAATTCAAATTTTTAACAAAAGCTTCTATTATTACGTGTGATATTTCTCCTCAGTCTTCCCTGATTAAGATTTTATAGAGCAATTATTTTTTTAAATTAGAATCTTTTATTCATAATATTTTTTAAATTATTTCAGAACTGAATTTTTAAAAATCTGAAATAAAAGTTTTGTACGTATGTTTGTATTTAGTTGATTCGAAATTTACTATTATTATTTTTATTTAGTTGATGCTTATTTTTTTTAAGAAAAAAATAGGACAAAATTTAATCATTATTTTGTAAAATATATAATTCTTATCTTATCTTATATCTTATATTATACATATTAAAGCAGATGCCTCTATTGTCACGTGTCGCCTCCGGGATTTTTCTCAGCCCAACGAAAATTTTACAAGCCTCTGCTGCCACGTGTCGCTCCCAGATTTAACGTCAAGAAAATTATAATTACGTAGTTCAACTCATTATTTTTTAAATCGGATTAAAAAAAGATTTGTTGACTACTTAACAAACTAATAGATTTTATAGTGCAAAAAATAAAAAATAATAGCTATTTATAATAATAATGATAAATATTATAATCATTAAAAAAAATTACTTTTTTAAAATATGTAATTTAAACCTGATATACCAATGATAAATTTGTTTTCTCTTTAATAATTTCAATTAAAATTTTCTTAAAATAAATCAATAAGAAATAGAATTAGAATATTGATAAGTTTTGTAATCAGTAATCAAGATTCTATTTTTAACTATGTAAGTAACTAATGAAGCCTAATTTTTATTGTTACGATAAGATTGAAATGCTGCTTTTTCTTCATTTGGGATAAACATTAAAAATAGAGTTAACAACTTTTATCTGCCATCTTTTTATATTTCATATAAAAAATTCCAAACGCAATTAAGAGCAATTACAAATGATTTTAAATCATAATTTGTAGTTAATAACGTAATTTAAAACCAGTAAAAAGGTTTATCAGGCTTATTTTTTAGTTTTAACAAATAATCCTTATTTAGTTAATATGACCGATCATCCTCCCCAAACACATTCGCCTCTTTCTTTTCACACTGATATGGAAAATTTTGATGATGAACATCATAACTCTAACGATGAAACTGCAAATCCATCCAGTCAGCAACAAAATCCAAATCCAGAAATTTCCGATCCATACAATATGTACCTGCACCATTCAGATCCTCCATCGCTCAAGCTCACCATAACACTGCTCAATGAATCGAACTACAACAGGTGGAAAAGGTGATACTTCTTGCTAAGAACAAACTTAGATTTGTTAATGGAGATTGTAAGAAACTTGTTTCTGACCTAAATATGATGGCTAAATGGGAACAATGCAACAATATGCTTATTTCTTGGCTGTTGCACTCACTAGAGAAGGATATTGTAGAATCAGTGTTGTTCTGTAAAACCGCTATGCAAATCTGGAAAGAATTAAGCTCTAGATATGGAAAATCAAATCGAATGAATGTCTATCAAATACAGAAGGAATTGTGTTCTGTTGCACAAGGCAGTTCTTCTATTACTACTTATTTCACCCGATTAAAGAAGTTATGGGATGAATATAACCTAGCGATTGAGAATCGACTTTGTAGTTGTGGCTCGAATGAGAGCGTTCTTGCTATTACTCAAAACCAGCATGTTATCCAGTTTCTTGTTGGATTAAATGACTCTTATAATGTGGTTCGATCTAATGTCTTGATGATGAATCCATGTCCCAATCTACATGAGGTATACAAAATTGTCCTACAAAATGAAAGATAGAGACGCATTCGATCTAATACATTTATCGATGAAGATGCCACTGCTCTATATTCTCAGAACCGAGGTTCTACTTCAAGAAATGAGAAGAATTCATCAAGAAGTGTTTTAGATCAGTGCAGAAATAGCCAAAGCACAGATAGAGTCATATTTTGCACACATTGCAAAACCAAAGTTCATTTCATGGAAAAATGCTGGATATTACAGAGTTATCCCACAGCTCAAGCCCCGGGAGTAGTCTTCTGTGATAACTGCAAGATTGGAGGACACTACACCTCTCGCTGCTGGAAAGTACATGGTTATCCTCCAGGTCACAAGCTGGCAACCATGTCTGTTGCCAACAATTCCGATGGTCCTGGCATTTCAAATGAGCAGATCAGTCAGTCGTTATCTCTTCTTCACAAACCACAACAAGACAGTGGTTGTAACACCCCGAATCCGCGGGACTCGGGGTGCTACTGGGCGAGACCTCACAATGGGTCCCGACCCTTAGCCTGACAACAATTTCACCGGATCTTTCAACATGGCACAAATAAAGGCAAAACTTAAAACGTTTTAATGTATGCAGAAACCAAAAGTAAGAAGTACAAAGTGGAAACTCAGCCGAGTCCTCAAAACGATAGAACCTCAATACGAAAGTCTAAACATGCAACAACATCCAACTAGCGACATAAACAACATAAACCCAAAAACCGTCCCCGTCCTATAATGTACGGAGACCCCAGCTGTCCACTCCTCCACCTCACTCGGCGGCGTCCCTAACCTGCAAGTCATCTACAACGACGGTTTAAAACCGTTAGCTAATATTCTAAGCATTAGAATAACGGTGAACGCACAAACACATACATATCACACTTCATAAAACACGCAAGTCCCGTTTATTATCTTCTTATTACTTAGTCATATCCCGTTCTAATTCAACTTCGGTTGTGACACGAGAACCACCGTGGTCTCGCCTCGGTCCCCCCACCGGCAAAGAATGGTACGGATGCACCCGACCATCTAACCCGCCGGGCAAGTCGCCGAGAATCCCCTAGACCCACGCAAGGCCAGGCAGTATTGTCACCGCCTATTATCATACACTTGGGCCAAAATACACATATAAGGTCGGTGGTCCTATTTACCGGTTTAATAGTTATAACAAGAACATAAACACACACCACCAAACACACATCAATGCTAATACGTAAAATACGAGCTAAGTAAGTCCGGAGACTTACCTCGTCACCAAACCCAAGTCAACCACACTCTTGCTTCCTCAAGGAGGAAGCCCACAACCTGCTCACAAGAGATATGCATATCAATACATACTCACACTCAAGAAGTCTTAGACTTCACTCTAGTGATCTATGCAAGATCACCTAACCCTCAAACTAGGAAACGCATCCTAGGTCCCAAATACTCATCACACTCTCAACACATGCAACTTCCCACAACAATCTATAATTCCACAAGAGTAATCCTCAACCAAAGAGGCACAAACTAGCCTAGAAGGTCCATCATGCTCACATGCTCATATCCATCACTTACATCGAGCTTTAAGGGCTCCTAGGTTCACAACCACTAAGTGGCATTCCGAGCTACTCTAGATCCATCCTAGGCATGCTACTAACATGATCCAACATCAATACTAAGGAAGGAACGAAGAGGAAAGGAGAGGAGGGACGTACTGTTGCCGAAACCGCAGCCGCGGAGTCAAGCCGGCGCCCCCTGCGGACACAGGAGCCGCCCCCGCGGAACAAGGAGCCGCACCCGCGGAGGACTGCGTCGCGTGCCAGGAGCCGCACCCGCGCCCGAGTCACGCCGCACCCGCGGTTGTCCGCTGCCGCCCGAGCCGAGTGTCTGCCGCCGCCCCTGCGGCCGTGCCGAGCCGCGCCCGCGGCGTGCTGAGCCGCACCCGCGGTTTGCAGGTCCGCCCCTGCGGCAGGCCGCTCCCGCGGTCCTGTTGAGCCGCCCGCGGGTTCTGCGCATAACGTCGTCTTCTTCGTCTTCGACTTTGGATCCTTGGCTCCAAAGTCCTTCTTCTCTTGCTGGATCTTCTCCAAACACTCTCCACGGGTCTTAGGCACCTCTTTTGGATCTAAACGAGCTAAGAACCTAGACATGCACAAGGGTTGAGCAAAAAAAAACCTCTTCAAGCTTCATCCATGGCCATGGATGAAGGAGGAAAGAAGAAGAAAGGAAAGAGCAGCAAGGAAGAGAGGGAAGGAAGAGGGAGAGCTTACCAACAGCTGAGAATACCTTCTGCAGTCCACAGCTTGCATCTTTAGCAACCATGGAGAAGAGAAGAAAAAAGAGAGGAAAAGAGAGGAGAGGAGTTGAATGAAAGAGTGAAGTAACGTGAGGAAAGAGCTAAGGTAGGAGAGAGAGAGAGAGTCAAAGGCTGAAAAGGAGGTGTGGGGACCAAGGGGTCAGCTGACCTCTTGTCCCTCACACGGACCGAGGGGTCGGAAATGACCCCTTGTCATTTTCAACCCGGAACGAAGGGTCGGAACGCGAAAAAAGAGGAAAAACGACGATTCGGCTCGGGATTTTTCTTACGAATAAATCCCGGCTCTCGGCATCTCGGGATTACCGAAAACTACAAAGTGATCTAAGTCCGGAATAAAATTAATAAAATTCTGGACGTTACAGTGGTAAGGTTGATCACACTGCCTTTTTGGCCAATATGCCTACGTGTTTTTTCTCATCTAAGTTGAATTCTACCTGGATTCTTGACAGTGGAGCAACTGATCATATCACTCCTTGCATCACCTTCTTTACCTCTTATAAACTGTTAACCTCACCTACTTTCATTAATATGCCTAATGGCAAGCATGCTCCTATTGCTAATATTGGCACTGTCCAATTGAATAAGTCAATCACCTAATACAATGTTTTCTACGTTCCTGATTTTTATTATAATCTGTTATCCATTCATAAGCTCACTTGTGACTTGAACATTCCTATTACATTCACTAATGACCAATGCTTTGTTCAGGACCCTTTGATGAAGCAACACTTGGTGATTGGTAGATTGTACAAGGGACTGTATGTCGTGAATTAAAATAAGACCATTCATACAAACCTACACCACTGCTCCACTGCTTCTTCTCACCTTAGTCTTGAAGTATGGCATTGCCGCCTTGGCCACTTACCTTTTGAACAATTAAATCATATTTCTTGCATTGATGTACCCAATAAGGCTCATTTTGTTTGTCAAATATGTCCAAAAGCTAAACAACATAGACTTGCTTTTAAACATACTTCTTCTAGGGTTGATTCATCATTTGAACTTATCCATGTGCATACATGGGGACCTTATAAGCAAGCTACTTATAATGGCTTCAAATATTTTCTTACAATTGTTTATGACCACACAAGATGTACCTGGACCTATTTGATGGCGAACAAAAGCAATGCTTTTACCTTGCTTCAATCCTCCTTAATCAAAAATCAATTTCATCTCCTAGTTAAAACTATACGTTCAGACAATGCCATGGAATTTTCAAGGACTGTTGCCTCATCCATTTATACTAGAGAAGGCATCCTACATCAAACCACTTGCCCTTACACTCCACAACAAAACGGAATTGTCGAACGTAAACACAAGCATCTCCTAGAGGTTGCTCGATCCCTTTTCTTCCAATCCAATTTACCACTACTATACTGGGGTGATTGTATCCTCACGGATACCTACCTCATTAATTGTATCCCTTCTCAAGTCCTTGCTTACAAATCCCCCTATGAA
Source organism: Fagopyrum tataricum (assembly GCA_002319775.1). Taxonomy (NCBI): domain Eukaryota; kingdom Viridiplantae; phylum Streptophyta; class Magnoliopsida; order Caryophyllales; family Polygonaceae; genus Fagopyrum; species Fagopyrum tataricum. Next base: position 24,957,406 of record CM008285.1, read on the forward strand.
CTTCTATTTCAGAAAACCCCACAATACTCTGCTCTACGAGTCTTTGGTTGCCTATGTTATGTGAGTACTCAATCTCAACATAAAGACAAGTTTCAGCCACGAGCTATTGCTTGTGCATTCCTTGGGTATCCTTTTGTGAAAAAGGGATACAAGATTCTTACACTTAATACTCGACAAGTCATTCAGTCCAAAAATGTGGTATTTCATGAGACAATCTTTCCCTTCGTTCACACTTATCTCTTCATTCTACTTCCACCTTGCCGACATCTATATCATCTTCGTCATTATCTTTTGATTCATCTATCTTCATTCCTTCCGCTGCTAACATGATTTATCGACTTATTGTAGTCATGCATTTAGTTAGATTTTTCCTTTCCGCATTCATGTTTTAGCCTTAGATTGTGTCATTTATGCTTGTTTAGTGTTACTTTGCAAGAATAGATGTCTACACACACTATTTGTGGCTTTGTAGGTAATTTGGCACATTATGGAGCTAAAACGACGTATTTGAGGATCAAGCCTCGAAGTGGAAGCATTGGAGCGAGCATACGTGCACGGGAAAGGGCTAGGAATCAAGCTAAAGGCATGGAGGGAACGACCAAAGAGCATCTTGGTCGAGATCCAGCCCGAGATTTCTTCCCTGAGCGTTATATTTTATTTGCGGGCATTTTCCTTTTTGGCGCATTATATTTTATTTGCGGGCTTTTTCCTTTTTGGCTCAATGTCTTTTTAGCTAGATTTTTATTATAAAAGGAAGCCTTGGATTTATTCCAAGGTGTGTTGGGTTGTTCCCAAAGTTTACCCTAGAAGTAGGTTGAGCATCGGTTGAAAACCGAACCGACCGAACCGGGACCGAACCGATAACCGAAAAAGGGGAAAATATGAACCGAAAACCGAAACCAATTTTGTCGGTTACGGTTCAGTTGAGAACCGAAATTTCGGTTCGGTTTAGGTTCTAACCGATTATAAACCAACTTTACTAGTTAAACTGAAATCCGAAAACCGAACTTGTAAACCGAAACTGAAATCATAAATGTTGGACCGAAAACCGAAAACTAAAAGGTTAACCGAAACCGTAAACCGTGAAAGTGAACCTAAAACCGATTTTTTGAGCTTGAAACCGAACCGACTGAGAGTAAGTGTTGAATAGCCTGAAATCTTGAATTTGCTGATTCATTACAGAACCTGAAACATCCAAAATTCTACCAATCTACCATAGATGCATAACTATATAAGTATGAACCGAAACATCCAAAATTATGCAATAATTTTTGCATAGACAATGACTAAATTCCTTCAACCAAAATGACAAAATCGATGACCGAAGACTCCGAAGTCCGAAAGCCCGAAATCACCAATCACCATCATTTCAATGATTCCATGAATAAACACACATCCACACCCACCTACTGTAAGAGCCTTAGTCTTTAGGTGCTGAGCCAAGGTTAGTTGCCCCTGCGAGTCCAGAGGGACGCCCCTGCGTGAAGCTTTGTGTTCCGCCCCTACGGCTCAGGAAGTCCGCCTCTGCGGTTTACTGCGGCTGTAGCCGGCATTGTTGACTTTTGATCATGCCTTATTACTCTCTTCCTTTATAAGCTTCTTCCTTGCTTCAAGATGAAGGGTTTCGTTCCTTCGTCCCAGTTGCCTCACGTTCTTCTTCTCTCCTTCCTTCTCCTTTGATCTTCTTCTTGTTTTCCTTGGGTTGCAAGAGAATTGTTGTGTGGTTTTGGTTGATGATGATATTGGACGTTGATGCTGAGCTTTGAGAGCCAGCTGAGGGTGTTGATGCTGATCTTTTCTTCTTCTTAGTTGCAGCTGTGGTAAGCTCTTACTCTTTCTCTCTTTCTTTCTTTCCCTCTTCCTTTACTTCTCCTTTAGCTTAGGATTCCACAAGTTGAATCTTGTGTTAGATCTCCTAGGCATGTACTGATGTTCATATGTGTATATATATATATATATGTGTTTTGTTGCTGAATGCTGAAGACGTGAAATCATCAAGTGAAGAACCGAAGAGGAGGCGGAAATCTGTTTCTGCACTGTCACCGCCCCTGCGCCCTAGTGTTGCCGCCCCTACGTTGCATGTGTCACCGCCCCTGCGTGGGAGTGCCGCCGCCCCTACGCCTCCTGGTGCTTCGCCCCTGCATCCTTCCTGTCACGCAGGTGCGTCTTGTGTAGGACCTACCTAGAGTGGTCATTTCCTTTCCTAGTATGAGTGGGTTAATGGCATGCTAGGTGGGTGTATGAGGCTGATGAGGATGATTATGATATCGATATGTGCCGGTTATGGCTTTGAGGTTTATAGGTTGGATATGATCATTATGGATCCCTTGGGTCTAGGTGTGACCCCTTTGATTGATAGGAGATTTGATATTTCTTTATGCCTTGTTATTATGCAATGTTGTTCTCCGGATTGGAGTTGATCGTGGTTGAGAGTATCTTGAGGTTGAGGTAAGTCCGTAGGACTTACTTAGCTACCATCCTTATATCAGATGTTTGCATGAGTGGTGTTTGATATATGCTTGATAGCATGCGATGTTGATTACTACTGACCTACGGTTTAGTGACCGCCCATTGTAGTGGTTGTGACAACAGGCCCTTTCATCCCGCAGTGGAGTCTGGGAGGTTCTTTGTAGACAGGCCATATCTGGTATACAGGATGGACACTTACCACTCCCTTAGGGTATACGGGAAGGTGTTCCGACACCAGTCCAGCTGGCAATAGCACTCAGAGGCGAGGATTATATATTCCTCGTGTCACATATGTTCATATACTTAGATATATACGATTTGAGTGTTGGATTTTATAAAGATAATTAACCGGATAAATGTGTGATAGCATGATTATGTGTTTATGATTCCATGACTTGTGTTTGTGCTTATGCATTATCTTATATATGAATGATTAGCTAACGGTTTATACCGTGTTGTAGATGCTTTGCAGGTTAGGAGAACTGCAGAGTGATCCAGATGGGGTGATCCGCTGAGGGCTCCGTACACTACGATTGTGCGTGGGATATGGGATGATTTTGTGATGTATAGATACATGCTTTGGTTTGTACTCAGCGGTATTTTGTAAACCTTTTGATATATATATGTTACAGTTTGAATGTTTTGGTTTTAATCTATTTGTGCCCTTGTTGTAAGATTCAGTGAACTTGTTGTCAGGCTAGGGTCAGGATCCATTGTGAGATCCTAGCCCAGTAGCGCCCCGAGTCCCGTGGATTTGGAGTGTTACACCTACCAACAAGTAGCAATATAATTTCAACTTAGTTGATTACTCAAAAAAACGAAGAGTTGATAATATTCGACATTTAGAGTTCTAGACATACCTCTTTGACAACATATAGTGTCAAGCACAAATAGGTTCATTTTCACGAAGAATTGGTGATTTTAGTGGGAGCAATTCTTCCAAATCTATATATATATGAAACAAATAAACAATGACATCAAGTAAACAAGTAAAAAAAAAAGACTTTTATGTTTTAAGCATTACCGTTACGTATTTTCATCATTTCTTCATCTTCTTCCTCTTCAATCTCATTACCCTTACTAGTGTCATTGTTGAAGTTACTCCTAGTTTTCTCAATTATCCAATCTTGTGCACAAAGAAGACCTTGAACTGTCTATTAGCATACAAAAGTCGTCAAGTCATAGATTCATAAGAACATAATAAATGATAAACTAAGTTTAAAGGTTAAAGCATATAAAAACAATGTGAAAGCATACCTTAGGATCTAAGGAACTTCTATATTCATCTAGAGTACACCCTCCAGTACTAAATGTTGATTTAGAGGGAACAATAGTGATTGGGATGGCTAGCACATCCCGAGCCATATGTTCAAGAATAGGGTATCTACTCTCATTCAATCTCCACCACCCTAATATGTCAGTTATCTTAACTGAAGACCTTTTCTCTATCAAATATCCCACAAGCTCACATGTAGCAAATCCACCATCACAACTTTCTTTATCCTCAAGCTCTTGATAAAGGCTATGAATTAACTTGTTCCCGTCAACTGAAGAAGTAGAACTTATTGAAGCTAAGGTAGAAACATCTTGAGAGCGTTGAGTCGTATACAATGCTTTACAATGAATCCTGACCCTAGCCTGACAACAATCTCACTGATCTTACAACAAGACACCAATAGATTAAAATCAAACATGAAACTGATATATATATATATATATATATATATATATATATATATATATCAAAAAGATAATACAATGTACCGCTGAGAACCAACAAAACCATACTATACATCAAAAGAACCCATAACCCCGATACCGCCCTAGTGTACGGAGCCCTCAGCGGATCACCCCCTCTGAGTAACTCTGCAGCTCTCCTATCCTGCAAAGTGTCTACAACACGGTATAAAACCGTTAGCTAACCATACACAAATATAGGAAGATGCTAGAGCACAAACACACATCAGAAATCTTAACACATCATCATGCTTTCATACATTTACCCGGTTCATTATCTTTATAAAGTCCAGCAATCAACTCGTATATAATATCCATATAAACATAGGTGACACGAGGAATATAAACTTCGCCTCTGGGTCCAATAACCAGCTGGAATGGTGCCTAGAACACTACCCCGTGTACCCTAAGGGAATGGGAAGTGCCCGAACCGTTTACCAGGTCTGGCCTGCCTACAGAAAACCTCCCAAACTCCCAGCGGGATGAAAGGGCAAGTTATCACGGCCCTACAATGGGCAAGCAATATACCATAGGTCGGTGACCATCATAACACATGCTATAAACATATATCACACACCACTCATGCACAACATCCTATACAGGAATGACAACTAAGTAAGTCCCACGGACTTACCTCAACCTCGTAGTCGTCTCACTAGATCAACCTCAACTCAGTCCACTCCAAACTAGAGGATAACACGGCCTATACAAGGCATACATAAATATATCACAATCCTATCACACAAAGGGTCACACCTAGACCCAAGGGATCCATAAAGGATCATACTCCAACTCGTAATCCTCAAAGCCATAACCGGCATAAACCATTCCGTACTCACTCTCATTCTAAACTCATACTCGTACCTAGCATGCTACTACCGCTCAACTAGGAAAGGAAAGGATCCACCTAGTTTTAGGTAGACACGGGATAAAGCGCACCTGCGTAACAAAGGGGCGCAGGGGCGGAGGCAAGAAACCGCGGGTGCGGTTGAACGTAGCCGCGGGGGCGGTGACAAGGGACTCTGGCAAACGCAGGCACGCCGCTGGCACGACGCGGGCGTTGTGACACGGTAACCGCGGGGCGGTGACTTCTGGCCGCGGGGGCGGCGACAACGCAGAATGCAGTCTCGTGGCTTCTCTTTAGCTCTTCCCGTGATCAGTCACTTCCACTCTCTTCCAGATTCATACACAAGCATAAACATACACATATCAAATCACCCTATGTTCAATACATCTATTACTAAGCTAAGGAAGGAAGAGCAAGGAAGAAGCAAGGAGGAAGAAGCTTACCGCTGCTGAAGGTCTAGGCAGGCAAAGGCATAAGCACACTCAGCTGGCTTCACAAACTCAGCAACCACAACCACACACAACTCTACCAACTCTCAAGTCAAACTCTTCCAAAACTCAAGAACAAGATCAAGAAAAGACAAGGGAAGCTAGGAAGCAAGGAGGCAAGGAGAATGTGAAGAACGGAAGGTGAAGAGATGAGGAAACCCTTGATCAGCCAAGGAAAGAATAAGAGAAGGAAAGGGTAAAGCACGGGTCAAAGAGTCAACAAAACCGGCTGCAGCCGCCGGAAACCGCAGGGGCGGGTTTCCTGGCCGCAGGGGCGGAACGACGGGGAGCCGCAGGGGCGGCCTCACAGACCCGCGGGGGCGGCTAAGACCAAAACTCGCTCCCAAAACTAAGGCTCTTACACCTCACCCCCCTAAAAACAAGTTTCGTCCCGAAAGCATGGAGGCAACCATCCACTCCAGCAGCAAACTATACAGTCCAAGGCCTAGAGGGAAACCATCTCTAGTCAAACCATAACATATCCTAATAGCATGGAGGAAAGAGCCATCTCCAGCTATAACCAGAAATCATACTAGCACAACAAGATCTAAGAAGATCATAATCACAACAAGCTAGCATGAAATAACATATCATAGCATAGAAGCATGTAAGCACATAAGACTCACCAAGCTAGCTAGTACTAAGATATACTCGGTGATCCTACTGGTGCACCTAACTCGGCATAGAACTCTGGATAGTTCCTCTGGATACTATCCTCAGTCTCCCATGTAGCCTCCTCAGGTCCTCGTCTCGACCACTGTATCTTAAGCATAGGTATGTCCTTCGAACGCAGGCTTCTCATACCTCGTTCTAGGACTGCAATCGGATGCTCAACAAAAGTGTGGTCCGGCTCAACCACTAAATCCTCATAACTCACGATGTGTCTCGGATCTGGTATATACTCCCTCAGCTGAGACACGTGAAATACAGGGTGAACACCCTCTAATCTCAGAGGCAAGGCCAATCTATAAGCGGCACTCCCAACCCGATCCAAAATCTCGAACGGTCCGACATATCGGGGGCTCAACTTCCCCTTAATGCCAAAACGCCTAACACCTCGCGTCGGAGACACCCTCAGCCACACATGGGCTCCAACTCTGAACTCTAGAGGTCTACGCCTCCTATCAACATACGACTTCTGACGGCTCTGCGCAGTCAGCATACGCTCTCTGATCAATGCTACTCGAGCCATATCATCCTGAATCTGATCAAGTGCTAAACCACTGACACTGCTCTGCTCATCCCAGCATAACGGAGTACGACATCTCTGTCCATACAGTGCCTCATATGGGGTCATCCCAATAGATGCATGCCAGCTGTTGTTGTAGGAGAACTCAACAAGTGGGAGATGATCCGTCCACACCTGTCCCCAATCCAACACACAAGCTCGCAACATATCCTCCAGCGTCTAAATTGTCCTCTTTGACTGACCATCTGTCTGAGGATGAAACGCAGTCGTGAAGTGCAAACTCGTCCCCAGGGCAGTCTGAATCTGCTGCCAGAATCTCGAGGTAAATCGTCCATCTCTGTTAGAGACGATCGTCCTCGGTACACCATGGAGTCTCACTATCTGCCTAGTGTACTCCTCTGCTAATCTGCTCACCGGCCACGTCTCTCGAATAGGAATGAAACGTGCCGTCTTCGTCAGTCTGTCAATTATGACCCAGATGGCATCAAAACTCCGGCTCAGCCTCAGTCCAATCACAAAGTCCATGGTGACGTCCTCCCACTTCCTCTGTGGAACAGGAAGTGGATGGAGCTCACCTCCAGGTTTGAAATGCTCGATCTTGACCTGTTGGCAGGTCGCACACTGTGCCACAAATCTGGCCACATAGGGCTTCAGCCCTCCCCACCAATATATACGTCTCAAGTCCTGATACATCTTACTTGTACCTGTATGTACCGAGTAAGGTGTACAGTGAGCCTCCTGTAATATTCTCTGTCTCAGCTCTGTATCAGTAGGTACACAGACGCGACCATGGTGTCTCAAAACTCCATCTGCTCCCAGCAGGAATTGTGGTGCCTTATCCCGAGACATCCTATCTCTGATCCTTTGTAAGGTCGGGCAGGTCTCCTGTTTCTGTCGGATCTCATCCAACAGATCAGGAAGGACCTCTAATGTACGCAGCTGGGCATCCTCATCAGGAAACTGGATGTCCAGCTCTAACCAGATCAGGTCTCTCTGCAACTGATGTTGTACTGTCAGCCTCGCAATCGCCTGCTCTCGAGGTGTCTTCCTGCTCAGGGCGTCGGCGACAACGTTCACCTTCCCCAGATGATACAGAATCTCCAGATCAAAATCCTTGATCAGCTCGAGCCACCTACGCTGGCGGTTATTCAATTCCCGCTGCGTGAAAATGTACTTCAGACTCTCATGGTCTGTGAAGATCTGACATGTAACACCATACAGGTAATGTCTCCAGATCTTCAGTGCATGAACTAACATTGCCAACTCCAGATCATGAGTCGGGTAGTTCTCCTCATACGTCTTCAACTGTCGAGACGCATATGCAATCACCCTGCCTCTCTGCATCAAAACACATCCCAAGCCTAGCTTGGATGCATCACTGTATACTACGAAATCCTCAGTACCCTCTGGCTGTGCCAAAATAGGAGCAGAAGTCAAACGCCTCTTCAACTCCTCAAAACTCTGCCTGCACTGATCAGACCACACAAATCTGGTAGTCTTCCTCAACAAACTCGTCAGTGGACGGGCAATCACAAAAAAACCCTCCACGAAGCGTCTGTAATAACCGGCTAGGCCAAGGAAACAACGTACTTCCTTGACGCTCGTCGGTGTCGTCCATGCTGCTACTGCCTCAATCTTCGCTGGATCCACCTTGATCCCTTCAGCTGAAACCACATGACCCAGGAATGCTACCTCTGGCATCCAGAACTCGCACTTAGAGAACTTTGCAGAAAGTTCTCTATTCCGCAAAACCTGCAATACAGTCCTCAGATGTCCTGCATGCTCCTCTCCACTGTGAGAGTATACCAGAATGTCATCAATGAAAACCACTACAAACTGATCCATAAAGTCGATGAAGATACTGTTCATCAACTCCATAAAGACGGCTGGGGCATTCGTAAGCCCAAATGGCATCACTACAAACTCATAGTGACCATATCTGGTCTGGAATGCTGTCCTGTGCACATCCTGCTCCCTCACCCTCAGCTGGTGATACCCGGATCGCAGGTCAATCCTGGAAAACACAGTCGCTCCCTGTAGATGATTTAACAAATCATCAATGCGCGGCAGTGGATACTTGTTCTTGATGGTCACCTTGTTCAGCTCTCTGTAATCAATACACAGTCTCAGCGATCCGTCCTTCTTCCGTATGAAGAGGACAGGTGCTCCCCGGGGGGACACACTAGGGCGAATGAAGCCCTTCTCAGCCAACTCCTCGAGTTGCTTCTTCAGCTCCAACATCTCAACAAGCGCCATCCGATATGGAGCCTTCGAGATGGGTCTCGTACCAGGCTCTAACTCGATACTGAAATCCACACTCCTCTGAGGCGGCAAACTGGACGGCTCAGCAAAAACATCAGTAAACTACCAGACCACTAGGATATCCTCTAACGCTGGACTCTCCCCCTCCTTCATGGCATAACACCAGAAGGCCTCACAACCCTGTGCAATCAGTCTAGTTGCCCGTATAGCACTGATAACTGTGCCTACCTTTCCAAGGTCCCAACCTCGGAAAACCTCTATCTGGCCTAACTCGGTAGAGAGGGTAACAGTCCTCCTACCTACATCTAAGACAGCAGAATGTCTAGCCATCAAATCCATACCTAGTATAACTTCCTCATGCTCTAACGGCATGACAAAGAAGTCAACTAGTAACACACGAGTCCCTACAGAAATGGGACAACCGTGAATTTCACGGGTACCTCTGACCCTACCACCATCGGGTAACCCTATAATAAAGGGCATCCCCTCAACTGTATCTAAACCCAGACGCTCTACACAGGCATCAGAAATAAAAGAATGCGTAGCACCAATATCAAATAAAACTCTAACAAGTAAACCATGAATCAGAATGGTACCTGTAGCAGTAGGTGTAGCTGGCTCATTTGCACTCCTCAGCTCAAAAAACACGGCCCTGTGGGCCTCTGGTATCAGTGGTACCCCCACCACAGCCTCTGCCTCTACTCGGCCCAAGAGAAAATCCCTGAGTCGTACGGCGATCTGGGACCCTCTGTTGCCCCTGACTCCGCTGTTGTTGTTGAGGTGGTCTCTGTCCACCTCCCGCTGCACTAGCAGGAGAAGAATCCTGCTGTGATGAAACTCTCCCTCGTCTACAGAAGGTAGCTCTATGACCAGGTCGGCCACAAGTGAAACAAGTCACCGGCTGCCTAGTACACTCTGACCTCATATGCCCATACTCACTACAGTTGAAGCATTGCACTCCCTTATCTGCACCCGGTGCAGATGGAGGATGACTCTGGCGACTCTGGCCTCGCCCGGAACCAGCAGCTCCACCAATACCACTGGTCTGACCAGTCATCTGTCTCTTCTCAGACCCTCCGGTCTGAGAAGCTCTCCTCTGGCTAGCTCTCTCCCTCTTGTAGTCAGAAGCCCGGTCCTAATAGTCGACCAAGGTCTCATAGTGAAAACCCGCCATGTAGGTACGGGTAGTATCCCTCAGACGTCGGGAAAACAAATACACGTGCTGATCTGCAGCAGGTGCAGCTGGACCTAGCAATGTCACCTCCTCCTGGAATCTCCTGATGGCCTCTGAGACCGGCACATCCTCGAACCCAGTCTCAACAAAGTCTCGCAGTTTCTCCCTCCTCAAAGAGGCAGGGCAGAAACGCTCTCGAATCAAAGTCCTCATCTGCTCATAACTAGTAACATGTGCTCGCACAGACCTCCACTAGTGATGTGCCAAATCTATAAACAAGGTCTACACCAGCTCAATCTGCCTATCAACTGGACATCTAATAGACTCCAGAGCTGAGTCTACATGTCCTATCCACAGCTCCACCTCTAGCCCCACTTTCCCAGTGAAAGGGGGTACTCCCATCTAATGAAAAGCCTTCAACTAAGTGTCTGGTCGAGGCCCTCTATGCTCCTCTGTAGCCCGAGAAATCTCAGCTGCAGGTACCTGTACAGCTGGTACCTGAGTAACAGTGTGGGACCTCTCAGATGGTCCCTCCTGTCCTGGCAGATCCGGAGCACGCCTACCTGCCCTGGCGGCCTCCTCAACACGTCTGATATAAGCCTGAAACTCTGATCTATCCATAGAGACACGCTCAGAATCACCAGACTGGGCTCTCTATGGCCCCTGTCCCTCAGCTGCCCCGTTCCCAATCTCAGGAACGGCGCTCTCAGCAACCTCCTCATGTATCTCTCCCGCAGGTGAACCGTCAGCAGGAGTCCTACCCCGTCCTCTACCTAGAGGGGGTCTACCTCTACCTCGTCTTACTGCAGGTAAGGCTCTAGCCTGAACCATCTGCAGAAGACGTAAACCTATCTTAAAATGCTATATATATGCCATATGTATAGATATATCACAGATCAATCACAGCAGAATATCTATATATATCTATACTGTCGAGGTCTTCAGAGGGGTGATGGCTCCCGTACATGGTATCCCAAAACATTTGTACTCATTTCAAAACAAAAACTTTTTGAAAAGTCAGACCCTTTTTCGGGTTCTGTTTAGTTATCTATTCGACCTTTATTGCAGATCACTAGTGCCATTGTTGTCAACCTGGGCTCTGATACCACCTTTGTAACACCCCAAAACCGTATTACTCAGAGTGCTACTGTGCTAGGATCTCACAATGGATCCTGACCCTAGCCTGACAACAATCTCACTGATCTTACAACAAGGCACCAATAAATTAAAACAAAACATGAAACTGATATATATATATATATATATATATATATATATATATATATATATATATATATATATATATATATATATATATATATATAAGATAATACAATGTACCGCTGAGTACCAACAAAACCATATTATACATCAAAAGAACCCATAACCCCAATACCACCCTAGTGTACGGAGCCCTCAGCGGATCACCCCCTCTGAGTCACTCTACAGCTCTCCTATCCTGCAAAGTGTCTACAACACGGTATAAAACCGTTAGCTAACCATACACAAATATAGGAAGATGCTAGAGCACAAAAACACATCAGAAATCTTAACACATCATCATGCTTTCATACATTTACCCAGTTCATTATCTTTATTAAGTCCATCAATCAACTCGTATATAATATCCATATAAACATAGGTGACACGAGGAATATAAACCTCGCCTCTGGGTCCAATAACCAGCTAGAATGGTGCCTAGAACACTACCCCGTGTACCCTAAGGGAATGGGAAGTGTCCGAACCGTTTATCAGGTCTGACCTGCCTACAGAGAACCTCCCAGACTCCCAGCGGGATGAAAGGGCAAGTTATCACGGCCCTACAATGGGCAAGCAATATACCATAGGTCGGTGACCATCATAACACATGCTATAAACATATAACACACACCACTCATGCACAACATCCTATACAGGAATGGCAACTAAGTAAGTCCCACGGACTTACCTCAACCTCGTAGTCGTCTCACTAGATCAACCTCAACTCAGTCCACTCCAAACTGGAGGATAACACAGCTTATACAAGGCATACATAAATATATCACAATCCAATCACACAAAGGGTCACACCTAGACCCAAGGGATCCATAAGGGATCATATTTCAACTCGTAATCCTCAAAGCCATAACCGGCATAAACCATTCCGTACTCACTCTCATTCTAAACTCATACTCGTACCTAACATGCTATTACCGCTCAACTAGGAAAGGAAAGGATCTACCTAGCTTTAGGTAGACCCAGGATAAAGCGCAACTGCGTAACAAAGGGGCGCAGGGGCGGAGGCAAGCAACCGCGGCTGCGGCGGAACGTAGCCGCGGGGGCGGTGACAAGGGACTCTGGCAAACGCAGGCACGCCGCTGGCACGACGCGGGTGCTGTGACACGGTAACCGCGGGGGCGGTGACTTCTGGCCGCGGGGGCGGCGACAACGCAGAATGCAGTCTCGTGACTTCTCTTTAGCTCTTCCCGTGATCAGTCACATTCACTCTCTTCCAGATTCATACACAAGCATAAACATACACATATCAACATCACCCTATGTTCAATACATCTATTCCTAAGTTAAGGAAGGAAGAGCAAGGAAGAAGGAAGGATGAAGAAGGAAGGAGGAAGAAGCTTACCACTGCTAAAGGTCTAGGCAGGCAAAGGCATAAGCACACTCAGTTGGCTTCACAAACTCAGCAACCACAACCACAACCACACACAACTCTACCAACTCAAAAGTCAAACTCTTCTAAAACTCAAGAACAAGATCAAGGAAAGGCAAGGGAAGCAAGGAGGCAAGGAGAACGTGAAGAACTGAAGGTGAAGAGATGAGGAAACCCTTGATCAGCCAAGGAAAGAATAAGAGAAGGAAAGGGTAAAGCACGGGTCAAAGAGTCAACAAAACCGGCTGCAGCCGCCGGAAACCGCAAGGGCGGGTTTCCTGGCCGTAGGGGCGGAACGACAGGGGAGCCGCAGGGGCGGCCTCACAAACCCGCGGGGCGGCTAAGACCAAAACTCGCTCCCAAAACTAAGGCTCTTACAATATATTCTTTGCATAACCATCTCCACCATAATCATCTTGTGTGTTGGATTTTAAACAATAGCAACAAAAATCAACATGTTCATCTTCTCCAAACTACCCCAGTACTTATCACACTTTAACTTCATTTGAAAAGTCATATCATTACAATATCTGCACTGCTCGTCCACTTATTCAACACAGTAATGAGGTTACCAATGTAGAAGAAGACATTACTTACCAATGTAGAAGAAAACATTACTAACCGTCACATAAAATGAACCGGATACATCTTTAGTGAACTCATAAAACTCACCCAAAAACTTCACAAGTGTTTCAATTTTCTTCCACTCCTCACTAGTAATGGCCCCTAAACAACCATCATCACCTCCTCTTGGAGTATCAATCTGAACAAACACAGACTTGTATTTTAAAGCAACATCAAGCATCATGTATGTAGAATTCCATCTAGTAGCTACATCAAGGGATAACTTTTTTTTGCTTTCAACTTTCAACTTGTTAGCTTCTTCTTTAAACAAATGCAACCTAACGGGAGAATATCTTACATACCGGACAATGGATCTCACTTTCTCAACACAAGTCTTATGTAACTTCAACCCATCATTCACAATCAAGTTAGCAATGTGAGCTACACGTCTCATATGCAAGTTATGACCATTGTAAATGCATGATCCATTTGTAAAAATGGATTCTTTCAAGACAGCACACATCACATCATTAGAACTAGCATTATCAACAATGACAGTAAACAATTTCTCATCTAAACCCCATACCCTCAAACAATCCTCAACTCCTCTAGCAAGTGCTTCACCCCTATGACTAGTGATCTTACAGAAATTCAAAATCCTCTTGTGCAAATTTCAATCATTATCAATAAAATGAACAATAATAATCATATAGTTGATTCTCTGAATTGAAGTCCATGTGTCAGTGGTCAAGGTAACTCTTTGACAATTCTTCTTCAACAACCTATACAATGACACCTTTTCATTCAAGTATAACTGATAGTAATCTCTAGCAACAGTGTGACGGGAAGGTCTTTTAAAAGTACGACAAGTAGTAGCAACAAATCCTCTAAATCCACGTTTTTCCACTTGTCTAAAAGGCAACTCATCAACAATAATCATTTCACCTAAAGACTTCCTACATGCATCTTGACTTAACACCCAACTCTTAACCTTAGATTGTCCAATTTCAGCAACTTCTTGTACGACAATTTTAGATTGAGTACCTTTAGTTTTGTTAGCGGGATTCTCTACACATTTTCCAATATGACTGGTCAAATTTGACGTGCCATTGACCTTTGGATCAGCTACAAAGGTCTTCGAACAATAGATACACTCGGCTCTAATCTTGTCAATCTCGTCCAGGTATCTTCTGTAGTGGCCCCAATGCTTCCCTTTTCCTAATCTCCCCTTCTTTATATCGATGTAAGCTCTTTCAGGCACAACAACAATAGTCTTCTTCTTCTCAATCGTACTTTTAGTCTTAGTATTATCAACCGCCGGACCCGCTGGTAACACCAACACGTCTTCTCCCTCACCCTCATCATCCAAAGGAAGATAACATTTTGTTGAGCTTCCTGAAGACGATGAAGAACTTTGAGACCTTGGAGTTATAGGCTTCGGAGTTGGAGTTGGAGCTGGAGTTGGAGTTGACACCTTTTGAGACGACGATACTCGAATCCTCTTGGACTTTCTCTTTTGGATTTGAGAGGTCGACATCTATAAAACACAAAATGAACTCATTTAAGTTGAATCAACTCAAAATATTCATAACTTTTCAAAACAGAATGTTTATTCACATAACAAAAGGTTCAAGTGAACAACTTAGCAGAAAATGAACTCATTCAAGTATTTATTCACATAATAGTAAACACTAACAGTACACACTAAGGGCCCGTTTGGTTTAAACTCCGGAAACGGAAACGAAATGGAAACGAATCTAGTCCATACGTACACCCTTGTTCATGAAGTTGTTGGGAATCATTCCTTGTGGTTTGAACTAATTGTAGTAAAATTTGATTAGTTTTAATACCCTATAGGGTAACAAAGTAGGGAGAAGCAAGTGCATTTTGCATGAAACCAACCGGAATGATTCCATGAACAAAGTACATATGTGGACTAGATTCGTTTCCATTCCGTTTCCGTTTCCGAAGTTACAACCAAACAGGGGGTAATAGTAAACACTAAACAGTAAACAGTAGGTTAACATGATAAAACGATAAATTCATATTCATCAAATTGATGAATTTGATGAACATGAACAACAAGTTAACAAGTTAACATGAACAACAAACATTCAAGTGTTTCTTTCAACAAGTTTAACATGAACAGCAAGTTCAAATGATAAATTCATATTCATCAGATTGTTCAACTTTCAAGTGGATTCTTTCAACAAGTTATTGAAGTTAACATGAACAACACACATCACAACATATTCTGATATTCATATTCATCAAATTGATAAATTCAAAATGTTCAGCAAGTTAACATGAACAATCAGAACAAGTGAACAAGAACAACGATACTCTGCAACTCTGCTAGTCTCCTCCCAGTCGCAGACTCACAATCAATTTTTAAAATTTGAACTAAGGAGTGTGGAACAGAGGGGACTAGGGAGGGAAAAGATCAGAAGAATAGAAGATTACCTTTAGCCGGCTGAAGCCTGACAGCCGGAGTGGAGACTGGAATTGAGGAGTAAGGAACAGAGGAAGGTACCGCACGACGCCGGATGAAGCCTGAAACGAAGAGGGAAGATCAGAGGGTAGTGGGTACTAGGGATTAGGGAAGAATGGACAAGAGAAGTAGAGAACAAACCTGGCGGCCGGAGTGGAAGACTGGACTCACTAGAGGTTGCCGGGGCCCGGAGAGACTGGGAGAGTGGACGGAGTGGAGGACTGGAGGTTGCCGAATCGGTCCGATGTCGGGTATCGGTTATCGCGGTGTCTCCAATGTCGCGAGGTAAGGGAAGGGGACCGATGGGCGATGGGCGATGGGCGATGGTAACTTTTCGTAAAATTGTAAAACCTAACCCAATTTGCTAAACAGTAAAGTAAATCCCCGGCCGCAATTCTATTTTTCGGTTCAGAGTATTAGTACCGATGGTTTTCGGTTCGGTTTACCAACCGAACCGAAAACCGAAAAATTAAATTACATAAACCTATAGTAGCCGAACAGATTTTGTCGGTTTTCGGTTCGGTTCTACTCCGTTTTTTGTCGGTTTCGGTTCGGTTCAATCGAACCGACCGACTTATGCTCAGCCCTGCCTAGAAGGGAGGAGACGTCTCCTTCCCTTCCCTTCCCTTCTTTTTCAACCTCATTCTTTTACTTAGATTTACTCTATTTCAGATCACAATCACAATTCATTAACTTGGTCCCTCATATCGACCTTGGAATACTTATCCATACTATGATTGATCTATACAATGTGGGTTCGCTACAAATTGGGTATTTATTACGAGTTTTACAAATTTAAAGCATACCGTAGTTTTTACTAAACTATAAGTCTTTATCATTATTGATAAGGGTTTATAGGGGTATAAAAATAGCGAACAAATTTTTGGCGCCGTTGCCGGGGACTAAGAAAGATTAATTTGTTGTTTTTTATTTTTTTTATAGTGTAGGTCTTTCTTCTTACTTTTGATCTTGTTCTCTTTCTGTCTTTGCATTCTCCAAGTTTAACAAAATGGCTATGAGAAACCTTCGAGCAGAGAGAGATGAGACCTAGAGTATGAGATTTTCTTGGTGAGCTGACTAGGAGAAAGTGAGGAAAGCTTAGAGCAGATTCATTATTTAGAAGAGGAAATTATGTACCAGAGATATGAAGCAATACAACAACGGAAAGAACTTGAATCTCGGTACAAATACATTATGGACAGAGCTGGCATGATTTGTGAGAACTTAACTCCCAAGGAAGGACCTCAAGCGCTAAACCAATTGCAAAAATCGAGGGAGAAATCTGAAAGTATCTTAACTCCAAGGGAAGAGGTTCGACTAGAGGAAGAGCGCAACAAGGATGAAGAGCTGACAAAGGAGGACGAAGACTCAGAAATTCCCGTCCCAATCTCGCCCGAGATTCCATCTATCTCGGCCGAGATTTCACAGAAGAGAGTTGAATCTCGGCCCGAGATCCCAGAGCAGAAGAAAAATCTCGGCCTCCCTCACATTCATCTCGGCCGAGATTTCATCTAGTGCCGCCCGAGGTCTGTTGAAAGTTGTCTTGAAGTTCTCCATCCTACTTGTGTTGCACCCGAAAGCTGGAGGGCAGTACCAAAAGAACCTCCCAAGGTCAAATTGAAGCTTCTTTCTCATCAAGAGAAGTTTTCAAATAAGTATGGGGTAACCCACAAGACTATCTCATACCATCCTCCAATTCTGGGAAGAATGGAGATCTTCCATCAGGACGTGAAGAGAGTTCTCAAGAAGAAAATCTATGGGTCATGTGAAGAGTGGTTGCAAGGACTGGATGAGCAGTCCAAGGTTTTTGCTATAAGCTAAGGCAATCACAGAATTGGGTCTGGCTAGAGACCTTAAACCAAGCGCTTCTCGGGAGGCAACCCGAGGTAAGAGTCTTTCTCTTTCTTGCTTTTTTTTTTTGTTTTTGCTTTTTGCTTTTGCGTTTCTACGCATTTTGGCGTCTTTTGTCTTTTCAGGTTTTAGGTAATAAATAAAGAAGAGTTGCTTGAAGGAGTTTGCACAACCGCTTGTTCTCACTACCACTTTCACATAGTGTGTCATATCACTGATTTTTACATTGTGAGTATTCTTTTTCACTTCTATTTATTCTTCACATTGAGGACAATGTGAGTTCTAACTATGGGGTGGGATACTTGTAGTCTTTTAGCATGTTTCTTTTCATTGCATTGCATCTAGATAGTTTAAAATTTTCATGTCCACGTTTCCTTTCAACAAAAAAAAATATAAAAAATAAAAAATCATCTCGGCCCGAGATCAAAAATCTCGGCCGAGATTTCACGACAGTGGATAAATCTCGACCCAAGATAAAAAAAATCTCGGCCGAGATTTCAAAAATAAAAATAAAATAAAATAAAAAAATAAATTTTAAGTGCTTGTAGGAATGACATGACCCCTATGATGATATTGTGTAAATTAATTAGCCTTTATATACTATTTTGAGCTCAATTTGAATTATGGCATATTTGGGATTTGAATACTTTGCTTGAATTTTGTGTGAATTATGAAAATTGCTTTGTCTAGTTGGATTGAGTTTGGATAATTGAAGTTTCATGATAAGTTCTTATACATTGCATAGAGATGATTTAGGCAATTCGACTTCATTTTTCTTCTATCTTTATCATGCTTAGCCCCTCAAACACGAAATCCATTATCTACTATCCGGGAATTAGGAATGTTTAGTTTGAAGTTGTGTGCTTTCTTGGTGTTGTGAATTGTATGAAGTTTGAAGTATATGAAATATGAAGTGATGAAGAAAAGAAAAGCTTATAAGGGATTGTTGGCTATGAAAGATGAGTAACTCGGTACCATTCACATAGCCGAGTGTTTGTGCCTTGCCAAAGTCTGATTGGTTTTAAAAACATTCCCTTAGAGTTGATTTGGTTTGTGCATTTTGGTGTGAGGTACATGAAGGAAACTGAACACCAAGGTTTCGGCTATTGTGCACCAATGCCTTTCACTCAGGGAAAAAAAAAGTAAAAGAAAGAAAGAAAAGAAAAAGAAGAAAAAGAAAAAGAAAATTTATGCAAGGGTGGTGAATGTTGAGTTGAAAAGATGAAGTGTGTTGTTTCTTCTTCCCGGATTAGCACCACATGACCCAAAAGAACATCCTACCCTTATCACGTTTCTTGGTCATTATTTGTTAAGTCCTTTTGATCTATGTACACATGTATTTTACTTGGCAGGCTTAGACTTGACTTTCTCATGAATATTAGATGTAGTAATTTTGATGATGAACCTGAAATTTTTGTAAAGTATGATTATCCTTTTTATGCCTATTTCGTTTGAACTTAATTGAAATATATCTTTGGCTATGAAACTGCACTATTGAGGGT
The DNA here is from genome assembly GCA_002319775.1 of Fagopyrum tataricum. NCBI lineage: Eukaryota > Viridiplantae > Streptophyta > Magnoliopsida > Caryophyllales > Polygonaceae > Fagopyrum > Fagopyrum tataricum. Next base: position 24,976,627 of record CM008285.1, read on the forward strand.
GATCATCTTTAGAAGCACTACACGTTTTGTTTTTGTTTTGCATAGATATTCATGTTATCTTATCTTAGATTTACTTTTTGATTGGGGATAAGCAAAGATAAGTATGGGGTATTTTGATAACATGATTTATCGACCTGTTGTAGTCATGCATTATAGTTAGATTTTCCCTTTCCACATTCATGTTTTAGCCTTAGTTTGTGTCATTTATGCTTGTTTAATGTTACTTTGTAAGAATAGATGTCTACACACACTATTTGTGGCTTTGTAGGTAATTTTGCACATTATGGAGCTAAAACGACGTATTTGAGGATCAAGCCTCGAAGTGGATGCATTGGAGCAAGCATACGTGCACGGGAATGGGCTAGGAATCAAGCTAAAGGCATGGAGGGAACGACCAAAGAGCATCTTGGTCGAGATCCAGCCCGAGATTTCTTCCCTCAGCGTTATATTTTATTTGGAGACCTTTTCTTTTTTGGCGCATTATATTTTATTTGCGGGATTTTTCTTTTTTGGCCCATTGTCTTTTTAGCTAGATTTTTATTATAAAATGAAGCCTTGGATTTATTCCAAGGTGTGTTGGGTTATTCCCAGAGTTTACCCTAGAATGGAGGAGCCGTCTCCTTCCCTTCCCTTCCTTTCTTTTCCAACCTCATTCTTTTACTTAGATTTACTTTATTTTAGATCACAATCACAATTTATTTACTTGGTCCCTGAGATCGACCTTAGAATACTTATTCATACTGTGATTGATCGCTGCAAATTGGGTATTTATTACGAGTTTTACAAATTTAAGTCTTTATCATTATTGATAAAGGCTTATAGGGGTGTAAAAATAGTGAACACCAACTCTCCTTCTTCAATTCCAAATTCACCTTTTATTTCCCCATCTCTAATTCCAAATATAAATTCAGTTCCTGAAGTCATCCCTTCTGATAATATTCCTCCTCCACCTCTTCATCGTTCCACAAGATCTACCACCAAACCATCATACCTTGAAAACTTTATTTGCGCATACAGTTCCGCTTCTCCATCACCAGGTATTTTACTTGCTTCATTTTTACCCCCTTCACACTATGCTTTTCTTTCCTCTTTAACAGCGTATGATGAGCCAACATCCTACAAGAGGATGCTTTTGATCCAGCCTGGGTGAAAGCAATGAATACTGAATATACTGCTCTTTAACAGAATCACACATGGGATTTAGTTCCTCTTCCACATGGCAAAAAGGCCATTGGATGTAATTGGGTATACAAAGTGAAACTTAAGGTTGATGGCAGTCTAGAGAGATTCAAAGCTCGCCTTGTGGCCAAGGGCTTTACGCAAAAAGAAGCATTATAGCTATTGCTGCTTCTAAAAAAATGGGTTTTACATCAACTAGACGTAAACAACGCCTTTCTTCACGGACAGTTGTTTGAGGATGTATATATGAGGCTTCCTCTTGGGATTGACAATCCTCATTCTCTAGTTTGCAAACTTAGAAAGTCGCTATATGGTCTTAAACAGGCATCTCGCCAATGGTTTTATTGCCTCACTACTTCCCTTCAAACTCAAGGCTTTGTCCAGTCTAAAAATGACTATTCTTTGTTCATCAAGCGATGCTCATCTACGGTCACCATTGTTGCCATATACGTTGATGATCTGCTTGTCACTAGATCATGCCAATTGGAGATTAATCGGCTCAAACAATTTCTTGATACTACTTTCAGCATAAAGAATTTGGGAATTCTTCATTTTTCCTGGGTGTTGAGGTAGCTTATGTGCTTGCTGGGGTTGCTCTTACTCAATGCAAGTTTTCCCTTGAGTTACTTCAAGGAGCTAACTTACCTTCAGAAAAGCCCACGAGTACTCCATTGCCCTTATATCTCAAACTTCTTCCTGATTTTGGCATCCTTCTCTCTGATCCTACTGAATATCGTTGCTTAGTAGGAAAGTTAAATTTTCTCAGGAATAAACGTCTAGACCTTAGCTTTGCAGTTCAAACATTGAGCCAATTCATGCAAATACCTCATACTCTACACTTGGATGCCTTACAGTACACTATCTGGTATGTGCAAGGTACCATTGGTGATGGGAAACTTTTAAATGGCAGTATCTCTCCTAAACTTGTGGCTTATTCTGACTCTGACTGGGTAGCATGCCCGAGCACGAGACGATTGGTTGGTGATTATGTTATTGTAAGAGCCTTAGTCTTTAGGAGCTGAGCCAGGGTTAGCCGCCCTTGCGGGTCCAGAGGGCCGCCCCTGCCCAGGGAGCCCGCCCCTGCGGTTTTCTGCGGCTGCAGCCGGCATTGTTGACCGTTGGACCATGCTTTACTCTTCTCTTCCTCTTTAACCTTCGTCCTTTGCTTAAGATGAAGGGTTTCTTCATCATTCTACAACTTCTTACGATTTTCTTCTCTCCTCCTTCTCCTTTGATCTTGTTCTTGATTTTCCTTAGTTTGCAAGAGAAAGCTTGTGTGGTTTGATGATGTTGAACATGTTGTGTGTTGTTGCTGAGCTTGAGAGCCAGCTAAGGGTGTTGGGTTGACCATTCCTTCTTCTTAGGATCACAACAGTGGTAAGTTTCTTCTTTCTCTTCTCCTTTCTTTCTTTCCTTCTCTTTAGCTTAGGATTTCCACAAGATTGAATCTTGTGTTAGATCTTCTAGGTATGTATTGATGTTTGTATGTATATATATGTGTATGAATTGGATTGCTGGACGTTGAAGACGTTGATAGATACGTGAATAATTGAAGAGAAGTCGAGGATCACATTCTGCACTGTGAACCGCCCCTGCGTCGACAATGTCACCGCCCCTTCATGGGAGTGCCGCCGCCCCTGCGCCTCTTGTTTCTTCGCTCATGCGTCCTTTCTATCACGCAGGTGCGTCTTGTACAGGATCTACCTAGAGTAGTACAAATCTTTTCCTTTCCTAGTATGAGTGGGTTAGAGGCATGCTAGGTGTGTGTATGAGGATAGGATGATGATGAGTATGATATCGATATGTGCCGGTTATGGCTTTGAGGTTTATAGGTTGGATATGATCCTTATGGATCCCTTGGGTCTATGTGTGACCCCTTTGATTGATAGGAGATTAAATATCTCTTTATGCCTTGTTATAAGGTAGTGCTATTCTCTGGATTGGAGTTGATCGTTGTTGAGAGTATCTGAGGTTGAGGGAAGTCCGTAGGACTTACTTAGCTACCATCCTTATATCGGATGTTTGCATGAGTGGTGATTGTTATATGCTTAATAGCATGCGATGTTGATTACTACCGACCTACGGTTTAGTGACCGCCCATTGTAGTGGTTGTGACAATAGGCCCTTTCATCCCGCAGTGGAGTCTGTGAGGTTCTTTGTGGATATGCCAGATTTGGTATATGGGACGGGCACTCACCACTCCTTATGGTATACGGGAAGGTGCTCCTATACCACTCCAGCTGTCAATAGCACCCAGAGGCGAGGATTATATATACTCCTCGTGTCACATATATTCATATACATATATATACGATTTGAGTGTTGGACTTTATAAAGATAATTAACCGGGTAAATGTGTGACATCATGATTATGTGTTTATGATTCTATGACTTGTGTTTGTGCTTATGCATTATCTTATATATGAATGGTTAGCTAACGGTTATATACCGTGTTGTAGATGATTTGCAGGTTAGGAGAACTGTAGAGTGATCCAGATGGGGTGATCCGCCGAGGGCTCCGTACACTAGGATTGTACGTGGGATATGGGATGTTTTTGCTATGTACAGAAACATGTTTGGTTTGTACTCAGCGGTACTTTTGTATACCTTTTGATATATATATTACAGTTTGATGTTTTGGTTTTAATCTATTTGTGCGTTGTTGTAAGATCCAGTGAACTTGTTGTCAGGCTAGGGTCAGGATCCATTGTGTGATCCTAGCCTAGTAGCGCCCCGAGTCCTGTGGATTTGGGTTGTTACAAAGTTGTTATCACAGCCTTAGGTTGACAACAATGGCACTTGCAATCTGTGATAAAGGTCGAATAGATAAATAAACAGAACCTAAAAGGGGTCTGACTTTTCAAAAGATTTTTGGATGAGTACAAATATTTTGGGATAGTGTGTACGGAAAGCCATCACCCCTCTGAAGACCTCGACAGTATATATATATATATATATATATATATATATATATATTACCTTATGTGATGTTGTGATTGACTTTATATATATCTATACATATGGCATATATATATAGCCTTCTAAGTTAGGTGTATACCCTGCAGATGGTTCGGATTAGAGCCTTATATGCAGTCGGACGGGGTAGGGGTAGACCCCCTCTTTCTCTAGTAAGGGTAGGACTGAGCCAGATTCTCGCTGTGGATCCACCTGTAGCGGAGGAGGTTCATGAAGATGTTGTTGAGAGTGTCGTTCCTCAGACTGGGAACGGCATGGCTAGGAGACAAAGACCAAAGCGAGTCCAGTCAGATGACTCGGATCATGTATCGATAGGGGACCGGAGTTCGGGCGTACATTAGACGAGTGGAAGAGGCTACCAGAGCGGGTAGACGTGTCCCGGATCTGCCGGCACAGGAGGGATCATCTGGGAGATCCCATGGAGCTACTCAGGTTCCAATTGTACCGGCACGTGCTGCTGAGATTGCTGAGATTGCTCGAGTTCCAGAGGAGCATAGAGAGCCTCAACCAAATACTTGGTTGCAGGCATTTCATCAGATGGGAGTACCCCCTTTCTCTGGGAAGGTGGGGTTAGAGGTGGAGTTGTGGATTGGACATGTAGACTCAGCCATTAAGTCTATTAGAAGTCCAGCGGACCGACATATAGAGTTAGTGCAGACTCTATTCCGAGACTTGGCACAACACTGGTGGAGATCCGTGCGGGGTCAGGTTACTAGCTATGATCAGATGAGGAGTTTGATCAGAGAGCGTTTTTGCCCTGCCTCATTGAGGAAGGAGAAGCTGTGGAATTTTGTTGAGGCTGGCTTTGAGGATATACCAGTCTCTGAGGCAATCAGGAGATTTCAAGAGGAGTTGGCTTTGTTGGGTCCAGCTTCCTACGGATTAGCATGTATATCTCTTTTCCCGACGACTGAGGGATACCACCCGGACCTATATGGCGGGATTTCACTGTGAGTCCTTGATGGACTATCAGGATAGAGCTTCAGATTATGAGCGAGAGCGAGCTGGACAGAGGAGAGCTTCTCAAACCGAAGGGTCTGAGCAGAGACGGCGGATTGGGTAGACCAGTGGTACTGGTGGAGCTGCTAGTTTCGGGCGAGGCCATAGACACCAGAGTTACCCCTCATTTGCACCGGTTGCAGATAAGGGACGACAGTGCTTCAAATGTGGTGTTATGGACATATACGACCAGAGTGCACGAGGCCGTCAGTGACTTGCTACACTTGTGGCCGACCAGGTCACAAAGTTGTCTTTTGTAGACAGGGAGGAGCTTCATCACATCAGGGTTCTTCTCCTGCTAGTGTAGCAGAGGGTGGACAGAGACCACCTCAGCAACAGACACAGGGACAACAGAGAGTCCTAGATCGTCCTACTACTCAGGGATCTGCTCCTGGGTCTAGTAGAGTTAGAGGTCGTGGTGGGAGTACCACTGACACCAAAGGAGCACAGGGTAGAGTTTTTTAGTTGAGGAGTGTAGAGGAGCCAGTTGCACCGGCTGCTACAGGTACCATTCTGATTCATGCTTTACCTGTTAGAGTTTTGTTTGATACGGGTGCTACGCATTCATTTATATCTTATGCATGTGTTGAGCGTTTGAGTTTAGTTACGACTGAGGGGATACCCTTCAGTATAGGGTTACCCGATGGTAGTAGGGTCAGAGGTACCCGTGAGATACGTGATTGTCCCATTTGTGTAGGGACTCGTGTGTTACTTGTTGACTTCTTTGTTATGCCGTTGGTACATGAGGAAGTCATTTTGGGTATGGATTGGATGGATAGACATCATGCGGTATTAGATGTAGGTAGGAGGACCGTGACACTCTCTACCGAGTTAGGTCAGATAGAGGTTTTCCGAGGTTGGGACCTTGGGAAGTCAGGCATGGTGATCAGTGCGGTACGTGCAGCGAGATTGATTGCACAGGGTTGTGAGGCCTTCTGGTGTTATGCCATGAAGGATGGGAATAGTCCAGCGTTAGAGGATATTCCAATGGTCTGTGAGTTTACAAATGTGTTTGCTGAGCCGTCCAGTTTGCCGCCTCAGAGGAGCGTGGACTTTGACATTGAGTTAGAGCCTGGTACGAGACCGATCTCGAAGGCCCCATATCGTATGGAGCTTGTCGAGATGTTGGAGCTGAAGAAGCAACTCAAGGAGTTGGTTGAGAAGGGCTTTATCCGCCTTAGTGTATCCCCATTGGGAGCACCTGTCCTCTTCGTGCGGAAGAAGGACGGATCGTTGAGACTGTGTATTGATTACAGAGAGCTGAACAAGGTGACCATCAAGAACAAGTATCCATTGCCCCGTATTGACGACCTGCTATATCAGCTTCAGGGAGCGACAATGTTCTCCAGGATTGACCTGCACTCAGGGTATCACCAGCTGAGGGTGAGAGAGCATGATGTGCACAAGACGGCATTTCGGACCCGATATGGACACTACGAGTTTGTAGTGATTCCATTTGGGCTTATGAATGCCCCAACAGTCTTCATGGAGTTGATGAACAGTATATTCATCGACTTCCTGGATCAGTTTGTGGTAGTCTTCATAGATGATATTCTGGTGTACTCTCGCAGCAGAGAGGAACATGCAGGACAGTTGAGGACTGTGTTACGAGTTCTACGAGATAGAGAACTTTATGCTAAGTTCTCTAAGTGCAAGTTCTGGATGCCAAAGGTAGCATTCCTGGGTCATATTGTTTCCACCAAGGGGATCAAGGTTGATCCGGCGAAGATTGAGTCAGTGGCAGCATGGACAACACCGACGAACGTCAAGGAAGTACGTAGCTTTCTTGGCCTAGCCGGCTATTACCGATGCTTTGTGGAGGGATTATCTATGATTGCCCATCCACTTATGAGTTTGTTGAGGAAGACCACCAAGTTTGTATGGTCTGAGCAATGTATGCATAGTTTTGAGGAGCTGAAGAGACGTCTGACTTCCGCTCCTATCTTAGCACAGCCGGAGGGGACAGATGATTTTGTGGTTTACAGTGATGCATCCAAGCTAGGCTTGGGATGTGTGTTGATGCAGCGAGGCAGAGTAATTGCATATGCGTCCAGACAGCTGAAGATGTATGAGGAGAACTATCCGACTCATGATCTGGAGTTGGCAGCGGTAGTTCATGCCCTTAAGATCTAGAGACATTACCTGTATGGTGCTACATGTCAGATCTTTACAGACCACAAGAGTCTGAAGTATATTTTCACGCAGCGGGAATTGAATAACCGCCAGCGTAGGTGGCTTGAGTTGATCAAGGACTTTGATCTGGAGATTCTGTATCATCCGGGGAAGGCGAACGTTGTCGCTGACGCCCTGAGCAGGAAGACGCCTCGAGAGAAGGCGATTGCGAGACTAAAGTTCAGCCTCAATTACAGAGAGATCTGATTTGGCTAGAGTTGGACATCTAGTTTCCTGATGAGGATGCTCAATTGAATACCTTAGAAGTTCTCCCTGATCTGTTGAGTGAGATCTAACAGAAGCAAGGGACCTGCCCGACCTTGATGAGGATCCGAGAGAGGATGTCCCGTGATGAGGCACCACAGTTCTCCATAGGAGCAGATGGAGTGATGAGCACCGCGGTCGCGGCTGTGTACCCGCTGATGCGGAGTTGCGACAGAGGATATTACAGGAGGCTCATTGTACGCCTTACTCAGTGCACCCAGGTACGAGTAAGATGTACCAGGATGTGAGACGCTCATATTGGTGGGGAAGGCTGAAGCCCGACGTGGCTAGATTTGTGGCACAGTGTGAGACCTATCAGCAAGTCAAGATCGAGCATTTTAGACCTGGAGGTGAGCTCCATCCACTGCCTATACCGTAGAGGAAGTGGGAGGACGTCACCATGGATTTTGTGACTAGTTTGAGGTCGAGCAGGAGTTTTGATGCCATTTGGGTTGTAGTAGACAGATTGACGAAGACTACACATTTTATCCTATTCGGGAAACGTGGCCAGTGAGTAGATTGGATGAGGAGTACACTAGACAGATAGTGAGACTCCATGGTGTACCGAAGACGATCGTCTCAGACAAAGATGGGCGATTTACCTCGAGGTTTTGGCAGCAGATTCAGACTGCTCAGGGGACGAGTTTTTACTTCACGACTGCATTCCATCCTCATACAGATGGACAGTCAGAGAGGACCATTCAGACATTGGAGGATATGCTGTGAGCTAGTTGAGTTCTCTTACAACAACATCTGGCATGCATCGATTGGGATGGCCCCATATGAGGCATTGTATGGACAGAGATGTCGCACGCCGTTATGTTGGAATGAGCCTAGCAGTCTTAGTGGTTTGACACCTGATCAGGTTCAGGATGATGTTGCTCGTGTAGCATTGATTAGAGAGAGAGGATGCTGACTGCACAGAGTCGTCAGAAGTCATATGCAGACAGGAGGCATAGACCTTTAGAGTTCAGAGTAGGAGCTCATGTGTGCCTGAGAGTGTCTCCGACACGAGGTGTTAGACGATTTGGCATTAAGGGGAAGTTGAGCCCCCGATATGTCGGACCGTTCGAGATTCTGGATCGAGTTGGGCGTGCAGCATACAGATTAGCCTTGCCCCCGAGATTAGAGGGTGTTCACCCTGTGTTTCACGTGTCTTAGCTGAGGGAGTACATACCAGATCCGAGACACATTGTGAGTTATGATGATTTAGTAGTCGACCCGGACCACACCGTTGAGCACCCGATTGCAGTCCTAGAACGAGGTATGAGACGCTTGTGTTCGAAGGACATTCCTATGTTGAGGATACAGTGGTCGAGACGAGGACCTGATGAGGCTACATGGGAGACTGAGGATAGTATTCAGAGGAACTATCCAGAGTTCTACGCCGAGATAGATGTACCTGTAGGATCGACGAGTAGATCTTAGTGCTATCTTGGTGAGTGTTTTGATTATGTGCTTATGTGTTATGATGTGTTTATTTTCGTGCTAGTTATGATGTGGTATATGATCTTATTAGATCTTGATGTGCTAGCGCAATTAATGATTATAGCTGGAGATGGTTCTTTCCTCCATGCTATTGAGTTACGATTAGGGTTTAGCTGGAGATGGTTATTCCTCCGTACTGTTATTGGTGGACATAGTTTCGCTGGAGATGTTTTTCCTCCATACCCTTATGTTATGCGTATGATACGGCTAGAGATGGTTTTCCTCTATGCCCTTGTGATGTGATGATGATACGGCTAGAGATGGTTTTCCTCTATGCCCTTGTGATGTGATGATGAAACGGCTAGAGATGATTTTCCTCTATGCCTTGGATAGTATAGTAATCTTGTTGCTGAAGATGATGATTTTCTCCATGCCTGTGTTTGAGGTTATTGAGTGATATAGGTTGATACCTTATGAGCGGAGATGTGATATCTCCGATAAAGAGAGTTATACCTCGGCATATGGGTCCGAGAGGATTTGGGATTTCACAAGTTTCGGGACGAAACTAGTTTTTAGGGGGGTGAGATGTAAGAGCCTTAGTCTTTAGGAGCTGAGCTAGGGTTAGCCGCCCCTGCGGGTCCTGAGGACCGCCCCTGCGTGAAGTTCTGTGTTCCGCCCCTAAGGCTCAGGGAGCCCGCCCCTGCGGTTTCCTACGGCTACAGCCGGCATTGTTGAACGTTGGACCATGTTTTACTCTTCTCTTCCTCTTTAACCTTCGTCTTTGCTTAAGATGAAGGGTTTCTTCATCATTCTCCAGCTGCTCACAATTTTCTTCTCTCCTCCTTCTCATTTGATCTTGTTCTTGATTTTCCTTAGTTTGCAAGAGAAAGCTTGTGTGGTTGGATGATGTTGAACATGTTGTGTGTTGTTGCTGAGCTTGAGAGCTAACTGAGGGTGTTGGGTTGACAATTCCTTCTGCTTAGGATCACAATAGTGGTAAGTTTCTTCTTTCTCTTCTCCTTTCTTTCTTTCCTTCCTTTCCTTCTCTTTAGCTTAAGATTTCCACAAGAATGAATCTTGTGTTAGATCTTCTAGGTATGTATTGATGTTTGTATGTATATATGTGTATGAATTGGATTGATGGACGTTGAAGACGTTGATAGATACGTGAATAATTGAAGAGAAGTCGGGGATCACATTCTGCACTGTGAACCACCCCTGCGCCCCAGCGTCGCCGCCCCTGCGTGGGAGCGCCGTTGCGTCTGCGCCTCCCGTTGCTTCGCCCCTGCGTCCTTTCTATCACATAAGTGCGTCTTGTACAGGATCTACCTAGAGTAGTATACATCCTTTCCTTTCCTAGTATGAGTGGGTTAGAGGCATGCTAGGTGTGTGTATGAGGATAGGATGATGATGAGTATGATATCGATATGTGTCGGTTATGGCTTTGAGGTTTATAGATTGGATATGATCCTTATGGATCCCTTGGGTCTAGGTGTGACCCCTTTGATTGATAGGAGATTTGATATCTCTTTATGCCTTGTTATTAGGCAATGTCGTTATCTGGATTGGAGTTGATCGTGGTTGAGAGTATCTGAGGTTGAGGTAATTCCGTAGGACTTACTTAGCTACCATCCATATATCGGATGTTTGCATGAGTGGTGATTGTTATATGCTTGATATCATGCGATGTTGATTACCACCGACCTACGGTTTAGTGACCGCCCATTGTAGTGGTTGTGACAACAGGCCCTTTCATCCCGCAGTGGAGTTTGTGAGGTTCTCTGTGGATAGGCCAGACCTGGTATACGGGACGGGCACTCACCACTCCTTATGGTATACGGGAAGGTGCTCCTATACCACTCCAGCTGGCAATAGAATCCAGAGGCGAAGATTATATATACTCCTCGTGTCACATATATTCATATATATATATATATACTATTTGAGTGTTGGACTTTATAAAGATAATTAACCGGGTAAATGTGTGACAACATGATTATGTTTTTATGATTCTATGACTTGTGTTTGTGCTTATGCATTATCTTATATGAATGGTTAGCTAACGGTTATATACCGTGTTGTAGATGCTTTGCAGGTTAGGAGAACTGCAGAGTGATCCAGATGGGGTGATCCGCCGAGGGCTCCGTACTCTAGGATTGTACGTGGGATATGGGATGTTTTTGCTATGTATAGATACATGTTTGGTTTGTACTCAGCGGTACTTTTGTATACCTTTTGATATATATATTACAGTTTGATGTTTTGGTTTTAATCTATCTGTGCCTTGTTGTAAGATCTAGTGAACTTGTTGTCAGGCTAGGGTCAGGATCCATTGTGTGATCCTAGCCCAGTAGCGCCCCGAGTCCCGGGGATTTGGGGTGTTACAGTTATTATGCTTGGTGATTCTCCCATAACCTGGAAATCCAAGAAACAAAGCATAGTTTCTCGAAGTTCTGCTGAGGCAGAATATAAGGCTCTTGCTCATGTGGCGGCCGAGATTACATGGTTGGTTCGTTTGCTTCAGGAACTTGCAACCACCACAACCAGTTGAATTATTCTGTGATAACAGCTCTACAATACAAATTGGTTCTAACCCCGTTTTCCATAAGCGTACTAAACATATCGAGATAGATTGTCACTTTACTCGTGACAAAGTCATGGAGGGTTTACTTGAGCTACGACACGTGCCTACCAAAGAACAACTTGTTGATGTATTAACCAAAGTATTGCCTTCTGCTCATCAAAATCATCTGTTGTCCAAGCTTGGCATGATCAATCCTGCCAGCTTGCACGGGGGGGGGGGGGTGGGGGTCTTGTCTAATAGAGCCATGTACAACTAAGCATTGTAATAATGAGAGTTGATTACATCCACACAGTCATAACAAAAAGTTTGTTATGAGTACCAGAACATTGTATAAATACATCTAAACATCAACATAATATGCAAGGTTTTTCAGTTACATTCATCTTCACTGATTCGTTCATTTTTCCCCTCTCTCTCTCTCTCTCCTTCATATCGATCTTCATATTGTAACACATGCCCAATGGCCTTCCCTTCCGGCGAATCTCCAGCTTCCTCTTGTCGAATTGACTGCTGTCATGCTCCATCGACATATCCCGCCGGCCACAATGGAGGAAGAAAATACAAACTAGAGTTTTCTACCTTTAAGTTTAGAGTAAATTACACAAAACCACCTCTTATATACCACCATTTTCAATTAACCACCTCTTATAAAAAATAAATAAATAAATAACCACCTATTATTGTAAATATTTACAAATCACCACCCATCTAAACATCTGTTAACTTTTCCGTCATATGGACCCACCTAAATTGTTTTATTTACTTTTATAAACTAAAGAAATATATACATTAGATTTTGGGAGATGAACTTGAAGAACGAGGCTCATCCTTCACAGTAGAACATGGTTCTTATAAAGTGGCAGTAATACACAGGGCATTTTGAAATCAGTCTATCCATCCATAAAAAACCTTTATCATTTCATACTTGTTGCAATGAAAATGGCTAAGAAGGATTTTGACAAGCAGTAGAAGAATAGCGGAGTTATGAATTGGTAAGCAAGTCCAACTTCACTAAATGGAACCATGAGCAATTTTGACACCTCAGTTATCTTTTCTTAAGCAATTAAGCATTTTCCAAACCCTGAATCTTTGCTTAAGCAATTAAGCATTTCCCAAACCTTGATGACCCATGTGGCATTGAGAAGAAAAATAAAAGTCTAAGTACCAATATACAACAAGTCCAAATTAAAGAACAACACAGATGATGACTACCAAACAGCTAATAGCATCCTACAATTAAGTGTTTATCCTAGTTTAAGTCTAACTAAACTAGTTGGATCAGAACCAAACATGCAATGAAAGATGGATTTATCTTCGATAAAGTACACCAACAAATACTCCAAATGTAACGTATCCCAAACCATGTCTATCTATGAAATTACTGATAGGAAAGAGAAAAAAAACATTGATGAACCGTGTTGAAAGAGGAAAAATTGATGCCAATTTCGATTGAGAGGCAAAAACTGCCAATTTGGATTGAGGGGAAAATCAAAACAATTTCGATTGAGAAAATGTTAATGGAAGTCAAATCCAAAATAATGTAAAAGCATTGATTCCGAAACTTAAACGAGGAAGAATTGATGTCAATTTGTTTAAACCGGTCGCCCGCCGATCTTCAACGGGCTAAGGTTTCGATGGAGTCGCTGATCTACCAAATTTAGAAGAGGATAGACTCATTCTTCATCGATTGTTGTAGCATTGCTTGACCGTGAACGAGGAATGATATTGATAGACAATGAAGGATAACGGAGAATTGATGACGCTCGATCTTTATTCATTCTACATAGATTGCCAGATTTAGGTTCAGATTCTTTTTTTTTAATATAAGGTAAGCAAATTTAGGTTCAAATTAATTTAAAAAGAAAAAAATCCTAATTTAAAGTCTATTTTTATTTAATAAAAGAAAATAAAACAAATTTAGGTGGGTCCATAAAACGGAAAAGTTAACGGATGTTTAGGTGGGTGGTTATTTGTAAATATTTTATAATAATAGGTGATTATTTGACAAAAATTTTTTATAAGAGGTGGTTAATTGAAAAAGGTGGTATATAAGAGGTGGTTTTCTGTAATTTACTCTTAAGTTTAATTACAAAAAAATTCCCCATATTTTTATTTATATTCATGGCCCAAACTTTTAAAGCTTACAAATATTTGGTAATTACGAATAAAATCGGGCAATTATCTCCAATAGTAATTACACTACAAATTTTTTGTATTAAAAAATGATTATTAATATTGTTATCAACATTGTATATTAACATTGTGCATTAATGTCTATTGATTATTAATATTGTGTATTAACATTGTATATTAACAGTATGTATTAAAATCGTGTATTAGAGGTGAGCAAGAAAAATCCTATGCCCCTAATCTAATATGTGAATCCGAAGATCTGATCCGGAAAAATCCGAATCCGAAAATATCAGGTAGTTGGTCATCCGAGTCCAATCCGGGAATATTTTCGGATCATCGGATCAAATACTAATCGAGGTTTTGAGAAGAAAAAAAAAAGTCGGATAGGATATATCCGACTAGTCTATTAATAAATAAACGGATTGGATATTCCATCCGGATAAAAGTGTCGAATATTCGGGTACTCTCGGATTGGACTTTTATAAAAATATCGGATGGAATATCCGTAAATGCTCACCCCTAGTGTATTACCTTGTGTTGTGTATTAGCATTATATAGTAAGTATAAGTTTGAATATAACATCTAACAAAATATTGAAGTTCATTTAGTCAAGCTGATAAAAGGGTGAGATGGTGACCTTGTCAGCCAGGTTTGAAACTCCCGTATTACAAGAATTGTATTTTCTACCTTGTCAGCAATAGTTCGGCTAACTCTCTTCGTACCAATACAAAAAAATACGACTAGTGTATATTTTGTTCACCAATATAAAAAAAAAAAAAAAAAAAAGTATACTTACCAAAATCATCTATTAATACATTCTCTTATTGATAAACAAATCAATTCCATATTCAAATAAATGTTTAAAAGAAAGAAATACAGATTAACAAAGTGGTAACAAACAGGTAATGTGCGTGATTGTTATCCCTTAATATCTTCTCCTTGTTGATCCCAAAGCTATTTAGCCAGACATTTATGTTACAAAAGTATAAGCCTTTCATTTTGCTCAATTTGAAAGCAGCTTGGAGACGAACGGGATTGATCATCCAAATCCCGGGTTGCTCGTGCTACTAACTGCGGTGTTGTTCGTTCTGCTAATGGTTCATCCAAATACCGAGCATTGAGAAACCGATCCATCTGGACAACTTGGAGACGAGTTACGCGTCCCAACAACCGAGTCGAGATGAAAAAGCGAATTGAGGAGCTTTGAAGTTTAGCACTTTTCTTTTGTTTGGTACAATCAACCCCATATGATCCATTCTCACGAAAAATCAACAAAACCAATGGTCAATTTGTATGTAGGTCGGAATCTTAAACCAGGTAGTTGCACTTGGATTTATCAATCAGGTTACCATGTTTTTCCAATTTTAAAATTCAGATCTCTAATCCAATCATACCAACTCATTCTTACGACATTTTATTTAATCACAGTCACAAAAAAAACAAAAAATAAACTGTCCCTGCTAGTTGCAACTACAAGTCACCAACAAACGAACACATAATGCACACCTTCATACACAAAGCTAAAATCACGAGACAGCCTATTAGACTATATTTCGACAACCCATCCCTTGTTGTCTTGAATCACACCATTCTGTATCCCCACGAGCATCGAACGAACCTCATTGCACACCGACTTGTCCCCCGTCTCATACTCAACCCTGCTCATTTTATCACAAAATTAAAATCATAGTTTGTTTTAGTTAGAACTGAATACAGCGGAAGGGTATGTTGATTTTCACCTCTTCCCAGCATACGTTATGCTGCCTACAGGAGCAACAACCACAGCAGTTCCAGTACAGAACACTTGATCCGCTTTCATCAGCTCCTCGGCCGATATCAAACGCTCTTCCACCTGATACAGAGTTTCTAGTTCGTAAGATTTTTTTTAAAATATCAGGAATCACATTGTCAGACACTTCTGCTTCACCTTGTAACCGAGATCTCGACCAAGCTCTGCAATGCTTTTACGTGTGATACCCGGAAGAATCGTCCCGTTTGTTGCAGGAGTCGAGATCACGTCATCCTGCGGTACATGCTCCACATTCTTATATCATTTCTCATACAATAGTTTGTGTATTTTCAGTAAAAATTTCGGATTCACCTTTTAACCAAATAATTTAGGTACATCCCAACAAGTGTATTATTGAATTTACCTTGACTAAGAAAATGTTACATGAAGAAGCCTCCTCGACGTACTTTCCATTCACTGAATCGAGATACAGTACATCAGAGAATCCCTTGCTCTTTGCTATTGTAAGTGGCTTTAAAGCCTACAAGAGTAAAATATATGAGCATAACTAAATACATCATAAGAAAAAAAATATGTATATGGAAGCAAATGCGTAGATTTGAAAGGGATTGCTCACTGGGCCATAATTACTAATAGTTTTGACACCTCCAGTACCGCCACGAGAAGCACGGTCAAATTCATTCTCAACCAACAAGTTCAAAGGAGCTGATCCCTCCTGATAAACAAGTAGTTGTCAGCTTGCAATTTTGGAGTGTGTATTCAGGAGCAATTTTATGCAGAGAATGGAGACAAGGCTTGCCTTAAAGTAGTTACGAACAGGGGAGGCGTAAACAAGAAATGTGTATTCAGGAGCCGGAGCCAAACCAAGAATAGGGCCCGTTCCCAGCAGTAGAGGTCTCATGTAGAGAGACCCTTTCCCATGAGGAGGAATCTGCATATATATGTGCACTACTCATTTTTTATAGGTTTCTTCAGTAAGATAACCAAATCAAAATATTGGTTTAGTGTATATACCCATCGTTTGTTGGCAAGAGCCGTCTTCTTTACAGCATCGACAAATTGTTCAACTGAAGGGGATGGCATGCACATTCTTTCAGCACCCATCTTCATTCGCATGGCATTATGGTCAGGACGAAAGAGCACAATTCGTCCATCTTCGGTTCTATATGCCTTCATTCCCTCAAAAAGGCCCTATTTATCATTAACACTTTAGCAACATCATACTTTCTATATTTGTTCATTGATAATGATGAATTTAGGATTGACCTGGCCATAGTTTAAAACACCAGCTGCAGGATTTAGCTGAATGGTTCCATAGCGACAAAGCTCGCCCTCACCGAAACTCGTATCTTGGGAACATTTCATGGTGTACATGAAATCGGTTTGTACAAGGCCAAACCCGAGATTCTCCCACTCTACATCTGCACATTCTTCGTCACTACAAACACAAGGGTGGATTAGTGAAGGGTCTATAGGAAATTCTTGGGAAGCAATTCAAAGCATTATAGCTGGTTACCTCTGAAGGGGAAATTCTATTGGTTGTTGAAGAGCAGAAGCAGCTTGGGATGTCAGGAAACGACGATCTACAACCTGAACATAGGATAAACATGAGCAATGAATTCCCTGAGGCACTGATTAGTAATTTAGCATCCATTTTAACAACTTTACAAGCATTGAAAACTCAACATTTTTTAACACAAGGGGACCGCTTCATCTGCATCATTTCAGGATTTTGATTTATGTAAAAATCAGAGCTGAGAAATGAGAAATTCAAATTTGTATAAGATTCAACTACACTAGTGAGTGCTCAGCATATATGTTGCATTTAGACCTAATCGACCAATTGATCCAAAATTGGGAGATTATGACAAGCTAAATAGAACCCAAATCCCCTACTTGTATTATAAATTTGATGTCTGAGCCTTTGAGGAGTAAATATATTGAACAAACAAGCCTATTAGGCTGACACTTGCCGCAGCATGCAGTAACTGAATGCCAAGCCTCTTCTGTCGGAAATAAAATGGATGCAGAAAATGATTATCCAAGATCAAATCCAACTACGATCCATAGAAATTTTCATAAATTATTGACTCAAGAGAAATAAAAAAAAAACTCATTGAACAGTGTTTGACTCAATATCATTCAAGAAAGGCGGAGAAGACGAACCTTGAAAGCGGAAGATGCAAATTTGAAGAAAGAAAAGAAATTAGTTGGGGAAATGGCCTTCCTCATCATATTCGCTCAAATCAATGGAGGAAAAAAGAAAGGGAGATGTAGAGTTTTGTTTCAGAAAAATGGGTTTGTGCGGAACTGTGGGGGAGGACGAAACCTGAGTGTCAGTCAGAGTCTCAGACATAGAGAGCAACATGGCAGCGCCACAAGGCACCAATTAATAAGGTACATAGATCAATAAAATAGTATATTTATTTTATATTTTAATTCCGTTTGTCGTAAATCATTCTGAATATTTTGAAAATATTCTACTATTCGATAAAATCTGATGTGCTAACATTAAAATTGCTACAATATTTGGAAAGCGCAGTATATTATTTGTTTATCTTACGTATTAGAAAATGTGATTTTGAGTAATAAATACTTATGAAATCTCACCTGTGTATACAACATAATCTATTGTCGCATATCACGATATATTCTCTTGTTCGCCCTGTCTGGATATGTATATGGAGAAAGATTTGGAAGTACTACGTCAAAATATATACTGTATTAATTAGTTATTTTAATGTTTCGACAGGGATGGTGGGAACACAACAAGTGTTGCATGCCAACATAGATATATGTGTTCCCTCCAAAGAAAATATTGATATGTGTGTGCGCTTCGGAATAAGTCAAAGTCGAAATATTTTAGTTGGATTTTCTGCTAAATTTGAATGAAGACGCAAAGGGTCTTCCTGTCAAAATTCAAAGGGTGAATTTGATACGTAAAACACTGTTATAAATTTAGTAGATGTTTTTTCATTGGAAATTTAAAGATAAAATTATCCTTTATACAAAATATTGATTGTCCAAATCATGATAGTACAGTATTAATAATTGTCATTAATATGATATAATTTTAATATAAAAGGTCAAATATTGAGATAATCACTTAATTTCAACAACGGAAACTTTAATATTTTACAAGAATCGTTCAGATCGAAGAAATATGCACAAATATTCAATTTTCTCTTCCTTTTTGTAACCGAAACTTTTAATATGCAGAATATGAAATTCACTATTTAAATCAAATCTCATGTAAACTATATTCTACGATATGAAATTTACTAGACCGTCCTTTTTAATTTTTTTGAAACGTTTCAGGTACAAGAATTGTTCAGATTCACTAAACCATTTTTTTAGTTTATATATGAGTTTAAGCCTTCCAAGTACAAGAAATAGTTAAATTACTCGGGCACATATTAAGATGCAACAAATGTGTACAAGGAAAATTTAAATTATTTATACAAGAAATATTAAAAATTCGTGTTACAATACTTGTTACAAAGAAAAAAATATATATAGTTACTTGTAAACGATTGATAGTAGGGTCGAAGGAATAACTAACTAGAGTTTGAACTCCGTAATTACATTAGTTTATTAACTTTGCATATCATGTAAAAGATACACCACAACTCTTTACAAGAAAAATATATATCCTACAAGAAATTGATTGTTCGATTAGGGATGACAATCACACCCGCATCCGATGGGTGCCCGAAAACCCGCCCCGAAAAACGGGTTTAAAAACATTACATGCGGGTGAAACTCTAGTGTGGTGATTGACGGGCGGGTAGGATACGGGTGAACATTTCAGGACCCATCACCCGATCCACCACACGTACCCATCACCCGCGCTCATCACCCATTTTATTATAACTATTTTTATATTTTAATGGCATATAAGACTTTGTCAACACTACAAATTTCCCTGTCCCGGGAATTCTATGGAAATATTTTTTTTTTTACATACACAAATATTATTATTAAAGATGACGAGTCAAATAGAGTGTGTTCATAATCTTTGTTATTTGGATAGGAATAATGGGGTTACTACCGCCCAAATCAAGAAATAAATATAAATGAAAATAGCGTTATGGAATTGTCGGGGAATGCGTAAGAAAAACTTCTGGACTAACTTAAATATTATATGTAAAAATGAATGTATACAAGTCCTGATCTTGGCAGAAACAAAGACAAGTTCCGAACCTGGTGAGTCATTATGAAAAAGCGCATGTTTCGACAAAATTCTTTTCATACCAGCAGTTGGTTTCTCGGGAGGCCTATGCATGCTATGGAAGGAGTATCAACTTAGACAAGAAAAGATTAAGGTCACCGGAACCCATAGTAGGTACATCCTACTTAACCATAAAAAACATAAACTCGGCTTTTGAAACAAGGATCTTCGGGATCTATGCACCGCGTAACGAACAAAACAAAAACGAATTTTGGTCACAATTTACTACGGAATTTAGATCCTCAACGAAACCGACGATAGTCATGGGAGACTACAATGAAATAAGGGTACCCTCCGATAAAAAGGGAGGAGCTCCCATTGCAAATAATAAATTTGACAAACTGCAAGACATAACTGATCAATGTGGACTCATCGACCTTCCGATTAAAGGAAATGAATATACGTGGAAAAAAGGAAGGAAGGAGATGATAATACGTATGAAAAACTGGATAGAACAATGACAATTATTGAAGTCCTACAAGAGTACCCGAGTATACATACAAGAAATCACGTTTTTACTACGTCGGATCATTGCATGATTTCGGTTAATCTTCAAAATCAACAAATAACATATAGAAACAAGTCTTTCCGTTTTGAATCTATGTGGATGCAAATGCAAGACTGCGAATACCTAATCAGACAAACGTGAAGAACTCAATTCCTTGGAACACACATGTTCAATCTTGTGAAAAAAACTAACCTCCTCAAACAAAAATTGAAAGATTGGAGCCGCGTGAAATTCGGCAATATCAATACGCAATTAAAGTCTGTCGATGAACAAATAGAAGACCTCCAAATGAAATTACACTCCTCTTTTAATCAACAACTAAATGATAAAATTATTAGGTTATGCAAGAAAAGAGAGTGCATACTCATACCAACGTAAGTATTGGATGCAGCGAGCAAAAACAGCGAACCTGCAGCTAGGGGAGAAAAACACGAGTTTACACCATAGGAAAGCTATTGGAAGAAGGAATAAAAAGATGACTTCAAATATAACAAGAAACTAGTATACTACCCGCACCTTGTGCGGGATTGCGTTTTAAATTTATCTCCATAAGAAATTTTATAATGCGTTAAATGTAAGGTTCAAAATACAACAATAAAATATTTAATTGTGTAATAGTAAGTTTGAATACAAATATTATTTATAGCATTTATGTTAGGATTCTTATAGCATCAATTTTTAAATTTAATATCAAATTTATTCGATTTAAATCCATATATATAAAGGTCAAGAATCAAAATCTTAAAATAATAAAATTAAATTCTTTATATATATATATATACTAAGAGTATATGTTAAAAGATCAATTTATTAATATTTTTGCCATAAAAAGTAAGTAGACGTAATACAAGAATTTAATTTTTTATTTTATTTTATAATGCTTAATTTATAATTTAGAAAAAACGTATGTATGAATTTTTATAATATATTTCCTATAAAAATTAAAAGTATATGAATCATAGATCCTTAACAAAATCAAATTCTTGTTCAATATACAATTGATATTTTTTTTAAGTATTTTTATATTACAATTGTTTTTTTTTTATAAAAAAAAGGGACGATGACATACAATATAAAAAAGTTACGGCGATTTTGTTTTTATACAATTTAAATAAATTTTGAATAATAAAGTTAAATCATCGAGTTTCTTTAAAAAAATAACTTTAAAAAAAGATTTATATAATAATTGATTTCATATAAATATACATAATTGTATAAATTACATGTGAAATCCAGATATCTAAGTTAAAAAATCTAAATAGAGTAACTATTATGGCCAATAGAAGTATTGGTCAATGTAGTCTTTTTTTTTTTGGTCAATGGTCAATGTAGTCTTTAATTATTGTTGTAAGTTACATTTGATAACCTATTCTAATCTTATCCTTACCTATCCTTATTTATCTTATAACTGAGTCTTGTAACTAAATTATCGGTCATTGGTACATATGTATTTCAGTATATTATCTTCTTAAATTAGAATAAAAATAAACCTTCAATCTCAATATATATTGTTTCTTAAAGCAAAATTATATAATATAAAATTTAAAACCAAAATCTAAGATCGATCAGAATAAATTTGGTTGGATGAGATATATCACAAAATAATAAAAAAAGAGATTATAATAAATCAAAAACAAAAATTAAGTACATTAAATGGTGAATATAAAAAACCAAAACCTTGCAAGTGACTCTTATAACTATTTCAGTACTGATTGCATAACTCCAAAATCAAAGAACCATGGAACTCCACCACCTCAACTAGGCTAACAACAACCACTATGACAATATCAACATCAAATGCCACCGGAAAGTCCCGCACCCAACTCAAGCTTACACCCTCTGAACACTCAATAGAGGAAGAAACATCATACCTAAAGACTTAAATCTCAATTACCTGAACACTCAAGCTTACATCCTCATAATACATTTGCAAAAACATCACACAAATGCTCAAATCTATAGAACAATGCTACACAACTTTTGAGTTGATACACATTGCTCATTATCGATCTATTAGTTTTTTTTCAATGCTTAGCTTCCATACTTGAAAGCTTATAAGGATACAATGCTACACAACTTGAAAACAATTGAATTAGTCACGAATAATTGTATGCAACACATTCTTATCAAATCTATTATATCTATGGTTGCTAAGAGTACGTATAATTGATATGAAGATCAATCTATATTAAGAAGAAAGTTACTTTCAAAATGAATGGCTAGCCAATATTATAGAAAACCTTCCATAGCCTATTTTGCTTTTGCTACCTGATTCAAACCTTGAAAATATTTTAAAAAAGAAGAAGCAAAATTAGGGTTTCGTATACAGAACAAAAGAGCTTACTCAAGATTAGGGTTTAGTATACGGAACAAAATTAGGGTTTAGTATACGGAGCAAAAGAGCTTACTCAAGAATTCTAAAATACAATCTTGCAAAATCCTGCAAAACCGAAGTGATCGATCATAATTGAAATGAGTGCAGTATAGAAATGAGACATTACATGTAAATAGATAGCCGGAGAAGAAATTGTAAGGACGATCGGGTACGGGATGATTGGAAGAAGAAATTTCCGGAGAAAAGTAACATGCAACCATAAATCGGTGAATACTAAAAATCTTTGGAATTAAGTATATATATAGCAATTGAAAAAGAAATCTTATGAAGCTTGCTAAATAAATAAGCTTACGATTAAAAAAGATAGGTAAACAAATATGTTGGTTTTAGATCTTGTAAATGCCGATCTGATTAGATATTGTACAGGCTGATCTGATTAGATATTAACGAATTATGTAAAACGAAATCTTTTTAATATATTTTCATAAAGATTTTGAATTTCTAATTCTATCAATTTTCAGTTAAAGTATTTTACAATTATTTTTTAAAATTCCGATTACGAAATTTGATTTAAATTATTGAATTAAAAAAATTTTAGCGGACGGAAAATCCTTGCGGCGACACGTGGCAATAAGTGCGTCCGCTTTAATATATATAAGATGATTGAACTACCATATTCAAAGATAGTGAAATAAATGAGGAGTTCCTAAATTATTATAAAACCCGTTTCCAAGCTTCGACAATCGACACCCAAAAACTTCATAAACTATTGGAAGTAATACAACTAGAGATCACCAACGATGATAACTTAGAGCTAGGGAAACCTTTCTCTACTGGTGAAATTAAAATTGCCTTGTTTGACATCTGTAGTGAGAAATCACCTGGGCCGGATGGAATGACTGCTGGCTTCTACCAGAAATACTGACACATTATCGGCCCAGCCGTCACTAGAGCGGTGAAAAGCTTTTATAGAACCGGAAAAATCCTTAAACAATTAAACCATACATTTATCGCCCTCCTGCCAAAGGTTGATAACCCGACAACAACTGCCAATTATAGACCAATTAGCATCTGCTCAACGGTCTACAAAATAATAGCCAAGATTCTAGCAAAAAGATTAGGATCAGTCTTGCCTAAACTAATTCATCCTTTACAAAGTGATTTCACCAAAAATCGAGCAATCCACGATAATGTTCTTATAGCCCATGAAATATTCCACGGGTTTAGATCAAAAAAAGAAAAAGAGGGGTATATGGCCATTAAATTAGACATGGAAAAAGCTTATGACAAGCTAGAATGGAATTTCTTAAAGTTGGTCCTACAACAATTTGGCTTCAGTGAGAAATTTAGAAACTGGATCAACGAATGTATAACAACCGTCTCTTACTCTTTACTGATTAATGACTCACCAACAACCCTTTTTGTTCCCCAAAGAGGAATTAGACAAGGAGACCCATTGTCCCCGCTCCTCTTTAACATAGGAGCTAAAATACTAGCAAGAAACATTCAAAAAGTAAGTAAAGATAACCCACGATCAATAGGCTTCCCTATAACAAGCAACGGATCAATAATTTCTTTCCTCGCCTTTGCGGATGACATCATTATTTTTTCCAAGGCAACTATTGAAGCAAGCAACAAAATCCTATCGGTACTAAGAGATTACTGCGAAACATCCGGCCAAGTAATTAACTACCATAAATCCTCCTTCCAAACATCTAACAATGTAGACTCATCAAACAAAAGGAGATCCAAGCTCACCTTGGTATCTTCTCATCTACAAACTTAGAGTTGTACCTAGGATGTCCTATTATCAACGGAAGGGTTAATAAAGAAATTTTCAATACAGTCATTCAGAAATCCAAACAACAACTTAGTAAATGGAAAGCAACATCTCTCTCACAGGAGGGAAGAACAACATTAATCAAAGAAAATCTCAATGCCAAACCGAGTTATCTCATGCAGGCCTTCATGCTGCCCACCAGCATACATAATGAACTAGATAAGGATCAATAGAAATTTCTTCTGGAATAAAGGACCAAACTACCACCCACTAATCAGTTGGGACAAAATCTACGAACCAAAATCCCTAGGAGGCACAGGCATAAGGAAGGCCGAAGATATGAACAAAGCGTTACAAATGAAACTCTTATGAAAGATCATGGCAGAACCTGATAATATATGGGTTAAAATTATAGAAGAAAAATATCTTCGTGGGTAATGCTTATGGAACTACGAGTGTGGAAAAAATACGTTTTGGCAATGGAAAAAGTTGATTAAATTGAAAGACGAATTTAATAAAGGCCTTCGCTGGCGGGTGGGAGACGGAAAGACAATGAAATTCTTGAAAGACAGGTGGCTAATGGAGGAACCACTAAGCTCTATAATTTCTGATCAAACCTTAATAAAACCATCTCAAACTGTGTGCTCATTTATTTTGGACAAAAAGTGGAACAAACCACTTCTTGACCAACTGAGCACCATCCTTCCGACCGACATTATCAATAGAATCAAGAACTATAACCTCCCAACAACTGACATCAAAGATAGAATATACTGGTCGAATAATGATGAGGGTTGGTATTCCACGAAATCGGCCATGATGAGGATTCAACAACGGAAAGTAGGAGTCTCAGAAGACAAAACTTGGTTATGGAACATGAATATCATGCCAAAAGTAAAAAAATTTCTATGGAAATTGACTCTAAATGGGCTCCCAACAAAGGAAAATCTGGACAAACAAAAGATCCCGGTGGTAATGCACTGTGAATTCTGCAATCATCACACCGAGAGTGCTTAACATCTTTTATTTGATTGTCAATGCACTCACTGTGTCTTGGATAATACCAAAGTATCCACAATCCTAAGAGGTATCGATACATATAACAACACCATCTATGATACTCTGCTATTCCTGAAGGAAAAAACATCACCAACAGAGTTTAGACAAATTGTTATGATGTGGTGGAACATTTGGTTGGATAGGAACCAAATTATCTTTAACAACAAAAAACTAACGTCGAATTTGAAACAAGTTGCGTTGAAACAAATAGACGAATAGGAACAAGCCAACACTAAACATAAGACCAATAATCAAACCCAAAGTAGACGGAAGACCAAGAACATCAGTGTAACACTCTGAATCCACGGGACTCGGGGCGCTACTGGGGCTAGGATCTCACAATGGATCCTGACCCTAGTCTGAGAACAAGTTCACTGGATCTTACAACAAGGCACATATAGATTAAAACCAAAACATCAAACCGTAATACATATATCAAAAGGTCTACAAAACACCGCTGAGTACAAACCAAAACATCAAACTGTAATACATATATCAAAAGGTCTACAAAACACAGATGAGTACAAACCAAAACATGTATCTATACATAACAAAATCATCCCATATCCCACGCACAATCCTAGTGTACGGAGCCCTCAGCGGATCACCCCATCAGGATCACTCTGCAGTTCTCCTAACCTGCAAAGCATCTACAACACGGTATATAACCGTTAGCTAACCATTCATATATAAGATAATGCATAAGCACAAACACAAGTCATGGAATCATAAACACATAATCATGCTGTCACACATTTACCCGGTTAATCATCTTTATAAAGTCCAACACTCAAATCGTATATATATATGTATATGAATATATGTGACACTAGGAATATATAATCCTCACCTCTGAGTGCAATAGCCAGCTGGAGTGGTGTCAGAACACCTTCCCGTATACCCTAAGGGAGTGGTGAGTGTCCATCTCGTGTACCAAATCTGGCCTGACTACAGAGAACCTCCCAGACTCCACGGCGGGATGAAAGAGCATGTTGTCACGGCCACTACAATGGGCAGTCAATAAACCATAGGTCGGTAATAATCAACATCGCATGCTATCAAACATATATCAAACACCACTCATGCAAACATCCGATATAAGGATTGTAGCTAAGTAAGTTCTACGGACTTACCTCAACCTCAAGATATCCTCAACCACGATCAACTCCAATATGGAGAACAACACTGCCTAATAACAAGGCACAAAGAGATATCACATCTCCTATCAATCAAAGGGGTCACACCTAGACCCAAAGGATCCATAAGGATCATACCCAACTTATAAACCTCATCATCCCACTAAACCTCAAAGTCATAACCGGCACATATTGATATCATAATCATCATCATCATCCTATCCTCATACACACACCTAGCATGCCACCAAACCACTCATACTAAGAAAGGAAAGGATCCATACCACTCTAGGTAGGTCTTGCACAAGACGCACCTGCGTGACAGGAAGGACGCAGGGGCGAAGCACCGTGAGGTGCAGGGGCGGTGGCACTCCCACGCAGGGGCGGTGACACTGGTGACGCAGGGACGGTGACACTGGTGACGCAGGGACGGTGACACTCCCACGTAGGGGTGGTGACAGTGCAGAAGATGATTCCCGCCTGCTCTTTGATTCTTCACTCAATTATTCACGTCTTCATCATCCAACAATCATAAACATACACACACACACACACACACACACACACACACATATATATATATATATACATATACATATAAACATGCCTAGGAGATCTAACACAAGATTCAACTTGTGGAATCCTAAGCTAAAAGAGAAGGAAAGGAAGGAAAGAAAGAAAGAAGGAAGAGGAAAGCTTAACTTACCACTGCTGTGATCCTAAACAGAAGAAGAGATCAGCACCAGCACCTCAGCTGGCTCTCATAGCACAACATCAATCATCACACAACATCATCATCCAAAACCACACAAAAACTCTTGCAAACCAATGGAGGAAACATGCAAGAAGAAGATCAAAGGAGAAGGAAGGAGAGAAGAAGGACGTGAGGCAGCTGGAGAATGAAGAAAACCCTTCATCTTGAAGCAAATGAGTGGTTATAAGGAAAGAGAAGAGTAAAGCATGGTCAAGAGTCCACAATGCCGGCTGCAGCCGCAGGAAACCGCAGGGGCGGACTCCCTGAGCCGCATGAGCGGAACACAGGACTCATGCAGGGGCGGCCCACTAGACCCGCAGGGGCGGCTAACCCTGACTCAGCTCCTAAAGACTAAGGCTCTTACATCTCACCCCCCCTAAACACAAGTTTCGTCCCGAAACTTGTGCAATCCCAAATCCTCTCGGACCCATATGCCGAGGTATAACTCTCTCTATCGGAGACACCACATATCCGCTCATAAGGTATCAACCTATATAACCTCAAACACAGGCATGGAGGAAATCATCATCTCCAGCAACAAGATCACTATACTATCCAAGACATAGAGGAAAACCATCTCTAGGCAACTATCATCACATCACAAGGGCATAGAGGAAAACCATCTCTAGCCGTATCATCATCACATCACAAAGGCATAGAGGAAAACCATCTCTAGCCGTATCATACTCATAACATAAGGGCATGGAGGAAAAACATCTTCAGCGAAACTATGTCCATCAAGAATAGCATGGAGGAATAACCATCTCCAGCTAAACCCTAATCGCATCTTAATGGCATGGAGGAAAGAACCATCTCCAACTATAATCATCAATCGCGCTAGTACATCAACATCTAATAATATCATATATCACATCATAGCAAGCACGAAAATAAACACATCATAGCACATAAGCACATAATCACAACACTCACCAAGATAGCACTAAGATCTACTCATCGATCCTACAAGTACATCTATCTCGGCATAAAACTCTAGATAGTTCCTCTGGATGCTATCCTCAGTCTCCCATGTAGCCTCATCAGGTCCTCGTCTCGACTACTGTATCCTCAACATAGGAATGTCCTTCGAACGCAGGCGTCTCATACCTCGTTCCAAAACAGCAATCGGGTGCTCAACAAAGGTGTGGTCCGGCTCGACCACCAAATCATCATAACTCACAATGTGTCTCGGATCTGGTATGTACTCCCTCAGCTGGGACACGTGAAACACAGGGTGAACATTCTCTATTCTCGGAGGCAAGGCTAATCTGTATGCTGCTCCCCCAACTTGATCCAGAATCTCGAACGGTCCGACATATCGGGGGCTCAACTTCCCCTTAATGCCAAAACGTCTAACATCTCGTGTCAGAGACACTCTCATCCACACATGAGCTCCTACTCTGAACTCTAGGGGTCTACGCCTCCTATCTGCATATGACTTCTGACGACTCTGTGCAGTCATCATCCTCTCTCTAATCAATGCTACACGGGCAACATCATCCTGAACCTGATCAGGTGTCAAACCACTAACACTACTAGGCTCATCCCAACATAACGGTGTGCGACATCTCTGTCCATACAATGCCTCATATAGGGCCATCCCAATCGATGCATGCCAGCTGTTGTTGTACGATAACTCAACTAGTGGGAGATGATATGTCCACACTTGTCCCCAGTTTAACACACAAGCTCGCAACATATCCTCTAATGTCTGAATGGTCCTCTCTGACTGACCATATGTCTGAGGATGAAATACAGTCGTGAAGTGCAAACTCGTCCCCAAGGTAGTATGAATCTGCTGCCAAAACCTCAAGGTAAATCGCCCATCTCTGTCTGAGACGATCGTCCTCGGTATACCATGAAGTCTCACTATCTGTCTAGTGTACTCCTCAGCCAATCTACTCACTGGCCACATTTCCCGAATAGGGACAAACCGTGCCGTCTTCGTCAATTTATCAACTACAACCCAGATGGCATCAAAGCTCCCGCCCGGTCTCAAACCAGTCACAAAATCCATGGTGATCTCCTCCCACTTCCCTTGCGGTATAGGTAGTGGATGGAGTTCATCTCCAGATCTACAATGCTCGATCTTGACCTGCTGCCAGGTTGCACACTGTGCCACAAATCTGGCCACGT